>JALJVW010000084.1:3904183-4249183 GCA_024865655.1 Emberiza elegans | reverse complement strand
TTCAAAGCACCACTTCACTGTCCCACCCTGGGCACACCTTCACCTCCAGCCAGCACCATCCCCTGGTATCTCAGCCCTCCTGGTGGCCCCAGCCCAACTCCTGACACCCCAGTTCAGCACTGGGGAGCCCTCATTGCCATTTTATCCATGTGAGGGGCAGTGGGGACTGTGCTGTTCTGCATCTCCGCACTGGTGTGAGCAGATGCCCCATGGCACCAGGGGACAGCTGTGCAGTGTTGTGTTTGTGCCATGGAAAATATTGACTCCTCCCTCTGTAGCTTCTTTGGTTTTAGTCCTTTCTAAGAATAAAAAAAGAAAAAGGAAAAAAAAAGAGTAAAGGAGGACACCATAAATACCTGAGAGGTTTGCTGCATTTCCAGCATCAGCTCTGATATTCAGACAAGGTTTGTTAAAATAACCCATGGTCCACACCCACAGGCACAAATGAACTTTTCTAAGACAAGCAATAGATTTGGTGACTGACAAAATTTGTTTCATTTATTTTGGGTTTAGCAAGCAGCAGCAACAAGAATGACAGAGTGAAGTGAGTGAAGAGTGCTTGATTTTCTAATCTTCTCCTGGCTGAATCACAGACGGGAAGGGAAGAGAAGAGAGAAGAGAGAAGAGAGAAGAGAGAAGAGAGAAGAGAGAAGAGAGAAGAGAGAAGAGAGAAGAGAGAAGAGAGAAGAGAGAAGAGAGAAGAGAGAAGAGAGAAGAGAAGAGAAGAGAAGAGAAGAGAAGAGAAGAGAAGAGAAGAGAAGAGAAGAGAAGAGAAGAGAAGAGAAGAGAAGAGAAGAGAAGAGAAAGAAGAGAAGAGAAGAGAAAGAAGAAGAGAAGAGAAGAGAAGAGAAGAGAAGAGAAGAGAAGAGAAGAGAAGAGAAGAGAAGAGAAGAGAAGAGAAGAGAAGAGAAGAGAAGAGAAGAGAAGAGAAGAGAAGAGAAGAGAATAGAAGAGAAGAGAAGAGAAGAGAAGAGAAGAGAAGAGAAGAGAAGAGAAGAGAAGAGAAGAGAAGAGAAGAGAAGAGAAGAGAAGAGGATTTCTTCCCCTTACAGCAGGTTTCATTTTTAATAATATTCTCCCAGGCTGTGATCACATCAAACTTTGGATAGGACTCTTCCTGAATTATTCAGGGCAATTTGTACTGCAATCATATGCTTGTTAATATGGCTGCTTGGGACTTTAATTCAAAGGAGTTTTTCTTCTGTGCCCTGGAGCTGCTGCCATCAAGGTTAGAGATAGTCTCTGTTTAACAATCTGCTTCTCAATGCTGTGCAGAAAACTGCAAGATGCTCTGGAATTTGCTGTTCATAGAAAGATCAATAAAACACCTAACAAGGTATGGGCAAATGTCAAGAAATTCCCTTCCTACGTTCAGGAACATTGGGGCATTTGTCATATTGGATCACTATGATTTAATTTTAAAGACCCTTGGTTTGATAATCAAAGAGAGGGGGTACAGTTGGTTTAATACCCCCCAAATGGGCAAGGATGGAGGTTTGATCAGTCACTGGAAGTGGAACCCCTCTGTTGTATCCTTACAAACCAATCTACACCTTTCCCCCTCTGTAGAGTCAAGCAGGAGTTGACCCAAGGCTGCCCAAATCTTGATTCTGTCCTCACCCTTATTACTTGTCCATCTTCAGGACAGGGACTGTGGTGAAACATTTTCTAACTCAGAAGATTGATGAAAAGCATTCCATTAGTTAGGGTGCCTTTACCAGTTTCTTGAGAAGTCCTTTCTCTCAGTAGCAGTGGCTCTGCATCCTCATCCTCACAAAATCCACGATATGTGTGAAGGAAATGCCACAAAGATTTTCAGTCTTGGAAGAAAGGGCAACTTTTTTTTCTTTTTCTTTCTGATCAGAGGCATATATTATAATTTAATTCTATTCACTTGAAGACTGATACAACACAGAGCCCTGCAGCAACCTCCAGCCATTCATTTTACCCCATATTTTCTGCTGCTGTAATCCACCAGCAGTTGACACAGCCAAGCTTATAAAGCCCTGCACGATATTTTGCAAATCTAAATTGTTGAGCCACACAGGGAGCAAAGCTCCCATTGAAATGTCAGCACACTGAAATTACAATTTAATGAGTAGCTTTCCAGCAGCAGCTTTCACATATCACTTGTGCCTCACAGCAATAACAGAGAGTAGGGGAAAAAAAAATATATTAAAAAATCTGTGTCTGTTTGAGATAAAGGTCAACTGCCAGGTGACACTGAGTGATGCCTCCTAATCAGTTTTGGTTCCCAGGCACTGTGGTTATTATTGCTCCTCTCTCTATTTTACTATTTCTGTTACAGAAGTAGTTAAAGATTCTACTTGAGATTAGGGAGCCATTTCTTCAGGGGTTGGCACAAATTCTTAAAAAAAATCAGTTCTGATCCTAAGAATTTACAGTCTAAGGAGATTAAGGAGCAGAAACAGAGAAGGTGAAGTGACATCTCCCAAACCTCTGCATGACTCCAAGATAAGAATTGTGCAACTAATGGAATATCTGGTTTGGTGGACAAAATGGAGAAAAACCCACCCAAACCCACCAAGCTGCCGCATTCTCCCAATGCACACAAATCAAAGTAAATAATTTTGGGTCCAATTGTTCATATTCAACTCACGTATTCCTTGATGAAACAACACAATGAAAAAATTTTAAAAACTGTTTTTAGAAAAAAAACCCAGTTCATTGTATTTATTAGGCTAATTATTTATATTTTAAAAAACTTAGTTTATGCTCACTTCAAAGAAGAAGAAATATTTAATAATGAAATATTTTGAGCATTTTTGTAAAAAAAAATAAAATTCCAGCTTATTTTGTGTTCAGTGTTTTTGTTCAAACACTTTCCTTGTGTGACCCCCCATAATTTTCACATTTTACAAACCCCATGTCTCATACCCTTCCAAACACAATTTTAATGCCCTATGACATCTTTGGAACTCTGATGACCTCTGACAAAAATTGGCATAGAAAACACTTTTAAGCCTTGATTTATTTATTTCATACCTAAAGTCCCAAACAGAGCCTTGCCTTTGCAAAATTTTCACAACAAAAATAGCAAAAAAAGAAATCTGCTGTTGTTTCAGGAGAGCAAAATCCTGTGTTGTGTTTGAGTTTTATGTGATCATAAATGTACAAATAGATAAAGGAGGGTTCAGCTGGCTCAGCCTTACAGTCTCTAAATACATTAGAAATATTGTAAGGTACTGTTCCACATTTGGAGACATTCTAAGTTATCAAATTATCTGCTTTGTTGTCCCCAAATCAACAGATACTCCTGGGTTATATTAGATATTGAAAGCTTTCTCAGGGGGCTTACACCATGGCGGGGTTTAAGGTGATTTATCAGCATGAGCAAATTCAGAGGCCTGCTAAAATGTGTTTTTTTTCTGTCTTTTGGTGTATATTTCAGTATCTATAGAAGGTTTTGGTTTGAAAATGGCCTCAAAAATCATCTGCTGGCCATGGGCAGGGACACCTTCCATTATC
This sequence comes from Emberiza elegans, assembly GCA_024865655.1. Classification (NCBI taxonomy): domain Eukaryota; kingdom Metazoa; phylum Chordata; class Aves; order Passeriformes; family Fringillidae; genus Emberiza; species Emberiza elegans. Next base: position 4,245,694 of record JALJVW010000084.1, on the reverse strand, counting down.
CCAGGTTGCTCCAAGCCCCATCCAACCTGGCCTTGGACACTTCCAGGAATGGAGCAGCCACAGCTTCTCTGGGCAACCTGTGCCAGGGCCTCTCCATCCTCACAGGAAAGATTTTCTTCCTGATATGCAATCTAAATCTACCCTCTTTCGGTTTCAAGCCATTTATATGGTAAATATTTTTCCCTCCCTGTATCTTTCTCATGCTGTAGATTACATGACCTGTTTGTCCATGGCAGTCAAAAGACACAATAAATTACTGAATAAATGAACCAGTTTTATCTCTTTCTGTGTATAATTTATGCACAAGAGAGGATCAAACCTTAAACTAGTGCAGTAAAGGATTGATAAAATGAGGGGGGGGCTTATTTTTATTTTCCTTTAAAAAAGAAACAGGCAAATGATCAAAACTAAAAATATACTTTCTCCCTCAGAAAAAACAAAACAAAACAAAGCAAAAAAGGCAACAACAACAAAAAAAAAATCTGTGAAAGACCAGCAGATTTTTCTGGAAAAAAAAAGAAGGAACAAGAAGTTGCTGCCTTGTTCTTGGTAGAAAAATTTCCTCTTGGTTTTTAATCAAAATCTACCCTCCTTAAAAAAATCCCAATTTTCAACACTTTTTTCTTCATTTTAGTTTTTCTTTTTTCTTTTCCATTGAAATAATGTGACCAGAAATTAAATGGAGAGATTTTAAGGGTCGGGCGACATAGAGAGACCTTCACAACAAAATCCAGAACCACACAAGTGTTCAGAAGGTAATATGTATTTAAAAATCTGATGGCTATTAAGCCCCATTAATTTTAATGGCTTATTCATTCAGATAGGAATTGTCAGCTTAAATGTGCTTGAAAGCCTCTGCCTTTGAACTTTGGCCCATGGGTCAGGAATAGTCTTGTCTTATTTTAGGGAAGGATTGTCTGCTCCTGCCCTGGCAGAGTCAGGGCAAAGTCACCCAGGTCCTTTTTTCTGCTCTCCAAATCATGATGTGTAACAGGGATCTTTCACTGAAGGGCAGGGAGGACAAATGCACACAGACAGCAAAACATGTTTTATTCATGGCACTTCCCAACAGATAACCTCCATTATTTGGCATTTTAGCTGCCTTTTAAGGCATTCCTACAGGCAGCAGGGTGAATTGTGTTTCCCCCTGCTCAGCCCATCAGTTACCTCAAAAGTAAAAGTGGAGAGGGACTAGATGGGATTTATCAGCAGGAATTCTCGGCTCAGGTATCTCTCCTGGTGAGGCTCGTCTGTGTAGGAAGGTCGTGAAGCACCATCTGTGATGGGAGAATCTGATGAGGCTGCAGTGTTAGATCTTGGTGTCTGTTCTTACACATTTACTCTGGTTTAATGTCTGCTTGGCAGTTCATGGCTTTTACAGTTCAGTAATTTCTTCTCCTCTTTAGCAAATCACAAAATCATCTCGCCCTGTGCTGTCACATTGTTCTTGTCAATCAGAGCTCTCTGAAGGCCGAAGGTTTCCTCTTGCTGCTTGAAACTGAGTCTGCATTTAGCTTGGGAATTACAGAATGATTTCCTAATTTTAGTGCCAGCTAAAATGTGAACTTAGGAATCAGGGTGTACTGGATACTGGAGCAAATGGTGCTGGAAGGAGTTTGTAGCTGCCAAAGGTTGCATCCCACAGGTCCTTTATGGACTGCCAAATTTATCAGATTTGTTTCTGAGTTTCTATTCAAGCCTGTGACTGAAAGTACATTTTTTTTCCCAAAGATATTGATTCCAAGTGAAGTGGTAACTTTGACAAAATGAGATGTTTGGGCATCCTGTCTTGTTAGGGCTGTCTCAGGTCAGGTTACTAGAGGTCTAGAGGAACTACAAACCCCTAAATTCAAGGTCTCACTTGACTTTGTAAGATGAAGTGATTTCTACTCCAAGAGAAAGACTGGGCACTTGAATTTATTGCACAAAGTGGATTTTTTTTCCCCCAGGTGCAGCTGTGATTTTGTTTTCAGTGAAAAGAAACAGGAAAAGATTACACTGGAAAGTGAGACCACTGCCCTTTGCCAGCAATGTTCCCACCCCCAGTGGCAGCTTAAATGCCATAGTTTGGAGAGGTAAATGCTCAAAAACTCTCTCTGAATTCTCTGCATCATTCCTGTGCTGATCTCTGTGTCCTTTGCAACCATTGGATACAAGCTACAACTTTTGTTGGAAAACCTGTCATTAGCAATTAGGCATAAACATATCTGATTGATTTATCAATTTACCTGATATTCTCAGTTGATTCTTCTTTCTCTCACTCAGCCAAAGAGGCATCAGAAGAAAATTTTAAACCCCAGATGACTACTCAGTTATATCCTCAAGTCTTTTATTTTGTTTTCATCTGCAGCAGAATCTCTGTGCACATAAAAGCTCCATAACTTTCAAATTTCAAGGTCGACCTCCACGTATCCAAAGAGCTCAACATTTCAGTCAGGCTTATTGATGGATAGCTTTTCTTTTGTTCTGCCACATGTACATCTATACTTACATCTGGTGCTCAGATAAGTGATCTTTTCTCCCACAAATAAATAAACTGCCCTAGGCTCCCATTTGCAGTACTCTGGAGGAAGCAGCAAATTTTCCTGGGACATGGAACTGACAGTGCTGCATAATGTTATTTGAAATTGAGACATACTTGAATCTTGCACTAAAGTACACAATAATATTTGCTTTTCGATTATACAGTTTTTTCTCCCATGTCACAATTTATTTCCTCTGGGCAGCTGAGCCACACACAAGGTCTCGCTCCCTCCCCTCTTCCTGGGATGGGGCAATGAAGAAACTGGGATGGTAAAAGTGAGAAAATTTGTGGGTTGAGATAAAGATAGTTTAACAGGGAAAAGAAAAGCTGTGCCTACCAGGAAAGGAAGCCAAGAAATTCCTTCCTCACTTGCCAAGGGCAGGCAGCTCTTCAGCTGACCCCCAGGGAAGCAGAGCTCCATCATGTGTGACAGTGACTTGGTGAGACAAATCCATCACTGAGAACATCCCTCTTTCCTCCCTCTTACCCCAGCTTCCTATCCTGAGCATGCCATGGTTTGTCTGGAATATCCCTTTGGTCACTTGGGGCCAGCTGTCCTGGATGTGCCCATCAGATTTCTTTGTGCCCCTGCAGTGAGAGGCAGAAGAGGCTTTGATGTTGTAAAAGCACCAACGCAACTTTCACCACAAACCCAAAATGCAGCCCCATGTGAGCTATTGTGAAAAAAATGTAACTGTATCCCAGCTAAATCAAATCTACTCCATCATCATGCTTGATTAATGTCCAGATTTGTTCAATAATTACTTCCTAATAAACACATCAGAGGAACCTATTTGCCTGCATAAAACATTGATGGTAAAAGCAGATGAGCTTCCCAGGATGGTGATTGATTTCCCAGGAAAACCAGATTATATTTTAAGAATTCTGTGTAATTAGTATAGCAAATACTAATCTGATTGGAGCAGAAAAGGGTATTTGGGAACTGCGATCTGTGACAAGCAAGGGTTTGAGTACTTTGAGATAGTTTTGTGTGTGCCATAAAGTTGCCACACAAAGAAGGCCAAGAGATTGCAGAGACAAAGGGGGAGAAGAGAGTGAAGCACCGACACTTCCAGTGACAATAATTGATGTGGTTCTTTTCCAATTCATGGCACTTGAACTCCTGCAGGTTGAGCCTTTTTCCTATGGAAGAAAGGCACAAGATTAGAAAGACAACAGCAGTGGTGGCAAATTAAAACCAGAAGACCCAAGGGTCAGAGAACAGGTTCTCTGCAAATAACTCAAGCCAAGGAAATGCCAAATGTAATTTAGATGGATTTTATTGCTTTTTCCAGCACAATTCCTACCACTGAGGTTTGTTTCCAGGCTTTTTGGGCTTCTGTCCTCTAGTTCTGCTTTGAGTGTTACTTTTTAAAGATTCAGAAAAAAAACATTTCTCTCCACATCCTCAAGCACATTTCTTAACAGAGGTACAATGACAATGACAAACCACTTTTGTATGCTGAGCAATTAGTTGGAGAGAAGTCAGAGCAGTTTGAGAGGCTGCTCAGTGGGACAGCCTTGCCCAGGAATTTCTCCTGACTTGGCTTCTCTGCTGCTAAAGGACACGGAGTCCCTTTGCGAGGGCTGAGCCTGGTGTGACTGCACTGTCAGCTCCCGGTAAATTCATATATATTTAAGTGCATTAAACATCTGCTGAATTAGTTCTGGAGGGCTGCTCTGGCAGAGGAGCCCTCCTGCCCTTGAGAAGGAAATCAGGAGGCAGCTGAGCGCTGACGTTGCGTGAGACCAGAGGCAGCATCGCCCTCCCGAGAAAGGATGGAGGAGACTCCATCCTCAGGAACAAACTGCTGACATTCCCTGTCCCAGGCAATATAATGAAGCCTTGACCTTGCAAAGCTGCTTCCCCTGTGATCAGAAACAGATCCAATTCGACCCAGCTATGCACTCCCTTCTGGTAAGCTGCTCCTGAGCTAAGCATTTCTCTTTCCCTCAATCCTAGGTGGAAGTGAGCTACAGAGGATAATTTTGGCAAAGTGTTTCCCTGCCTGGGAGCACTTGAACAGCCCTGGAGATGCATTCATTGCTCCAGGTTTGTTTAAACCTACGAGGCTGATACGCGGATTGCCAGGACACAACCTGCTTCAGACTGGCTGAGAGTTGGGGTTGCTCAGCCTGGAGAAGAGGAGGCTCCAGGGAGAGCTCAGAGCTCATTCCAGTTCCTAAAGGAGCTCCAAGAGAGTTGGAGAGGGACTTGGGACAAGGGAATGGAGTGACAGCATGAAGGGGAATGACTTCAAACTGAAAGAGAGTAGGTTTAGATTAAATATTAGGAAAAAAGATCTTTCCTGTGAGGGTGGTGAAGGCCTGGCACAGAGAAGCTGCCCCATCTGGCTGCCCCATCTCAGAAGAGGGACTTTGGAGAAGGGTAAGGGGTGACAGCATGAAGGGGAATGACTTCAAGCTGAAAGAGGATAAGTTTAGATTAAATATTATGAAAAAAATGTATTTCTTGTGAGGGTGGTGAAAGCCCGGCACAGAGAAGCTGTGGCTGCCCTATCTCAGGAAGGGCTCAAGGCCAAGCTGGACAGGGCTTGGGTCAGCCTGGGGTAGTGGAAGGTGTCCCTGCCCATGGTAAGGGGGTGGAACTGGATAATCCTTATGGTCCCTTCCCACCCAAACCATTCTGTGATTATTCCATGGCACTGTTCCTCATTTCTGGCTTGGTATTCCTCAAGAGTGATGCTGGATAGAGACTTCCAGGATTTTCCAAGTTCATTCCTGTGGTTCATGAGACACAAAAGTTCTGCTGAAGTGCCCACAGGCAGGCTGGAGCTGCAGTTGGCAGAGAAGTGGCACCAGTTGGAGACAGACCAGGCAGGACAGAGGAGGGAAAATCAGTACTGGGGGTGCTGAGGGGAACATGACAACCATTGAGGGTTATTTTACATCTGCACCCTATCACAGTAAAAATAGAAGTTGTGTAGGATGAAAAATTAACAGCTGGTTGAGATTCCTGTGATCGCGAGGGCAGTGGCTTGCCAGCTGTTTCCAACATCTGCACATTCTTTAACAGCTGACAATTGAAGGCCATTTTTTTAAAAAAACTTAGTGTTTCCAAAAATAAATGGTAGAATTAGTTTTCCTTTTTCTCTCTTTTTTTTTTTTTTTCTGTAAGAAAAGCTAATTTGGGGCTCTATTCAGGACAGGCCATAAGTGCATATGAATATTCCATTGGCAACTCCTTGCAAAATTCATCTTTACAACCACAAAACACCCACAGAGGAGCAACTGGGGGTAGGTGACCCCACAAAAAACCCTGCCCTGGCTGTTCCCAGGCTTATCACAGGAAAATCTCCTCACACACAGAGGAGCCAAGGGGAAAAGGGCAGTGGGGGAGCCCTCAGTGATGGGTCAGAGCCAGCCCAGCCCCATGGGTGGGGGGACACCCCCTCAGTGGGTCAGGGGGAGGGTCCACTCACACACTGAGAGGGGTCAGGTCCTTGGGGAAATGGGAAATGTCATGGGATGCAGAAAAAGAGTATTTTGTGATTCCACAAGGATTATTATTGGATGTGGAAGGGAGAAAGCAGTGGCAGGGAAAGGAATGGGTTTAAGTGATTTGAGAAGGAACAAGAATTGTGAAATAGAGGGAGCAGGGGTTAGAAAGGTGTGTTTAAGTTACCACAAAATTCACACCCTGGGTGTGTTTTTGTTGAGTGAGACTGTGGCCTCAAGGGTTCATCTCTCCTGGTGCCAGAAACTGGGAAAGCCATGACCCAGGAGAGTTGGATCCACACTCTGCACATACATTTATTTATATTTATATTTATAGGTATATTTATATCTATATTTATAGGTATATTTATATTTATATTTATAGGTATATTTATATTTATATTTATAGGTATATTTATATTTATATTTATTATATTTATATCTATATTTTTATATTTATATTTATATTTATATTATATTTATATCTATATTTTTATATATTTATATTTATATTTATAGGTATATTTATATTTATATTTATATTTATATTTATATTTATATTTATAGGTATATTTATATCTATATTTATAGGTATATTTATATCTATATTTATAGGTATATTTATATTTATATTTATAGGTATATTTATATCTATATTTATATATTTATATTTATATTTATAGGTATATTTATATTTATATTTATAGGTATATTTATATCTATATTTATAGGTATATTTATATTTATATTTATAGGTATATTTATATCTATATTTATTATATATTTATATTTATATTTATAGGTATATTTATATTTATATTTATATTTATATTTATATTTATATTTATATTTATATTTATATTGTTTATAGATTTATACCTTTGTATATATATATATGTATATAGGTGCATACACATTTATCTAATTAAACAATTAAACAAATATCCCTCTCATTAACAGACCTTAAACCTGAGCTGCCAAACAAGGGCATCAGGACAAGGCTGTGACTGAGGATGTGTCTCTGGGTCAGTGTGGCCACCATGGATATATGGATTTATGAGCTCTGTATGTTCCTGCTGGAAATGTCCGCTCAGTTTCATCACTGGGCATTTTTTGGGCTAGTGGATTTGCCAACTCCTAAAAAATACTCAGGAGGCTCCCAAATTTCTCTGTAAAAGATTACAAAAACCATACTAATGACCTGTCTCAAATTATTCAGTGCATTTTTCTTTCCTCATATCTTCAGTCTATTATTATCTATTTGAAAAGAGAAAGCCCAAACTGGCTCATTGTTTTTTTTTTTTTTTTTTTTTTGTTTTTCTTTGGTCAGAATGGGAAATATTTGTCTTATCTTTGGCCTGAGATCTACTATATTCCCTAGATCCTCTGCAGAACAATTCCCATTTTCCCAAGTTTTGCCAAAAATTGAGGGCATGTGCCAACCTAGAAAAATATGTAGCCACAATTTCCAGACTATTTCTCACTTTTGCCAAGCTTACCACTGTGTCCTGCAAAATACAAATAGTCCTCAAAAACTTGACATCAATAAACCTAATCCCAGCTTCAGCACTGTGAAAAATGTGTATTTGATTATTGTCTTTTTGCAAATATTAAAATGAATATTATATGTGTTATGTTAGAAAGTTATGCTGTATTCATTTTTTTAAGTAGTGTGTTAAATATCATTTAGGTTATAACGTAATGCTAAAATATAAACTATGTATATGAAATATTTTTTTTAAGAAAGGAATGAGGTACTCACACCAGACAGCAGCCACAGGACACCTAAATCTTTCAGAGAAAGAGAATTTATGGCTCCATCATCAGAAGAAACTGACTCCTTCCTGCCTTGCTCAGCGATTAGGATTAAGAGGAAGAAGTTGACACTAACCAGGGAGAATCCTTTGTTTGAATGGAATTTATGCATCATGTATGAACTGTATGAATATGCAACAGGCTGTTGTTTTTAAGGGTTAATCCTCTGTTAACGTGTGTCCTTTTTCGGGCTTGTGCTGCCCAGAAAAAGGTACCCAGACATCCGTGACTCTTTGTTCCTATTGTCTCATATTGTCCTAATCCAAGTTGTCCAAATTATTATTACTCTAATTATATTGCTATTTTTATAACCATTTGATTGCTATCAAACTTTTAAAATTCTAAAAACAAGTGGTTGGCATTTTTCACAAGCACTGAGGGTATAAAGTGAGCTCTGCCCAGCACAGAAGTCTCACAAACCTGATTTGATGCAACCCTTCACTCGTCAGCACAAGTTGGTTTCGTGCCCTGGACAGAAGCTGTTGGCAGGTTTGCCTTCCTCAGAGTAATTTTGTTTAGTTAATGTTTATCTTAGTGGTGGGATTGCCATGTCCTACAGTGACAGAACTTCACTGCAGACAGGGATTGAAGGCTTTTCCCCCCTTCACCATGCTCCACAGGGTTTATTATCTTTCCATACAAGCAAACCTCCTTGTGCTGCTCTCTGACAAATCCATCCCCTTGTCACCCTGTTTGTTTAAATGTTGTCTGCTCAATGTTGTTCACTAAGGACTGAATATTTATGTGGGTTTTTTTTTTTTCTTTTCCATTATAAAGACACCTTTTTTGGATTTTTTCTCTTCCAATTTCCTTTTCTTCCTCAAGGTCTTGAAAATCTGAGATAGCATTATCCAGTTAAATAAATTACACAGGATGAAGTTAATTGGAAGAAGGGATATTTTAGTTGATGACTATTCAATATTCTCTTCCTATTATAATCTGTGATTTTGGTTTGTCATATTAGTATTTTTTTGGACCAGTTATATCTCATTGAAATTTATTTTGAACCCTGGTAACACAATAAGGGTCTCTCTAACTTTTCTAACAATTTTTTGTTGCCACAGAGTGATTTGAGCCCACTGAGTACCTCAGTTCTTACTAATGATGCACTCACATAGGGTTTCCTTTTTCCCCAGAATGTTCCTTGGGAAATTAGCTCAGTTTATCACTGACTTTTGCCATTTTACTCTCCATATACTCACATCACAAGGAGTCAGATTGCCAGAATGGTGTCAATACTTTTTTCTGTAATAGTTTTATTTCATCAATTCTCTCACAAAATTAGATTGTGTCTTTACTGTTCTTTGTGCTGTGCTTAGTAATGTATCCATAAGCTCATCCAGGCCTCCCTCAGTGGCATTACATCCCTTATAGTTATTAATTTATTCATCCAGGAATGGAGCAGCAGAATTATTTGTGGCAACCTTTTACTGGCACTTTCTATTCCTATACTAAAAATCAAATATGAAGATATTTTGTCTGACAAATGGTCAGAGCTCCTTGTAAGGAGGGACAAATTAACATCAGAGTATTAAATTTAATACCAGAGTGCTAAATTTGTTCCTCAGTGCTCTTGTCCTCATGGACCATGCAAGACCTCTGAGCCCATGGTCAGGGAGGAGCATGCAATGATCTCTTTTATCTGTATTTATGCTGGAATAAATTAGATTTATGGAGTAGCTTGGGAGAAAGGAAAGTCTCTTTGGGGCTGAGCTGATGGGATGATGGGATGTGATTCATCTCATCATGTCCTTGAGGAATGAATTTCCCTGAGGAGTGAATTCACTATCAAGCATCAACACCAGAATAGAGATGCTTTATTATTTGAGAAACTTGATGGTCAAAACTCCACTCTTGAATCATGATACAAGCCTCCAAATGGTGCCTGTCCCTGACTCCAGTTACAGGGAAGGGAAACCAGCTGGCACTTGGGGGTTTGCAGTTTGGAAAGACCTTCCCAGGAAAGCACAATACTTGGGATGCTTTTCCTTGTAGTATTTATAATTATTTCTGGTACAAAAAGAACTGTAAAATCCTAGATCATGGCCAGAAATTTGAAATATTATAACAAGGCAATAAAAACAGGGAAGCCAACTTATTATATATGTTAGGCTTGAAAAAGTACAAATAACAATGAGATTTCAAAGTGTGAAGAGCACAAAACCAGATTGATTGATGATAAAAAATGATCCAATATGGATGCTCAGAGGATGGCAAGTATACCATGATATTTCCTCAAATACCTCTCCCAAACTCCAGCAATTTGCAGCTTGTGAACTCCCTGAGTCAGAGGTCATTTTTCTGTGTTTATTGGTCTTTGGTAAGTTATGATTCTATGAATAATTTGAGATATTATTATTGCTCTGCATTGCTACAGCACAGCAATATTATTTATTAATAATAAATGTTTATTCTTCTTGACTCATCAACAGAGATTCTGTAAAACTACACAAATGGCTATGTATTATAAAAAATAATGTCCATGTAATCATTTCCATCACATTTTGTTTCTTTGCAGGATGTGGACAAAGTGCCTATTTTATAGAGAGGTTGTTTGGAGAGAGAGAGAGAGGGGATATGTTTCCAACCAATCTTTTAGGCTTTTTCCTGTAGCACTCAATTCAGATTTTGTGATACTCTTGTGCTAATAAATCATGGGCCACATCCCCTTCTCTCCATCAGAAACTCTTGCAGAGACCAATCACAAAAGTACATCCAAAAACCATCTTTATTTTTCCTCGCCCTGTAATCATTTGACAAAAGAGAACATTTCATATTGATTCAAAATCGTCCTTAGAAACTCTATTTTGTCTGAGCAGAATCTGATGCATTTTCACATAAAATTGATTCTTTTCCTAAACAAAATGAAAACTCAATCATTGTTCATGCAAAAAGAGTTGACTATTTTCAGCTCTTCTATAAATGCCTCAGCTTATGGGGAAGGGAGGGTTTTTCTTTTTTTTTTTTTTTTTTTTTTTTTTTTTTTGGCATTGCACAGAGTCTGAAGAACCTTCTGTTCTTTCCCAGGACACCTTGAAAGGCTGGAAGGGATGAATTGTCCCCAAACACACAATACATGTCACAGGTTCAGTGTGCACAGTGTGTGCAAGGGGCACAGCAAAAGGATTAATTTGGTTTTGTCAGAGCTACCCACCATCAACAAGTTCTGAGAGCCCAAGGAAAACTCTCCAGAACCTCACTAGAAATTTTGAATGTAGAAAATCCCTGGAAGTGTCACAGACCAGACTGGATGGGCTCTGAGTAACCTGGTTATTGGAATAACCTGGGCTAGTGGGAGATGTTCCTGCTCATGGCAGGGGGTTGGCACAAGATCATTTCTAAGACCCCTTCCAATTCAAACCATTCCATAATTCTATGATTTTATGCAAATTCCATGGCTGCTTTATCTCCAATATCACCACACAATTCCAGCTCATCCTGCCATACTTACTTTCCTGGCTAAGATTTTTTAATTTCGTACTCACTATTTTACAGGACAGAAGGACTGGGGTTTAGTCTGATGGTTTGCTCCAGTTCTGATCTCTGGATGTTCTCTAGCTTTAAACTATTTCACAGACACTGCACTCCCATAGCTGATCCCAAAGGAATGCATTCCTGATGCATTCATGAGCAGCTGATGCACTTCACAGCAAGTCAGTGAGAGCCTGGCTTTAAAATCTCACAGACTTTTGTTTCTTCTGCTTAATTTTCCCCCTTTCCCTCAGCCCATATGAAAATGAGTTGTTATTTTCAACAGTGAGCAGACAAGCAAGAGTAAAAGAGGACTGGAAGCAGAAAGCTGAGGAAGATCAGAAAGGGAAAGAATTAAATATGACTTGGTGACAGGCAATAAATGAGCATCAGACAGGAGTCATCCAAGAGGGAGAACTCATTTTGGAGTTTGCACCTTGTCTCCTTAGACAAGGGGTTGTCATTCCGCCTTCACAGAAAAGGTTGAAGACACCCACTAGACAAAATGCTTTTAAGCCCTAAAATCAGTGTGAGGAGAACTAGAAATTGTGTGTGTGTACTTCCACCATCCCACCAGCTCAGCACCACTCATATTCTTGGGAATGTCCTCTCTCCCATGTGGTGCTTCTGCTCCATTCTGGCTTTGTTAGGCTGGGAAGGCAAAACCACTGCATGATAGTATGGGGAGTGGGGAAAAAGTGTGAGGAAAAACTGAACACCAAAGCTGAAGGAGGAGGAGGAAGAGGAGGAGGAGGAGGAGGAGAAGGTATAACCTACCTTAGCCACGGGCAGTTGCCAGCCCTGCACCTCACTGTTCTCTCACTCCCATTCAGGTTGGAAAAGGTGAAGATAAAGCCTGGAACCTGTGTCTGACAGAGGGGAAATCCACTTTCTTCTCCCTGGCTACCCTGCAGCCCCTACTGCCAACACCAGGGCACAGCCAGCCAGTGTCAATCACCAAAATATGGAATTTACTGTTCTTGTAATGCAAGAAGTCAAAGGAGTCTCTGAGAGGCATTTCACTGGGAGCGCACTGGGGTAGGAAAGGCCAAAAACTGAATTTCCCCTGCAGGTCCTACAACTGAATTGTTCCTAAGGTCTGCCCAGAATTAACTGCATTGGCTCTCAAGGCAAGCCAAAGTCAAAAGGAAGGCTTAATTAAGCAAAAATGTGTTAAACACTGAGCTGGAGAGTCATCTGTCCCCAGAATACTGAAAACAGAAATTTTAGTCTAGATAGTCTTTCTATGGGTTTGTATTGCAAATTTCACTTTGTATTTCTAAAACTTTGTCACCACATTTCTTCTGTGGCAATAAGCCATGATTGAAAGAGTTCAGCCACTAAAGCTTTTGCAGGCAAGGCAGATTCAAAACTACTCACCACTGAACCAGCAGACAGAAACTGCCCCATGGTGCTGTGCCACAGCTAGAAAATGTCAAAAAAAAAGGATGTGAAGAAATATTTGATTTCTGTACCACAATAAGTATGGGGGAGATAACCAGTAAAAGAGGAAGAACAGAGGCTGAGCTCTGTCCTGTAAATCACCACAGTAAAATCAATCTGAAGAACTAGTCTGGATTTTCATTGTGCAGATTTCTCCAGATATTAGGATGCACATTTCCTGACCAAGAGAGTTTTGTGGGGCAGCATGTTCCAAACTAAAAAAGCCTTACCTGTACTGGTGGGATTACCAGAGCAGGGTGGATTTACTCCCCTGGTTCAAAGCACAGTTGGTTTGCACAGCTGCATCCTGCGCTCAGAGCTCTTTGTGAGTCCATCACACTCTCAAATATTCCCTTAAGTGCTGACATTCTCATAGATACGCAGTTTGGCAGAAGGGAGAATTCGCTCTTGGTTGGAGCTGCAGTTCGGCCTGACCTCCTCTCCTCCCTCCTGAGGCAATTCACACCCGCTCCCCTCCCCGCACTTCAGGAGAGCACCCAGTTAATGATTCATTGAGAGCCAAGGCCTTTAAACTCCATTGATTTCTTGCTCTGGCTCTTGACTGCATCTGGTAAATTCATTTCTGTTTGATGGTATTAAGTATTTTGAATAATTAATATGGTAATTTATCCCAGGCTGAGGAGTAAATGTTACCTTCTGCTGGGAGCAGGGTTGGGAGGGGAATACTCTTTAGGGCACTTTTCCCAATACCTTTAATGTCAACAGGGTACTTAATGTAAGTGCCTGTCTGACAGCTATTGCTGCTCTGAGACTCCAGGGCAAGCCTCGACTGGGAGAACAGGCACTCCATGCACAAGCATCCATTCTTGCACTTTGCCTTTAATTGTCTGAAAACAATCAAAATGCCTTTGTGACATCAAAAAGAAGCGGGGAAAAAAAAACCTCTGATCTATTGCGATCTTCTCAAATCAATGGAAGTTTTTGTTGTGAGGTTTTCAGAAGTCAAACTGAACTCCAGGATCCAAATTGTGGTAAGGACATTCTTGGAAACTTAATCCATTTTGGATTTAGCAGACCTAGGAATGACTTCTGGACCATCCTGTCCAATCCACAGTAAAGTGGATTTCCATAATGGAAATGAGCATTGGGATACAATTGAATTTTCGCATTATTTCTATTGTAATACATCTAATAATCAGAACCATTAATTACTTATGGGTTTCCTTTCTATTCCGTTAACTTCTTTCCTAGACTGGAATTTATATCTTTCAGGTATCCATATCAAAATTCCCAGACCTTGAAGTCATCAGTAAACAAACAGCCACCCAAAGCAATCAATGCTTTGAATCAAAATAACTCTTCCTTTGATTTGCCTCTGATGTGAAGATTCTTTTTTTCTTGTGAGGTCATGCAGTACTAAGCATTCAGACACTGGAATAAAAATCATAAAGTTGAACTGCTCAGTCACTTTTCATTAAAAAGATATTTCAGAATCAGGATCCCCCCTAAGCAATATATAGCCAGTGGTGGTTATATACAAGACCAGCTTAATTCCTCAAAGTGTTTTCCATTGTTTCATGACTTCCCTTTGAGGTTTGAGGCTTCTACCAGACAGTGATTAGTTTTGGGTTTATTTCCTTTTTTCTTTTTTTTTTTTGGCTAAGCTGATCTTGTCTTCTCACATGTTTTATACTGGGACTTGGGTCTATTTCTGATCTGTTTTCTCCAATGCTGTGTGCAGCTTTTGAGGGCAGAAATAAGAAGTGAAGGGACAATTTATTTTTGCAAAACTGTAGAGATGAAGGTAATTTAATTCTCTCTACTGATTGGATATGTTCATCCAGAGAGGGTTTGAGCCATATTATTTCTTAGATTTAGACAGAAGTACTTTATGACCAACTGCAGAGCCTTCTTGTCTGACAGTGCCTAGAGAGCAGTTTCAGTCCCAAGGCTTGGTTCCAGGAAAGCAAAACTCAGAATAAAACTTCAGCTAAATGATGGGGCTCCAAACCAGTGCAACTGTGGATTAGAGGTTACAGCTCTCATTTGTGGGGTTTTTGTCCTTGTTGGGCTGTTAAAACTTTGATATCTTCCTGCTTGTGTAAACTCCATTCTGTCACTACCTCTACCATCTCCAGGAACAGAGAGATTCAACCAGTGACTAAAATATGTACCACATTTGGCCACATCTGAAGCAATCTGTGCTTGTACACATCTTCCAGCCCTGTTTCTCCACTACAGGGTGCCTCTTTCTTTTCTAGAATGCCCATTTTCAGCTTCTGAGATGGATTCCACATTAAATAAACAGTTAGTCTGGGAGAACATATTCATTTATTAGCTAAAATGTCTGGGGGGCTCCTATTAGAAGAGGAAAAAATTTGAAATACATCTATTTGGGTGTTTGCCCACAATTCAAAGCATTTAATATCTAGTGCTATCTTAAATAATTCATTGCTGCTCAATATGCCTAATACCTCTGTTGAGACCACCGATAAATGAGGTTAAACAGGATTCCTGCTGATTTCTTCTCCTTCTGGTGGTTTAAACTTTAATAAATATATGTTTTACCAGACTTGATAATAAGATTGGGGAACAAATGCTTTTCAGTCAGGGAAATGAGTCAGAGGCATTTTCCTCTCTCTGTGACAGCAAAGATAGTATTTCCTCTTTAACCTTACAAGTTTCTTTGAATTACAGCTGGTGAATTTGTATGAGGAACTGGTCCTTAAGGACCAAGCTGTGTGGATCAGCTCAATAGCTTTAAAATTCAGATTAAAAGAGACTTTCAGTAGATATATTAATCTGTGTGTATGTATTTGTTTGTGTTCTGCTAAGCAGCTAAATCAAATAAACAAATTACAAGAAAAAAATAGATAAAAGAAATTTCAAATATGTCTGCCAAGCCTCAGTTTAAGAGCATGTGACCCACTGGGAATTTAGGATATGTGTAAATGAATATCCAGACATTAAACACGAATCTTGCAAATATTTCAGCCTGTCATTTGTAGCTGCTCTGGACCGTAATATCTTTGCAGATGATGACAGTGTGAAATGTTCCCTCTCTCTTAACCTATGCCCTCCTTGGTGTTCTTGGAGCTTTCCTAATAGGCAACATGATTCTTGCACAGGAAATTTATTAGCTCAGCATATTGTTTCTGACTTGCCACCTTTTGCTTGCAATTAAATCCAACTGCAGATGGAAAGACAACAAATCCCTGGCAAGGTTCACCAGGAAGAGAGAGAAGCACAACATATGGGATAATAAAGGATAACAGATAGTGGGAAAGACCTCTGATCTGAGGTTTTCTGATCCAAAATCATAGTGAAAGCTGAATTACAGTCTGCCCACCTCCTCCTAGAGCTTCCTCACTTGTCAACTCAGTGTTTAAACTGGGGTGCATTTCTCACACCTGAAACCACCACTGTCTCCAATGCCAAATCTCCCAGCAGTGACACTTGGGCCACAGCATCCTCCATCCAGAGCCTTTGCCTGAAACCAGGGAGATTTCTAGGAAGAGGATGATGCCTAAAGATTTTTACCTTTTTATAAATTTTTTCATGTATTTGTATTTTTGTAGGCTGTTAACACATATTTCTAACTTCTAGTATTTTTCCCACCATCTACCATGGTTTGTTAAAACCTTACTGATACAGTCTTGAATTCTGTTTTGTCTTTTTTTTAGTCTAGCAAGGACATTTTGTTTTGCATCATACATTGTAGACACAATAAAGTGTAGGAATAAAAGTTGGGTAAGAGGGGGCTCCAGTGGGGCAGAACCCTGGAGGGAAATTACCTAACCAACTGCTCTCCTAATTGGACAACATTTGATAGATATTCTAATCAACTAACCTTATAAAAATGTCAGAAATACTGTATCACTTCTGCATATTGCCATATTGCGCACCCTGGAAGCTTTCAATTAAACATTTTATTTTATATCATCATTTTAACACTGTTTGGAAAAGTTCTGTGTTTTATTGTAGTCATCAAGGACATTGGAGTCATAGTTCCATCTAGTACCAGAGACAAAGTCTGTGCAGATTCCCTCAATCCCACAGTGTCTTAAAACCAATTCAAAGCTCACCCAACCCTGACAGCCAAAGTCCCTGTGAGCCAGTCCTGAGAGCTGTTCTGGATTTGCTTCCCAGGAACACCTGGGTAAGAGCACTGATACTGCCCAAGGAGGAATTATCTGAGGTTAAAAACCGCGGACATTCCCTAACCAGAAAATTCCCAAGCAGAAAACAGCTTAGGAACATTTGACTCTATAACTCTGTGAGTTGTTGTTTATCATTATTTGTTGGAAGGAAATGATTGCTGTGAACCTGCTGCAGTCCTTCTTGGCTGCTCTTGTTCATCTGCTTTATGAGATGCAGAACACAAACTGTGGGAGCAGCTTCTGTGTCACAAATTACTGAACGAAAAACTCCAAGTTGCATTTTAAATCTCAACAAACCAGGACTTAAAGATACTTGAACATTTCTGAAGCATGAATGAGGAATCACAGAGAAGATCTACAGTTTGGTGTCTTCTCTGTGGCACTGAATATTATTCCATTCAAAACTGCAGTAGTGTCTTTGATGATTCTCTTATTGGAAAGTCCATTAGAGAGACTGTAAGCTACAGAATTTTGACAATTAGGAATCTTGTTATAGGTTGTTTGGAAAAGAAAATTTGCACTGTGAAAACACTTCTTTTACAGACAAGATGTCATGCTTTCACTGCAAAGTTCCATCATATTTTAGTTCATAACAGTTATAAATATTTAAATATGTATATTTGTGGAAATTTAGGTCTATCTATATTAAAGGATTAAGACAGATACAAGAAAGCCCTGCATCATAGAAACATGGAAAAAAATATTTCCTGTGAGCATGGTAAGACCCTGGCACAGGTTCCCCAGAAAAGTTGTGGATGCCTCATCCCTAGAAGTGTTCAAGACCAGGTTAGATGGGGTTTGGAACAACCTGGGATAGTGGAAGGTGTCCCTGCCCATGTTAGGGGGTTGGAACAAGATGATCTTTAAGATCCCCTCCAACCTGAACCATTCTGTGACTTTGTGATATACTATTCAGAAATATGTTATGAAGATTTCAGTGTTTCTTTAATTATTGTTCTTACATGGTATCCATGTTTTTTGTCCATAATCTGTGAGTGGTTTGTTGAGTTTTGGTAATTCCACCATCAGACAAGAATTGTGAGGAGACAGCTGGAGCATAAAAAAACAATTTGGGCAAGTTTCTTACAGTCATTTTTAAAGTGGTACAACTTTTGAGAAGATAACCTGAAAACTTGGGAGATGCCATGTGTCACCAAATGAAAAATAACATTCAGCAAACACAAATTTTACTTTTCTAAATATTATATTCTGAACAGAGAAGTCAAAAAGGGAAACTCACTGTGACTGTACAACACTTCATAGCACTCTTGAATTAATTATGCAATATGTCATTCCAGTTCTATAGTAAAACAGGCAGAAAGCTTCTCAGAACAAAATGAATTCTATGTCCAAGAACTGGAACATGGAAAAGAGACAAGCATTAATGTATTGTTACTTTTCAAAACTGATAAAGAAAATAAAATTTATCCTAATTTTGTTGCAAATATAAAGTTTATTTGGCACTTGCAATAATCCAATGAGGTGATTTTTTTTGGTCATAAAAAGGCTTTTCCTATCCAAACAAAAGTCCCTTTTCCTGGGCTATGACTACAGTGCTTCAAGTAAAACATGCCAAGAACAGGGATTGGATAAAAATAAATAGCTTCTCTCTCATTTTACAGATGATAAAACTGACATTATGAGAGACTGCGTAATTTATACATTGCACTGAAAATTTAAGATGGGCTTGAACTAATTCATGTCTTGAATTCTCATTCACTGCATCACTAGTTTAAAGATAAATAAATAAATAAAATCTCTTTCAGAAAGTCATTTTGTTGAAGGTGGTTTAGCATTGAGAATAACAAAATTATTAAATGCTATTAAGAGCATGATTGAAATAACAGTCATATTTAAATGTTTTAAACATCACTTTATAAGTATACTTTTAAAAGGTATAATTTCTTTGACTAGCAACTAACCATGCAGCATTTTTATGTCTTGTAAAAAATAATTTTATCAAAAATATGTGCAGCATTTAAATGAGATGCAAACCAGCTTTTATGACCCCTCCAAGAACAGTGAAATCTTCAGTTCCTTTGCTGCTGCACTGGAATAAACAGGCAAATTCATACCCCTTGAAAAAGCAATTTTTTAGCAAAAATGCTGATCCTGACGCTCCACTCCCAGAAACTCAACTGTTTATCTGCCTCGCCCACAGACACCATATGTAGGACACACTGAGTGGCTGGAATTAGCAGAGTCATTTATGAACTGCATATAAATACATCATTTGCACAAAATTCTCAGTGATAATAGCCAAATTAGGGAAGGTGATAGCACCATCATTTTTTTTTTCTCTCCCCAATTTAACATTTATGGAAATGATGACTTTATCCAGTCCTTGTCCTTCTCAGAGCTGAAATTAAATCAGAAATAAGATGTGTTAGGACATATTAGGAATAAATGGTCAAAGCTTTTTTTTTCAGTGTATATTTGAGTTATGAGAAGTTTCTTTTTTGTTTTTTTGAGGACCAGAGGGATATTTTGCTCACACTGGCTGCAGTTTAAAACTCTGATTAAGCACTTCTTTAACCTCATGGATGTCAGTGGTTCTAAGTGTTTGCTGAACTGCTACCACAGCAACTCTTCCATGCCCTCACATGCATCGATGTGGTTTTGGTGCAAGCTAAAAATCAGTTTCTTGCCTTTGAACTTTGGAGTCTGAATGCAAGGAGAACCTGGCCCAGGGAGACCAGACCATCAGTGCAGGGAAATGAGTTGGATAAAAGTTTAAAGTGCCAGCTCAAAGAACATCTGTTCATGCTTTTCAGAGAGAATTGAGCAATTTAAAGGCAGTGAAGCCCTTTGTCAGACTTCTTCCTTTGCCCATAGTTGATCTGTAAAGGTTTTTCAAATTGTCATCAGAGGAAGGAAACAAACGGGTTCAGAATTTTTAAGGTGTTCTGGTTCTTCTGTTAAAATTTGCCTGAACCTTCTTTACAAACAGAAACAGCTGCACTCCAAGACCGGTGTTTTTCAAATTAAGATGAAAACATGGCAGTGGCACTGCCTTTCCTCTTCATCCCGCATCTCAAGCCATGACCAAGGAGTTCAAAGGGAGGCTACAGCATCACAAACAGCAGTCAACAACTTCTCAGTTTCTCCAGGGACCAGATGTAAGAGAGGAGCAAACGTAGGCTGGGATTCTTGCCTGACCAATTTTATGCCACTTTTACTTTCTGGCAGCAGCTCAGTTCCTTGTGGGAGGGGATGAGTGTCAATACTTGCTGAAGTCAGTTATAATTTCTCCTCATCCTGAGTCTTGAAGAAACCAAGCTGCTTCTGAGAAAAATGCTCACAGACACAGATGAACGAAAGAGGTTTCTACTTCCAAAATTTTGAGAAGCGCTGGCATAGCATTAATCACTGTCATTTGCCAGTAGAAACAATCACAGAGTGCAATCACTTCTTGATTGCCACAGAATTTTTCCTTTGCCTAGAGTACTAAGGTTTGATTTCTTTTTTTTCAGCAAAAATATCTGTTGCAGCTGCCACTGAAAACCACAACTAGCAGCAGAAGATATTTGTGATATTTTGGTGTTTCTGTTTACAAACAGAAGCTCAGAAAGTTAGTACATATATATATATATATATAAATATTTTATGGATGTGATGGAGGTTGTCATATCAATGAGTATTTCTCCTCTCCTTGAACCCATAGCCCATGAGAGAACACCAGCTACCACTCACAGAAGTCCTATCTTCATCTCACCCAAGGATTGCAGCATTATAGCTTCCAACTTTTCACAGGGTATCTGGAGCAGAGGTAGGACTGCCATTGGGATAAGCATCCTTTGAAATGACACTTCCACACTCTGCTCTGTTTCACTCAGTCATGGCTGCTAAAATAATTCTGCACTGATGGGCAAGTAATGCCTTTATGTGATATTTTATGTGATGTTTTATCCTGAGTCTTCGCCAGGCAACAATTAATCTTAAATCATACTTTTATCAAGTATTTATTCTTTTATTCCCTTTGGGCTTTGTGATATCAATGCCATGCCTGTCACAAACAATGACAAACAGAAAATAAACTGAAATATACTGAAAATAAAGATGTGTGAGAGGATGTAACTTGGTAGGAATTCAAAGAGATAACACCTGATCTGGGAATAAAGTGAAAATGTCCAGGAAATAGGTGTTAAATCACCAAAGTCACATAGAAGTCTCTGTAGCAAAGAAGAGCAGAGCAAATAAGATTTGTTGCCCTGAAAGGTGGTAGGTGCTCCATCCCTGGAAAGATTCAGGTGGGAGGGAGCTCTGAGCAAGCTGATCTAGTTGAAAATGTCCTGGATCACTTCATTTGGACTAGATGACCTTTAAAAGTTCCTTTAAACCCTGAGCATTCCAGTGGTTTATTTTAGACTTTTGAGGACTAGAGAAACATATCTGAAATTATTGCATCACATTTGCATCTCACCTACAGCAAGTCATCACAAGCACCTGAGAGTCACTAGCCTGCAGCTGAGGGACTGGCTGATTCCAGCCCTGAAGAGTCTTTCCATCTCCATTGTAAGGAATTAACTTCCTACAGAGACAATAATTGCAAGAACATGAAGCTTGATCTGGTTGTCAATGAGTTCCACAAATGACTCACAAATTGATGTGTTCTTCTGCTTCCTTTCTCTGAGAAGCAAAGCCAATAATTGGGATAATAGGTGGAATGGAAATAGGTTTATTCCTCATGAATTTTCTGTTATATTGGTCAAACTGCAATGCTCAGAATGGTTTATTTTCCTTACCAGAAATTTAACCTGGTATATATCCTGAGCAATATATCCTTTATTGAGGAAGAAATTTAATTTATCTGCTGTTCTATTGGCTAAAGAAAAAACAACAACCTGATGCACAGACTCATCTCTCAAATTAAGAATGTGGAAAGGAGTTCAGCATAAACAGAGAGCAGATATAATTGAATATCAATAATCCAGTGGCAATGGCCATTAGTCTCTATGGGAACTTGTAATCACATAACAACAATTAAAGAGGCTGAATGGGTGATAACGAGCTAGAGAAATGCTGGCAGTGTCGCTGGCCATGAACACAGGACTCAGGAGTTATACAGGAGAATACAGAGTTGGGCAAAGAGAAACACAATGAGGTTTTACAAGGGCAGGTGTAGGGTCCTGTGTCTGGGGAGGAATAACCCCAAATACCATCAAAGGTTGGGGGCTGACCTTCTGGAGAGCAGCTCTGCTGAGAATGACCTGGGTGTCCTGGTGGGTGACAAGTTGTCCATGAGCCAGCAGTGTCCCCTGGGGGCCAGGAGGGCCTGTGGGATCCTGGGGTTCATAAAGAAAACTGTGGGGGTCGAGGGAGGTGATCTCCCCTCTCCTGTGCCCTGGTGTTACTATGGTCTGCACAAAGACAAGGAGCTGCTGGAAAGGGTCCAGCAGAGGCCACAAAGATGATGAGGAGCCTGGAACAACTCTGGTGAGGAGAGATGGGGGAGCTGGGCCTGGTTTGTCTGGAGAAGACATGGCTGAGAGGGGATCTCATCAATACAAATATCCCAAATATTTTATAACTCAAAGCATGGTGTCAAGAGGAGGGTGCCAGACTCTTCTCAGTGGTGCCCAATAACAGGACAAGGAGCAATGGCCATAAACGAAAACACAAGGTCCACCTCAATAAGTGGAAGAACTTTCCATTGAGGGTGGCAGAGCACTGGAACAGCTGCCCAGGGAGGGCATGGAGTTCCCCCTCTGGAGACATTCCAAACCCAGCTGGATGTGTTCCTTGTCACCTGCTCCAGGGACCCTGCCTTGGCACGGGGGTAGGACTGGATGATCTCCACAGGCCCCTTCTAATCCTAAACTAAGGATTCTGTGACAATTCTGTGATTTTGTGATTCTATTATTCTTATTCTGTGATTCTTTAATGAACAGAGAATTACAATTAGATTTACTTTTTTTTTTTTTGCTTCCATTTATTTTTCAGAAATCACACTTGGGATATCATTATGACCTGTGTGTTTCTCCTAAAAATGTTTTAGCTATTGGCCAATTTCAAAAAACAATTAAATAGAGAAACATCTGGAATATCTTTTGTCATTAAATTGATATGAAAAATGGATAGGTAAGGGACCTGAAATGCCTAACAGAGGAAAACATCACAACATGACCATACACCTTCTGAGGGACCAGAAAATTCATATGAACATTTCTATAGGTGGTAATATTATTATTTTGAATATAAATTGTTATAATTCATATAACCATAGGATGGTTTGGGTTTTAATGGATCTCCAAGAGACCTCTACTCCAAACCCCCTGCAATGAGCAGGGACATCTTCAACCAGACCAGCTTGCTCAGAGCCCAAACCCATTGGGAAGAAACTCCATGAGCTCCTGTGTTTGCAGAGAAATTTGTGCCCCTAATCTGTTTGTTCAAGCAAGACTTTAGAAGAAGCATCTCTTCCTGCCTCTTTCTTTCAAAGGTCCCCTCACCTCTCCTAGACTTCTCTCCTCTTCTGAGCTGTCTTGATTAATCAAAAACAACATTTTCAATCTGCTCTTCATTTTCTCAGGCCTGAGTCCTAATTCCCAGTCTCAAAGATTTTACTGCCCCTTCCCTTCCCCTTGAATTCTAACTAGGGAAATTACTTCAGAAAAATAAGTGAGAGTAAAAATTAAAAATTCCCTAGAAACCTTTGGTTCAAATTCAGCGTGCAACAAATGGAAGATGGATGGCATTCCTGATCACATCCATTATATTTTCATTATGATGACAACACATGAAATTCTGACAGTTCTGGACTGAAGTTCCTACATTAATCAAATGCTGTCTTCATTGTTTTTTCTGGCACTTCTTCATTAAAACTGTAGCAGCTGAGTTGCAGTCCTGTAAGTTATTCCTAAATTGACTCCTTTTCAAGTACAAATGCAATCCAGCCCTAGAATATATGAGTATTTCCAGGCATGGAGATTTCAAAGCACAGTAGGGGGGAGATAAAAGTAATTATACCTCTGTTTTAAGATGAAGACTGACAGAGGATGATACCCAATGTGTCTGACAGTTGCTTACTGTAATTTCTCTAATGTATGTGTAAGCAGTCTCTTACCATTAGCTCACAACTTTCATAAATTCATCCTCATAAGAGAACAGATTTTACAGGAGAACTGGTGAACACTTTTCCTAGAGGGGAACAGAGGTGAGACAAGAAGAGAAACACACTTGGGGTTGAATCTAACTCTTCTCATGTATCAAATTATTTCTTTAAAGAAGGAGGAAACTTTTTTCCCCAAAGTTTGACAAAGCATTCAGAAACATCCTGCATCTAATAATATTGTCATGTTCATTGGCAGTAACAAAAAAAGCCCAACTTTTGCACCAGTGTCTTTCAGTTCAAATTTTCTGTATCTGAAGAGACCGTCTCTGGTCAGGCCAGCACTCATCCCCTGGAGTAATTTGTGTTTAGATTTGTAAATAGAGGACCAGTGTCAGGACAAGTGGAAATGGCATCAGCTGTGCCAGGAGAGGTTCAGGTTTGGCATCAGGAAGAATTTCTTCACGGAAATGGGTGAAAAACTGATCAGGCATTGGAAGGGCTGTCCAGAGAGGTGGTGGAGTCAAGGAATGACTGGAATTGGCCCTCAGGGGTCTGCTCTGGGTGACAAGGTTGCACAGGTTGGACTCAATGACCTTGGAGGTCTTTCCCAAACATTACGATTCCATGGGTCTAAGGCCAGGAATATCATACAGGATTGCAGTAATACTGCACAGAGTAGGACTGAGTTCTGTGCTAGATCAGCTTTTCCACCCAAAAATGGAGATTGTGCCGCATCTCTGGGAAACCTCTTCTAGTGCTGTACTCCTGCTTCTTTTTCTTTCTACCTGACAGGAAAATCCTGCTGAACAATATCGGTGTTACCTCACGTGGTGACACGAGGACTCAGCATCCTCTTGGATCCCACAGACCACTCTCAGCAACAACACTGACCTGGATATTTCCCCAGGGTTTTCTGAAGACAAAAGAACTTTTCAGCAGGCTTCTCAGATGCCTATCTTCAAATTTTTAATGAATTTTTAGGACCTCTCAGTGTTTATGGTAGACACTGAGCATCCACTTCAGCCACTGGTGGAGTAGAATGAGAATCCTTTGTTCCTTTGTCATCCTCTAGCACTGTCTACATTATTTAATTATATTACAAAAAGTTCTTTACTTTTACCATCAATTGTCCCACTTTAATTCATATAGGGTCCAGTAGCACTACTTACCTTTATTTTGGTTTTGGTATATGCAAGATTGGCTATACCTAATCTATAGTTCTTTTAATAAAATATTTCCCTGTGTTTTGTTTCCCTTGCCACTTATCCATTTTCTCACTTCTTAATTATATTGATTGTTATAATTCTTTACTCCTTCTATTTGTTCATATATCTATTTCTGTGTCTACCTAGAAACTGTCATCTTTTTATATCTTAGTTTCATTTTCCTGGCAGCCCAGGCTAGCTAATAATCAGTGTGGCCTTTCTTGAACTGCAATTTTCTGAGTGTCTAATAAAATACACTTACAGCTTTTAATTTTTCATTTTATATATGTTTTGGTTTTCATATTTCTAAAGCTGATTGAGGCAAAGGAGACTGTGTTCACCTCCTTCTGTCCAACGGGTCAAGTCATAAGTCTAGAATAAATGCAGACACACTGACCTCCAAATTTTCCTTTTATGTGTTGAAATAATTTTGTGGCAACCAGCTGCCTCTCTTTGCCTTTGGTTGGAATATTTCTGGAATACTCCACACCTACACATGCAGCTGTTCCTTGGACACAGAATTGGACGCTGCTTTGCCTTCCAAGAGAGTAAATAGTGAGCTAAATATCCTACTGACTTTGCAGGGTCTTTTCATAGATCCTAATATTAGCTATTGCAGGTGTTCAGTGGCACAAGTTTTATTTTCAGCTCAATTTTGTCAACAGCATTTGTTGTGCCAGTGATGCAAGAGCTCCTAAGTGCAGGAGACACACAATCTTCTATCTGTCAGGTTCAACTTGTTTTGAGCTAATAATACGAAAAAATAAGGGAAAAATATTGTTATTTTAATAACACTACCACTCTGAGTGAGCTCACTTTGCATTTAGTGCAGAAAAACTATGAAAGAAGTTTTGTTGGACTTGCCATTTAACACAGCATCATAATTATTGTCTATCCCAATGATGGCTACTTCCATCTGGTGACATATGAATAAAAGGAAGTGCAGAAAAGGCTTCTCATATCTTTTGGAAGCACCTCAAAAGCCTCACTTGTTCTGTGTATGTGCTACTGCAACTTCATGGGGAAAAACAGTGATAATAATTTGGGATATTTGTTTAAGGTTCAGTCCTGTTGCTCCCAAATTTTGTTACAGGAATTTGTTTTACTCTAGGGTGCTCTTTATGCTTTTGGTGAACATGGGACACAGAGTCCATCAGAAAGTGAAAAATTCCTTGTTGTAGGCACAGGGAGAGACTAATTCCTTACAGCTCAAATTGTATATATCCATGTCTTTTTTTATTGAATGAAATGTTCTTAACCAATAAAAATATATGTAACAAATCAATAAAATTATAAATAAATAATTCTCTATGAAGATGACATCCCTCCAAATTTCCAGGAGTGACAGCACAGCTTTCCAGAATTCCTATCAGCGCGACCACAGTGTCTTGGATATTTCAATCTTTGCCTCCCAGGATGCTGCAAAAAAATCAGCTGCTCAGGCTGCTGTTTCTTGTTCACTGGGATGTGTTTTTTCATTCTTTGGCGTGGATGAAATTTGGTTTGCAGCAGTTTCTCTCACTCCTAAAACTGAATTATCACCCTGCAGCTTCCTGAAGGGAACAAAATAAATGCATGTGCAAAGAAGGGCAGTGAAGCTGGGGGTCAGTCTGGAGTGCAGGTCCTGGGAGGAGCTGCTGGGGGAACCTGGGATTGCTCAGTCTGGAAACAAAAAAGGTGTCTCAGTGAGGGAATTTCTTGCTCTCTACAACTCCCTGAAAGGAGAATTTTGCCAGGTAGGGGTCAGGCTCTCCTCCCAGGTAAGAAGTGTTAGGATGAAAGGAAGTGGAATTAGGAAAAATTTCGCCACCAAAAGGATTATCAGGCATCTGGACAGGCTGCCCAGAGAAGTGGTGGAGTGACCATTCCTGGAGGAATTTAGAAGGGGTGGCACTTGGGGACATGGATTAATGCTGGACTTGGCAGTGCTGGGTTAAGGTTTGGACTCGATGATCTCAGAGGTCTTTTCCAATGGAAACCATTCCCTGATTCTCTGGAAATATTTAGGATAAACTCAGAAAGGGTGGGGAGCTACAGGCAGAGATTTGAGATGCAAACCTTGCTTTGGAGCACTTTATGCCCAAACTCAAGAGCTGTTTGTTCCCTGACTGCTTTTGAAGCAGCCACCAGCACGGACTGCACCAGGAGCATCCTGCCTCTCCTTGATCCCTCTCACTGGAGATTGCCCAAGACCATTCCCTGTGCCTGAAATTGCTTTAAAAGAAATACCCAGTTCAGTTTTCCTTAAGGAGGCAGCTATTATAAAAACTTTCAGGCAAACACACTT
Source organism: Emberiza elegans (assembly GCA_024865655.1). Lineage (NCBI taxonomy): Eukaryota > Metazoa > Chordata > Aves > Passeriformes > Fringillidae > Emberiza > Emberiza elegans. The sequence goes on along the minus strand of JALJVW010000084.1, from coordinate 4,218,315 downwards.
GGTCTTACCTGCTCCAGGTCTGGACTTTGCACAACAGGAACTCAGGAGAGGAGACACTCCTCAGCAATGACTGTGAAACTTTGCTTTTTATTTTACTTGCCAGGACATTTTCCATTTCCTCCTGAAAAACTTCTTTAATCTTTCTGTCTCCCTTCCCTGCTGCTTTGGGAACTCCCTTCCTTATTTGTTCCCACTTAGCAGAGAACTGCAAATGGCCAGCAATTTTCCATGTAAAAGAGGATGTTTTCCTTAAATCTGCCTTAGATTTAGTGACTTCACTCCCTGGGTAAGGAGGCTGAGCCAAGTGTAGCTGCAAAGAAATATTTTTTCTGCTTTTTCTCTAAAGAAAGGGCATTTGCTCAGATGTGTTGTCTGTCTGTCCATGCTGATGGTGCTTCACTCTGTTTATTCATCAGAAAGATACAGGTAAAAGGCATCAAAAATTTTAAAGAAAATGGGTTATTGAACCCAGTGAGAAACTTGAATTAAAGTTCTCAACATCCTGTGAGATCAATCATCTCAACAGACACTGGAGAATCCACAAGGCAGATCTAAAAGCAATCAGACCTCAGTTCCTCTGAACACACACAGTATATTTTAAATTTCACCTAAATTCCATTGGACTGCATGTCTTTAAGAACAAAGACTAGTTAGGCACAAGTATGTTTAGGCTGCTATTTCATTTATTTGGGGGGTAATTAAAGTTTATGTGTTAAAGTGGAGGTTCACTGAGCAAACAGACACAACAACAGTTTTTATTCTGATATTGGTTGGTTATTTGCACAGATAACTCTCTTTATCTTCTCAGCCATCTCCATGCTGCTGAGGTCTTTTTTCTCAGAAAGAATGGAATTGCACTTCACATTCCAGTTTGGGATGTTGGGTACTAAAGGTTCTCATGAAATTACTTTCCTTCTTTCCTCAACATTTCTGCACAAAGGTAGAATTAATCCTACAATCGCTCTGTCTGTTTTGTAAAATATTGACAAAGTGACTCTTCAACATCATCATCATCATCATCATCATCATCATCATCATCATCATTATTATTATTATTATTATTATTATTGGAGTAGTTTCATACATAAAAAATTTATAGCAGGACAGCACAAATCTGTAAAGAGAAAAAAAAGTGATTTCATTTAATTTATATATTAATAAAATCAGTGATTGAAAGGTTGCTGTATCTTCTTTTACACACTGAACTCCTCATCCCAGACTATGGAGAAATGTGTTTGCACAGGAAAACATATTAAAGAAATAACAGTATCCCCTAAACAACCAGTAAACCAAAAAGTAATTATTGATTAAAATATTTTTCTTCCTAGCATTAATTTGAGAGGATGTCTGAGTTGGATTTTGAAATATGCATTTTATAGGGAAAAAAAAAACATTGCTCAGAAACACAGCAAATGAGGTACTGAGGCAGAACAAACCCTGCTTTACTGCCTAAACCGGCATCTTGAATCTAGTGGGCTAAAAAAGCCTCCATTACAATATTGATTGCACTTTGTTATTCTGCTTTAGTGATTAAACACATCAGCCAGACCATCACAGCATTAAGTCTTGATTAATCATTCTCAGAACCACAGGAGTAATATACAGAATATTGATTTAAATTGTAGGTAGAGAGATCAATTTATGATTTATTCCTAGGCCAGCTTGAAGATGTCCTTTGACTTTTCTTGGGCTTGCATTTGTTTTGTTTTGATTTCTCCCAATTCCTTACAGTTCAAAGGGTCACAGAATATCCTGAGCTAGAAGGAATCCACAAGGATCATTAAATCCAACTTCTGGTCCTGCACAGGACACAACAGGAATTTCACCCTGTGCCTGAGAGGTTAATATCCCACTCCCTAAGGAGCTGACTGAGAGTTGGGCACCATTAAAAGTCTACTATTAATACCAATAATAATATTATAATCCTTTCTGCTTTTGTTTAAAAAACTTAAAATGTTTTGGACATGAAACAAAAAACAAAGCAGAAGACAACATCCAGTTATTACGTAAAATGACAAAACAAAAAAAGACAATTCAAATAGAAAAGCAGAAAAATTCATACACCATTAAAAAAAATGTTCTGAGCTAGTTTTTTCTATCCTTCAGGCCACTAAGATATGACCAAGCTCCAAGCTGCTAAAAATTATTATCACAAGGCAGTATTGCAACTGATAAATCCAGACTCCCAACAGAATTTTGTGACCTCCAGTCCATTGTTTCATTAATTCAAATACAAGCTCAATATCTGAGTGAGGTCTATGCTCCTGTGATCAGAGGAAACTTAAAGTTCTGGTTTTTCTTACAAGAAAACTGGTAAAAAGAAGGGGGAAAGTATAATTTATTTAAGTAGAAATTATACAGAAAAAACCCTATGTTGCATTAGGAGTATTTTTGCTCATATCATTGTCTTTCAACCTTCCTTCACAACCCCCACTTGAAAAATAATTCTTGAACAAAACAGAAACCAAAAAATGCTATTCATTATCAGTGTATGATTATGATTAATTACAACAAGGAGGAAGAAATGTTTGTGTAGAAGAGTTACAGATGAACTAACAGCCTCAATTTTCATTGCTGCCTCTGAGAAAAGTCTTTGGTGGACAAAATGTGCCTAATCTAAGCTGTAAAAGACAAAAAGCTTCAAGCAGATTTTCTAGACAAGTGAAGTTGTAAGAAATCCAGAGCGACTAAGGACTTCTTGTTTGTCATATTTTCACATACTCTGGCATTTTCACAGTGATGCCTGCAGAAGTTCATATTTTCATATTTTCACAGACTATTAGAATGGCCTGGGTTGGAATAGACCTTAAAGATGACCTCATTGCAGGCATGGGCAGGGGGACCTTCCATGAGACCAGCGTGCTCAAAGCCCCAACCAGCCTGGCCTTCCTCTCCCTTGTTCGTTTTCTACGTGTTCTTAAAAAAGAAATAAAAGAACTTATGAGTTATTCTAGGCTTGCCATTCATGATAATTGCACATGGCTGAATTTTGAATCCTTGGTATTCAAGGATTCCAAGACTGTTTCTGTACCACGAGGGAATTGTCCATATTGTAAATCCAATATTCCTGGCACTCTCCAGTTTCTTCACAGAGTCCTGGAACAGCCTGAGTTGAGGGCACTCATCAGGATGAGTGAATCCAACTCCTGGCCCTGCACAGGGCACCTCAAGAATTACACCCTGTGCCTGAGAGAGTTGTCCAGATCTCGGAATTTCTGCTGATCAGAGTAACCCCTAGATAAGTTAGAAAGTCTCTTTTCCCAGCCCGGCTGTCAAAGAAGGAGTCAGAACTCTTCATTCCTTGGTCTCAAGGTTGTTTATTGTATCTTATCTATAAAATTCTTTCTCCTGTCCAGCTGAGGTATGCTCAGCAGGACAGACAGAGGCATGGTGCCAGCCTCAGAAGCGGCGTTATCTTGTTATACTAAAAACTACGTGCACAATGTTTACGGTTACTTTCCAATACCTATCACCTGTGTTAGACAGTGAGCTTCTTCTCTAAACCAATCTAAAAGTACCAACATCACAGCAGAAGACGGAGGCCAAGAAGAAGAAGGAGAAAGGCTGGACACGCCCTGATTCCTCCATCTTGCCCCTTGAACCCCCATTCTAAAAACCCCAAAAAAATCTATTTTTCCACCCTGTGATAAATTCACTATCATTCTACTTAAACTTTCGTGGCTTGTAATTCTTCATATAAGGTTGGTAATTGTTTTTTCCAAGGGCTAAATCAAAGGCGCAGGGGTCTTGGACTCTGTGCCAAGGTCTCTGAGCCCCCTGGGCAGGGGCTCGAGTCCTGCAGGGCAGCCAGAGGAATTCCCTGGGTTCCAACATTCAGGCACTTCTTGATCTCTGGCAGTCTTAGTGCTGGGATAACTTCCCTGGAGACCCTGCTCCAGTGCGCAGCCACCCTCTGGATGAAGAATTGTTTCCTAATATCCAACCTAAACCTCCTCTGGCAGAGCTCCATCCATTCCTTCAGGTCCGGGTCACTGCTCAGCAGAGAGCAGAGATCTTCCTGGTGAGGGAGAGGCAGAGCAGCTGCAGACCCCCAAGAGAAGGGCTGATGTTGTCACATAGATAAATCTCAATATGAAGATGGATCTGTTGAACATCTCACACCCATATCTGCACTCTGCTCTTCACCCTGCCTTATCCAAGAATCTGTTCCAGATTGAGAAGTGAATAAAAAATGGCAGCATTAGAAGTAGAAATGAGGTCCTGGGTATTGTGTTTTCTTCCTCACAGTACAAACTTGTTTCTTGTGTCACCTGCTCCCTGTTTTTAATACTCACCTTAAATATCTCTTTCTTCAACGATGAGCTGAGTCCCAATCCATTCTGCATCCTGTGGTTAGAAACATTTTCTTTGATACATTTTGTTCCAAAAATCTTTGTTATCATCACCATAGAAATGTCTGATTAGTTATAACATTTACCTAGGATAAGAAAATGAAGTGTCATATTCCTGAAAATATGTACAAGGGCTACAGGAGACCGAGTTATTAAATTCCTGTAATTCTGGCATGCATTTTTAAAGGTGTAGCTTGGGTAGCTGCCAGTTTTTCGTGCTGCCTTCTTCTTGTAGGATTTCAGGACACTAAATATCCCTCTGTGGCATGGGGGAGCCTCAACAGCCAGTCTGAAATTATGATTTTCTCTAGGGAGGAAGGCGTGTGCCCTATTTCTGTATATTTTGCCCTTATCATCTGTGTGCAATGTAGAAAAATTTTAAACAAAAAAATTATTTCTATTTTAGTCCTTAAATTGATTAAATCTAGAGACTGAAACAGGCAGAGATTATCACACCTTGAGCAGGTTTCATTTCAAATAAACTGAGAAGATATAAATATTTTTTAACATCTGATAGCAAATTACTTGATAATTCTACCCTTAAATGGAATCTCAATAGAAATATAAATAACATCCCTGTGAACAGCAGATGGTTTTCCATGATGGATGCCATTAAAATAAATGATGGGAACACTTCTGCCAACAAATAGGCATTAATTAAATCCGTTATCTCTGTTACAATATGGGTGTGTAGAAAAACATATTACAGATGTCTGATGTGTTAAAAGTGTTTTTCCTACCAATTAATACAGTGCTAAATATTATTTTATTTATTTATCATTTTTGAGTGCAACTAACTCAGAAAAATAACCTCCTGAGTGTAGATCATTTTTTTATTAGCCTCTGGAGAAAATGACTCTCTCTCTGGGGAAGAGTAATCTATATTCCTTCCATTCTTCTTTAACTAGATTGTGTTTGCAAATACAATTGCATTAATAAGACTCCCACTTTCTCAGAGTCTTAGATAAGTTTAAATATAGCATTTTGGTAGTGCTCTCATGATGAATGTATCTATTGCTACAGGCACTCCAAGACCAATTTTTCCGAGCTATCTACACAATTATTAAGGGAGAACTTGTTCTCTGTGTCCTGGGAGAGTTTAATGCATAATGACTGCCTTTCTTGTTTCAAATTAGGTAAATACCTGAGCAGAGCAAGTTAGAACTGTGGGTTACTATTTCTGTAGGCAACGTTTTCCTGTGTTTACACTGAAATAATTGTGTGTATAACCCAGAGGTGTCGTTACATCTCTATTGCATGAGCAGCTGCATCAGTCCTAACAGTGCACGGAGTAAAATCCTATTTTCCTGCAGTATTTGGATCCATCAGGCTGAACATGGACCACTGCACTGCTGCTGGGTCCACTTGTCCCTGGACACTGGGGTTTTTTCTTCCCAAAGGAACATGTGCTATGTAAAATGCTTGACAACAGCAGCAAAACATCCTGGGAAATAGAAATGAATCTGTAAGGAGGGTTTCTTCAGGTATCAGTGGTGTTCCAGGGATCATGAAGGACTGGAAAAGCCTCCCCAGGGAAGTGGTGGAGTCACCATCCCCAGAAAGGTTCAAAAACCAAGCAGATGGGGCACATTAATGGGCATGGTGGCGTTTGGTTGAAGCTTGGACTTGATGATCTTGTTGGCTTTTTGCAACCTCAGGGATTCCACAATTCTACGATTTGGTATGACCACAGCTTCCAGAAGGATCAAACTTTCAAAAGTGGGAAAAGGGGTGTTTGGAGCCCCATGTGTTTGTTGTGAGCTTGAGGCCTGTGTATTAAGGGCTTCCATTTCATTTTTCTTTTGGTGAAAGGAACTACAAAGTGACCAAAGCAGAGTAAAAGGAAACAAAACATATAAAATTGAGTGTGACTAATTTAAGAAGCAACTTCGACTGGGTGAATTTGAGCTTCTTTCTATGTGACATTTGCCAAAGTAAAGAACAAGAAATTAAGAGCAGGTGATATTGTTATTGGCTCATTTCTCCTGCACTAACTGTCTGTACCATGTCAGCAAAGCATTTCATCCTAAATCTGAGTTGGCTCTTGATTTATCCAGGTTGTCCTGTCACCTTGAATGAAGGAGAAATATTTACATGATTAGCAGACAAAACTGCAAATTCATTCAAGGACTTATTGCTATTGAGATCTCTAAGCATCTAAACCACAAAATTTTGATCTTCCCTTTCTCCTTGTTATTTTTAGCAAAATATGGCTACTGGCAAGGCAGGGAGCCAGGCCCACACCCTTTCATTACCAGAATCCTCTTGAAGTCTTTAAAAAGGGGAATATGTATTTTCCTTGTAACTACTGTAAAATGGGTGTGCAGCTGGCTATAATGATGTTGCAGAATTGAGGGGGAATATCAAGTAGCAACTGCTTCTGGATTTTATATTTTCAGTATTTTCACCAGAAATGCAGAAGATGCTATAGGAAAAGCTCTTCAGGCGTTAAAAAGAAAGAGGTTATTAAAGGATTTAAAAGGATAGGATTAACATTCGAAATGATCTTGAGAAATTAACATGTGGGGCTCAGATTGATGGAGCGAGTCTCTTAAAGCAAAATTAGAATCATTCTTCTGTAAAAAATGCAATCCAGCACGAAAGTTTGGCATTCAAGAAAACTGGCAAAACAGCTCAAGAGGAGGGAAGGATGATCAAAGGGCTGGAGAACCTCTCTCCCGTGGAGAAGAGAAAGCTCAGAAAGACCTCAGCAAAATATTTCAGTACTTAGAGGGTGACTCAAGAAGAACACAGTCTCTCTCTTCATCAGGAGCCGCTTGCAGAAGAAGAGGGGAAATGGGTACCAATGGCACAGAACTCATCTTGCTATAAGGGAGAAAATGTTTATAGTGAGATCAACCAACTCAACAACCTCACGAGGGGCTCTTGGGATGGGATGGGATGGGACAGGGTGCTGGATGACCTCATCTAGGCTCCCTTCCCCATGTAAACTTGGACCAGATGGTCTTTGGATGTCCCTTCCAACCTAGGCTGTTCTGTGAGTATATGAATTAATATCTGTCCTACACTATTTTTTCTTCCACCCACTTATATCCAGAGCGAGATCTGGGAGCAGGATGGCCCATATGCTTCTGTGAGGTTTTTTCCTCCTCAGTGTGCCTGTTTCTATATATTTCTGTTGGTGAAGACAGGTTCTGTGTGTATGTGTCACACAGGAATTAAATTTGCTCTGACCCTTTATACATCAAGCTATCTGTCTCACAACTAAGTTCCCATCCTGCTGCTGTCAGTTTTTCTTCTAATATCCATAGCAACAGGATTGTCTTGTCAATCAAATATTTCACCAGTTTTGAGGCCCCAAACGATTATTTAAACATCTTCTATAGCTTTCTGAAGAAAAAAAAATCCAAGATTTTTTTCCTGTTTCTCCTGTGATGAATCCAAAATGTATATTTGTGAGAAATGCTTTCCAGAAAAAAGAAAAAAACACTACCAAAAAAACCCCAAAAAACCAAAAACCACCTGCATGTGGCCTGTAAAGCCCAGGAAGATGGAGCATTCACTAAGATCATTGAGAGTTTTAGTCCATGTTAATTTTTTTCACGTGTTTTAGAATTCATGTCTGGTTTCTAATTTGAATTTATATGTTTCTTGCTCCTGGGCTCTGTTTCTTGTTATGCCTTTCTCTACTAAATTAAAGATCTTTTTACTACCTGGTATTTCTCCCTGTGGAGATATTTAAACCATAATAGAGTCACCTCTTGGTTGTCCTTTTTTAAGACAAACAGCCCAAGTTCTTTATGTGTGATTAAATAAGTCTTTGAGCACATGAAAAACCTAATAACTGAAAACAAAAAAAAATAAATTTCTTCCTCTGACTTCCTCAAACATCCAAAAAAATTGCATGGCTGCTCAAAAGGGAGTACTTACAAGAAAATATAATAATCTATACAACACTAACGAGTTGGACTACAAATGCTGAAGTTATCCCAATACAGCAGTTCTTTAGAAGAGACCTGAGAGGGGAGATATGAAATAAAGATGAAAATTTTGTATATAGGCTTTTGGTAATTTAAAATAAGTTGAGCAGCCTCTGTTCAGAGAAAATGATGCAGCCATTGCTTAAAGAGTTGCTGTAGAAGGGCTCGAGCATCTCTTAGAGTCAAGTGGAGCCCATAAACAGAATAAAGCAGGGTGTGCAAAACTTGGGGGACTTCACTAACGAGGACGTGAAAGTAACATGGAAAGAAATATCATAACTTAACAATCATTCTGGGATTAGAAGTAATTGTCAATGAAAGTTGTGGAATTGTCATCAGAGGAGTTATTTCAGTCTTGTTACGAGCTTTTGAGATAAAACAAAGTGCTGGAAAACTATAGGGAATGACTGGGGAAACCTACATGGTCCTGTTTGAAGCCAGAAATACATAATTAGATATTTTAGGCCACACTGAGGAAGCTTCCTTCATTTGGATATAAATAGAGGGATGGTGGTGAAACATCTAATGAGTGTCATTAAGCCCCCAATAAAAGTCAGTGTTCCCAATGATCTGAAAGAACTCTTTTTTGTCTTTAATTAAAGCCCAGCAAATCAGCAGCAAAGTTGGACAATTAGACTTGGAAGAAACTGCAAGCCCATCTTCCCATTGTAAACTGGGCAAATTGGGTTGAATCAGAAAAATATCTGACCTTGACCCAATAGTGGGAGAGCAGCAACTGCCCTTCTCCTGGGCACTGCATCACTGATAGCTGGAAATCACTGGAACTCAATCAATCAATCAATCATTCAATCAATCAACTAATGGAGACCATCAGGAGAATTCTAGATCCCTGTGCTGTAAATCAAGATGCTGGTGAATGATAGGAAAGGGGATGTTGCTGTTTGGGAGCTCTGTTTTGTTAGGAAGACAGGAAAGGCACTTCTTGCTCTGAGGAGGGGATTCTCAAGGCTGATGCCTCACTGTCCTCATCAATTAGGTCACTGACTCAAGGACTTATCAGTTTGATTTTCTCCATGCTGAACATGTAACTCACCCACCTGGGGTGTGATCCAGTGCAGGATACCCCCAACAGTGAAATTTCTCAGGCAGAATTGTGCTGGGCTGTCTGTGGGTATTAGGACCAGAAAAGCACCGACAACTTAAATTGAAATTCCAGATTGCCAGAGACTCTGCAGGTCTGTGTTCAGTGTTTACTGTCACCACCGTATTTTCTGAAAAATCCCTTCGCCAGGGTTTTTCTCCTGAGAAGCTGAGAAGCCTCAGAAAAGAAATGTAAACAATAATTATCTGATTGCTTGGGATGTGGTTTGGAGGTTAGTTACCAACAGGTGCATCTTTGATTGGCTCCATGTGAATTGTTTTTACTTAATGACCAATTCCAGTCCAGCTGTGTCAGACTCTCTGGTCAGTCACAGGTTTTTATTATCATTCTTCTCTAGCCTTCTGATGTCTCCTTTCCCTTTCTTTAGTATTGTTTTAGTATATAATTTATTTCAATATAATATAATATCATAATATAATAAATCAGCCTTCTGAGAATTTGGAGTCAATTTTCATCTCTCACCTTGTCCTGGGGACCCACATCACCACAACAAATGGTGACCACAGTTTACCAACATTTCTCTCTTTGTTTATCCTTTAGCATGATGTTACAGGATTAAGAGGTAATTTGTTTTTCCTTTGAATCAGGGCTTTGTTCAGTCTCTTGCCATCTATGATTACAATACTGGGAACTCTGGACAAATCTCAACCAATTTAAAAAAGGGTGGAAACACAAACCTAGAACCATTTATCTAATGACTTAAAATGGGACATGGCTTCCTGAAGGTGTAATTAAAGTTTTTTAAATCCCATTCCACCTATGGTCATTTTCCAGTAAGTGCAGGCAATAAGCAACAAATACAGGTAAGATCCAGAAGGGAAGAAATTACAGGATGTGGGATACAAATTCTGGATGTTCTTTCATCATGGATAAGGATGTTTTCCAACATCATGTTACATTAATATATTCGGGATTTTAATCTAGTTGATAATGGCTTAAAAATGGGAAAATCACGTGCCCGTTCAAGAAACACCTGAAAGGAATTCTGAAAAAAGCCCCAAATTTGAATTTCTTCTTGTGGAATACATTCCTTTCAGCAGGAGTCACAGTGTGACGGTCTCCCACAGTGCAGACTTGAACACTGAGTTAGATAATGAACATCCATAGGTGCCCTGTCATGTTCTTGGATCAACACAAGGTACAACAAGGATGGGGGATATTTTCCCCTAAGTGGATAAATTTCTGTTTGGACAACTTAGGATCAAATATTTATCTGGCTGTGAATGTCTTAGTTACCAAAAATGAGCAATTTCTTGTTACAGGCAAGAGATTCTGCAACTTAGAGAGGAATATTTTACTTAACATAATTAAGTTCTTCACAACATCATGTATCATTTTTGAAGACCTAAGGGAAAGATGGACAAATAAACACCTCTAATTTTTTTTTCTCTCTTAGAATTTAACTCACCATTAACTTACTGCTATATCTGGTCAATCCCCTTCAGCCACATTTCACTCCAGAGGTTGCAGCCACAGCAGTGGATGTTGTTTTAAAGAACTTTACCTGAATATTTCTGCTTTTTTATCCCAGTGACTGAAAAACATTCAGTAGTTCTTCACCTCTTGCTGCTTCCTTATCAAATCTTGCATCCACATTAAATTTATAACAGAGGAGGAAAATCAAATTACTACTGTTATTAAGCATAGTTTTTGCTTTTGCTATTGCAAAATAATAATTTTCATGAAGCATTTTCAGAAGGACCAGAAGAAGCCTAACCTAAAGTCAACAGTTTTTCTAATCTCACCATGTTCTTGAAATCTCACCATTTCATCTTGAAGATGAAATATCTTGCCTGAAAACAGAAGGAATAAACCAATTTAAAATTCCAGAAAATGTTGGTTTCAAGTTCTTCAAGAGCAGGTTCTGTGTCTTTGACTTTTATACCACAACCAAACCCAAGATGATTGACTTCAGCCATCCCTTTTTTCCTTACAGAACTCCTTCCACAGTCTACATTCCAGAAGTTTGTCATGTTTCATGATTAACTTGCTCTCCTACTTAGGAAACATCAGGAAAAAAATATTGTGGATCCATGAATATTGGGGGGATAAAGTAAGGGGAATCTGACAAAATCTAATATCCCTGAAACAAATTAGAACTCTTTTATTGTTATTATTTTAGGTAATTAATGGGTCTCCGTTGTCTGCAGCTGTAGTTATGGCAATTAGTTCAGCTTAGCACAAGTCTCTAATTTCCTACATCAATAAACGTAAGATCAGGGCAGGATCACTGTCAAGCATAGTCATTGTTTACAGCAAATTCATCTTCATAAGTGCCTGACTATAAACAGAACATCTTTCCACTGAGGTTTGCCTAAAAATATCCATCAACATGCCTTAGAAATGCTGGGAAATACTGGAGGGAGGGAGAGAGAAAAATGCAATAGATCTTCTGCAAAATTGTAAGACAAAATGTCAGTGTACAGAAGACATTTATTTTCCTCTACTACTTAAGTGCCTACACGAAACAGAAACTCTATGATCTTGTCCAAGCCAAGGGAGAAATGTTTTCTGAGGGATCAGGACCTGGACTTAAAGGATCCTGGGGGGTCTCTTACAACTCAGGATGTTCCCTGATTTTCTATGATTTGCTAAGTCTACAAACTGTGGTTAAATGTGGGAGAAGTGTGAAGAGGGAATGAGAGAAACAAGGATTTCATAGGAACATAGTGGTGAAGACAGGACTGAAAATCAGGTGCTCACCTACAAACCACAAATGGACACAGTAATTTGGTCTCCATTCTTTGAGGAGGGATTTTAGGGAGGAAGAAATCTGAGGGAGCTCTCACTTTGGACTTCTAAGAAAAGACCTTAAGGAAAGACCCTTCCCGTACTGTAAGGAGACACTGACTCTACCACTATTCCCCAGGAAGGAATAGCAAGGATAAATCTACTCCAGCATGAGCAAAACTCATATTGAGGGCAATGAAACCCCAAATGCATTAATTTCCACCATGAAGTTTGTGCTCCTCGATAGGGGCAGCACCAGTGAAGCAAACCCAAGGAAGAACCTTGTCCATCAGTCCATGGGATTCCTGCCACAGGCTAAACTGGTACTTTGTATTTATTTTTAGTTACACTACCTGGAATAAAAGTAAATTTTAAAATGTGTAGGGAACACTCAGATATTTGTTTTTATAGGACAGCAAGAATATCCAGTGTTTAAGGAGGCAGTTGTTAACAATAAATAAGACTTTGAGTGCATTTCTTTCAGTGGCTGGTGTAGCAGACCTGGGACATCACAAACTATCTCTGACTCCCACAGATTTCTGTTTCCTTTTGAAGAGAGGAGTTCTGCTTCAGTTACCAATTTTTTAAAGCACCTAAAGAAACCCTAAAAAATGTGTGAGGCACGTTTGAAGACTATAATCCTCTATCTCTCCTTGAATTCATTAGATCTGGGCTACCAAACACATTGGAGGTTTCAATAGGTTCTTACTCCATATATCTGTATTAGGAAAGTTGCTTATTACCAGAAGAGACTCCAGAAAAGAGGAAACAAAAAACCCCTTATGAGCATACAGTTTCCTCTTTCTCCTCCCCAAATGAGCAAAAAACCTGTTAAGATGACATTTTTGATAATGTATTATGGCAGGTAGATTAGGCAAAGAGTTAATTAAAATCTGAGAGTTAATTAATGAGATCCACTGCACATTAAAGATCATTACTCCATCTGAAAAGAGTAATTAGAGAGCAGTTGCTGGTGTGTTTTATTCTCCTGGGTGTTTTGCTGACATGCCACATAAGTCATTCGATGTTGAGAAAATAATCTGCTGATCTCCACATTTACTGTGATTATTAGATAATTATGGCAAGTTAAGCTGTAGCAGGGAGAATCCTCTTTCTACCAGATTTCCTCTGAACTACTTATTCATCTGTCTATTTATCTGGCCTCTTATGTCCCATAATTAAGTCATTAGTGATAATAATAATTTCCAGTCTCCATTTTAACTGGTTGCTTTCACCTAAAAAGCTCCTATTCGTTAAATCAATTCAGATAACAGAGCTCAAAGTTCAAGAAATCTGTTCTGTTGTGCTGCTGGCACTGCTGGGTTTTGTGGCCATGGGCAAACTTGACTCATTTCAATTCCAACCAGTTGTCAAATGAGACTGTGAACTTGTGTGATGAGACCTCTGATGGCTGGGATGTCAGTCAGCAGCTGTGGGAATCACTCACAGGGATTACTCTGAGAAAACAGATAGTGGATAATTCTTCTTGCCATTTTCTAAGTAGCAGATCCTTGAAAATTTCCAAAATTTCATCATCATTGATTGCAATTGTTGCTGCTGAAAAATGCACGGTTGGTTGTCATTGTTCTCTCTGGTTCCTTTAATTCCCTGTGGATTTTTTCATCCTAGAATGATTTGGGTTGGGATGGGACATAAGGATCGCCCAGTTCCAGTTCCCTGCCATGTGAAGGGAACCTTCCACTATCACAGGTTGTTCAGAGCCCCATCCAGCCTGGCCTTGGGCACTTCCAGGGATGGGGAGTTCACAGCTTCTCTGGGCTGTGCCGGTGCCTGACCACCCTCATGGTAAGCTCTTTCTTCCTAACACTCAGTCTAAGTCCAGCCTCTTCCAGCAGAAAGCCATTTCACCATGTCCTGTCACTGCAGAGATGGTTTTGGGGAAGCCTTGGAGAAATCAGTTTGTGTTTTGTCTTCACACACTCTCACATCCATTAGGTTTTTGCCTGATTGTTATTTGGGCTGCCTTTATTCATAAACTCCCTGGAGGAACATTGCTTGCTTCAGTTCAAGCTTGATATTTCTTGTCCTGCCATCCATACAAGAGAATTATTCCTCTTTCCTTACAGGATCCCTTCATCAGCTCACATTTCAAAACCACATTTTTCTCCATCCCTCTTCGACCTCTTTACCCCATCCTCTTCCCAGCCTTACTCTGCCCTTCACCTCCAGCCCTTGCAATCTGTTACCTTTCTAAATCTGTCCTGCACTTGTGAATTTGCCAGATGTTTTTCATCTTGCAGTACCCCAGGTCAGGATCTATTGGCTGCAGGACTCTGAAATTGCTCATTTCATGTTTAGCTTCATTAGATAATCTCAAGGTTTCTGCTATGAAGGAGGTGGATGCCTTCTGCAAGTTTGGTTTTGTTTTTTGGTTTTTTTCCTTAAGCTAAAGATCTCTTCAGAAATCAAATTACGAATCCACAGAGACCAGACCTGTGTGGTATTTTGCAATGATATTTGAAGTGAAGCTGAAGAAAAAAAATTGAGAAGTGTATTTTGGCTCGATGGAGTAAACTCCAGAACACTCTCTCCTCTCTTTTATTTTCAATAAATGTTTTTCATTTCCTCTCATACAGGAGCTAATAGTTTAAAATGCTTGCTACCTTCTCTGTAGACCATTGAATTCTAATTTTTCAGAAAGGCTTGAACCCCTGTAAACTTTCAGCTGTCAATGCAGTGTTCTGAAGAGCCAATGTAAGTGTGCTGTCAGCTGCTGTGTTTCTTCTGTGGCTTTGCAAGGATTTCTTAGATGTAGTTTACAAGATGTTTCCCCATGCAGCCCTTTTATCTCACAGAAATTCACTGTCTGTAATTTCAAAACCTTTCCTGTGTGCTGCACCTACAGTGACAAAAAGCCTTTTTCCACATATGGTGAAGATGCCAATATTTTTCACCTGTCCTTCAAAAATCATTATTTAGGTCATGGAAACAAAATGGAATAAAATCTCAGGTATGATGCCAAACTCTGATGGTTTTGTCTCGAAATTTTTGGATTAAAATGTTTTCCCACATCTCAGAATTGGATTTCCAAAGGAAGTTCAGGTTTTATTCTTGTTCTGCTTCAGGAATCTGAGAGCTTGTTTTATTTCAGGAAATAGAAGATCTAATAAAACACACCAGAAGGGCAGAAACAGTAATATTTGCTGGTTAGTGAACATGTGCAGGTCTCAGTGTAGCTGATGGCTCCACTGAACTAGAATCCTCCTTTCATCCCTCCTCCCTGGACACATCTGATGATAACTCTTTATTAAAATGTCAGGCCATTCTGGGAATTAATTAATAAAAAAAGAACTCTGGAACTGGCACAACACTGTATGTTAGAAGTATTTGTATTTAAGACATTAATCCACAGAGCAGGATGACAGCTCCTCCCACATGCACTGAGCAGAGACATGACACAGACAAGTGGTTCAGAGAATCAGAGAATGGTTTGGAGTAGGGGGCACCTTTAAAGATCACCTGGTCCTGCCATCCTGCCATGGCCCGGGACATCAGACGTCAGATCAGGTTACTCAGAGCTTCTTCCAGTTTATCTTGAACACTGTAATGTCCCAAGAGATATTTTGGGACATTTTTCCCAATGTCAGTGTCCCTTCCTAGACAGTTTTTCCCCTGTTTCATTATGGTCATGAGACCCTTACTCAGCCACGCTGGTCTCTCTTTCCTTGCATGTTGGAATGAAGAGTTCTTGTGCTCTATGAAAAATTGTTCGAGTTGTTGCCAGTTCCCTTCTACCCCTGGGGGTATTTCCCCATTTCAACTCACATCTTGTCCCAGGATAGCTGAGAAGCAGCCAGGACTGGTATTCAATCCCAGAAAAGAAGATTCTCCCAGTTTTCCCACAGTGAACAGACAGACTCCTTAAATTAAAAAGCTTTATTGTTCAAGTGGTTTAGTACTTCAGATTGTTCAGAGGATTTAGTGCTACGTGAAAGTTGATTTACAATCAATTAGAGTTAAGAAAGGAAGAAAGTGCTCCCAAACACAATTATACAATTCTATATTCTTATTCTATGTTATACAATTCTCATGTACACAATTAGATTCCAGTGAATATGGATGATTACCTTTCAGCCTGAACTATCATCCTAACCTCTAAGCTATAAAGCAGCAGACAAAATATGGTTTTTTTTTCCATCAGATCATTTAAAAAGTACAGATAAACATTTGAATGACTTTCACCATCACTATTAGATCAGTGATGCTTCTGATTACATAGTGAGGTACTATTAAAGAGCATTTAAAATCATTATTCATCATATAAGGGTATTACAGGTAATGAAGACATCTCTGGATTTGGAAGTTCCTTCATAGCAAGTCACCACAGGCTGAAATGCTGTTCTAGAGGAGTATGGCTCAATTCTTGCTCTGTCCTTGCAGTGCCAAGGGATTTTCCCAACAGTGTCCCCTTCCCAGGGTCCAGACACCTGATTTAAGGACTCTCTGATAAATCATATGCCTAAGTTAACTAAAAAAATATTGTGCTAACAATAACAGAAGCTTTCTAGGGCAGAGATCCAGATTTCATTCAGTCCATGTGGGCCAGATTCTGATTTCTCATAGAAATTTTCCTTAAAAAGTGGGGCAGGGCTAAGTCCTGCAAAGGCTTATTCTTTTTCTTTTTTTTTTTTTTTTAGATTTATTTAATTTATTTGATTTTTAACCTCTCCACCTTAACATGGGACTTTTTAATTGATCCAATGCACCTCATAAATCATCAATTACACTCAGCCATCTCTTAAAAAACTCGAGATTCTTTGCTTCCAAAGTAGACTATTTACCTTCCAAAGTCACCTGTTTTTCTTTTTGACCCTCTTTTCCCATTTTACTTCTTTTTTTTTTTCTTAACTTGTAGATGGCTCAAGGCATGAATTAGTTATAATTTTCTCATCTCTTGCATCTTTATTTATCAAATGGAGGCACAGCTCTTCCCAAGAGCAGGGGTTTGTACACAGTGCAATCAGACTCTTGTTCTGCTCCAAGCTGGGACAGAGCAGAGAGAGGCAGAAGGATGTGCTGCCTTACAAATGGGACTTACAGAGTTATGCATGCCCAGATTCTGTAAAAGCTTTATCAAACAAAGTCAGCTAGGGGAAAAAAAAAGCAGAGAGCTAATTATCAGGCAGCACTAGTAAATCAAAAAAATGTGTTCAAAATCCAGATAATTAAGCCTTGGTCTAGGAACAGGGGGATTCCTCCATGCATGTTCAAGTCTTTTTAAATCTGAATTTGAAGGCAAAAAGTAGTGTTGTTTAAGTTACTTTTATTATTTTTCCCTCTGGTGAAGAAGAAGAAATCACGGCAAAATTGTTTGATTGTTTCGTAAGAGGAAATCAAACAGGTAACAAAGGGCAACCTGCCATGTTGATTGCCTGACAACTTTTTAATGAGCAATTCTGGGAAACATGTTGGGAGAATTAAACAAAATATTTTCTTCTGTGTGATATTCCAGATGCAATCCTGTTCTAGGGTGACCCTGCTTGAGCAGAGAGGTTGGATCAGATGAGCCACTGTGGTCCCTTCCAACCTGTGGCTGGAAGTCTGCGGTTCTGTGTGGGTCTTTGATCTGAGAAAACATCAGCTTTATACTGAGAATAGGTTTAAAATAATCAGGAAGAAACTCTTCCCTTTGAGGGTGCCGAGGCCCTGGCATGGATGGCCCAGAGGAGCTGGGAACGTCCCATCCCTGGAAGTGTTCAAGGCCAGGTTGGATGGGGATTGGAGCAATATGGGATAGTGGAAAGTGTCCCCGACCATGGCAGCGGGTTGGAACAAAATTATGTTTAAGAATGGTCTACCAATCCAAACCATTTCATGTTTCTATGATTTCTGATGCAGGGGACTTTAGAAAACCCCAGTATGCGTATCAAGGTGAATATGTTCCTAAATCACCCAAATATGTTTAAATACTCCTAAGAATCTCTAGCTCTGAGAAGTGGTGAGTGTTGAGTTTCATTCCACCCTTTCTCTCTGAATGCTTGTGGGAGACCATGGGGGAACCCCACCTGCCCATGAGAGACTGGAAAAACCCAGAAAAGAAAGACTGAACAATGCTTGTAGTGGAAATCCTTTCTTTTCAACTTATCAAAGCTATCAATTTCCTTAGTCTGGACATGCAGGAGTACATCAGACCTCTGCATCCACCCCACAGCCCAACTGAACACACATAGTGTCACTGATGTATTTTCTGAAAAATCCCTTTGCCAGGATCTTTTCTCCTGAGAAGCTGGGAAGCTTCAGCTCCTCCATGCTTTGCTAGTTTGGAATGTGATTTGGAGAATTGTTTACCCAGCATGTGAATTGCTTTTAATTAATGGCCAATCTCTGAGTCTGTCACAAGATTTTATTATGCATTCTTTTCTAGCCTTCTGATGTTTCCTTTCTCTTTCTTTAGTATAGTTTTAGTATATAATTTTCTTTTAATGTAAAATAATATAATAAAATGACAAATCAGCCTTCTGAAACATGGAGTCAAGATTCTCATCTCTTCCCTTCTCTCATGCTGGGGCCCCTTGAACACCATCACATTTGGTGACCCCAAGTGAGTGACACCCCACACACAGAGAAACACACATTGTGTTCATGATAACAACAACTGTGCCATAAATCTGGTCTATTTTGGTAGCAATGGTCAATTTTCTCATGTATTTCTGATTTCTTGTCCAGGTGATTGTGCTGCTCTCATGGAATGACACTGAAGTGCTGGAGGGTGTCCAGAGAAGGGAATGGAGCTGGAGCATGAGCCTGGTGAGGAGAGGCTGAGGGATCTGGGGGAGCTCAGCCTGGAGCTGAAAGGAGGCCAGGGGGGACCTTATCACTCCTTCAATTCCCTGACAGGAGGTTGTAGCCAGGCCCAGACAACAAATGGTAGGACAACAGGCAACTGCCATTTTCTGAGGTTTTTTTCTTTTTTTTTTTTTCATTCTCAGATCACAAAGTAAAAGGACAAGCTTAGCTCCAATGCCTGTCTTTGTTTTATCAAGTAAAAACCCTGAAAAAATCCTGAGTTCTGAGAAACTAAATAGTCTTAAATACAAAACATCCTCCTGCTGCCAAGACAACTTTGACTAAAGATAAAATTCTTTAGCTGACAAGTCAAATATAGACTAAGGCAGGTGGAGTTCAATGGGAAGGGAATGAGATTGTAAAACATTACAAGGAGTGGTTCCAGAGGGTTTTCTTTTTTTGTCTGAATTCACTTTATTTCACCCTCCTGGGTTTGGCATTGCCCCAAAAGCAAGTCTTTGGTTGTGTCCATACCTCTGTGAAATTCACACTCCCTGTCCAAGATCAAAACCACAAGCCTTGTATCCAGATATCCAATAATGAAACTATTCATGGCACAAGAACTTCTGGTGTTAATAACCTGTACATTTCTCCTCTGTTCTCCTCCTGTCCCATCCCATCTCCATTTCAAGATGCTGCTGATTCTCCATTTCAAACTTTTAAATGTGCTGCTGCTGAACTTTCACACTGATAAACCACAAAGTTTTAAGAATGAAAAAGAGAAATGAGGAGGTGAGGGAAGAAACAAAGAGAACTTCCAGGTTTCCTGCTAAACGTGGATTAAATTCTATAAAATTTTTTAATCATGGTTTTTTTATCTCTATTATAACAACAGCCATGTTAAGGAAATGAGGGAAGAAAAAGGACAATTTGTACTTTCACTGTCCATGTTTTAGTTCATGAGGGGAGGTGGAAGGCAGGAATTTAGTTGTCCATTGAATCAATGGTTTCCCTAAATTTCCTCAAAAGAAAACACACAGCAGAATTTTTAATTTGCAGCCCTGCTGCAGAGCACATGTTAAGCTTTCATGACGCAATTAATTCACTTTTCATTGGGAAAAAACAAACACAAAGAAACTGAAAACCTTTTACAGAAGTGACTTGCCTGTTTGTTTTTCACCTCAATAGAGACAGAAAAGGAGAAATTCCTGCTTACACTTTGTATCTGGGCTGTTTTTAGCACTGCTTCAAGTGGTTTGTGTCTGGTCTTAACTGCTGCCCCCAAATTCCTGGAGGGTGACATCTCATATGTCGGGTTAAGGTTTAAGCAATCTGGAAACCAAGTGTTAAGCACTTTTTAAAGTTCAAGAATGGGTTGAGTACCTGTGTAGTCATAATCCCAGAGAAAATCCTTCTGCTGGAAATGATCTCTATCACTGCTCCAGCTAAAGCACAAAGGCTTTGTCACAGCAAACTCTTATCAGCTTTGAGGGGAGCTCAGCTCTTGTTCTTTGTGTACACTCAGCATCTTCCCAGAGTGAGCCACTGTTAATAAAAATAATCACCACTGAGGTGGACTCTTTTACAATCCATGATAACACATTATATATGAGATGTGACCATCAGCTAGGTGGAGGCATCCAAATATCCATTTCAAAGAGTAAATAACAATTGAGTGGTACATGGAACAAAAGAGCTACGTGTGGGAAAACAATCTACAAAGAGCCAACATAAAAATAATGAAGCCAGGGAAAATGAAATTAGAAGATGAAGCAAAACCAGAGGGAAATATAGCAAGGAACTATAAAAGGGATGGGAGATCACAGTTAAAATAAAATAGACAGCAATTTAAAAATAGTTTAAAGCTCCTAGAAAGTTGTGAGAGGAAAACATTATGATGCTAGAAAAAATGAGAAGTGATAGCACAATGTAGGAACTGTGGGCATAAAATTAATGTATTAAAAGTAATGATATGCTTACACTGCAGAGAAAGAAAGCCCATTTCACAAGTGATAACACAGAGATTCTTCCCCATCTCTGTCAAGGTCATGGACAAAAACCTGCATTCTACATGTAAGTGGGATAATGAAGGTGCAAGGCATGATTTTAAACTCCTCCTTCCAATCTCTGTGAAGGTGTCCTGGAGCACATTGTCTATCCCACTGCCCAGCAGAACTGTCAGTGGTCAATAATGACTGATTTGGTGGAAATAAATGGAAAATTCAAATCTGAGCAAACAAGTGGATGCAGAGCTCATCTGGGATGAGGAACTCCTGGCACCCTGAAACAAGCAGCTGTGCATGAACATGGAAATGGTCACTGGGATAATTATCATGCACTTTGCCTGCAGCATTATTGTCATTCTTTCTTCCACTGGACAAATTGTAGAAGTCAAACCAGCCATGTTGTTGGGACAGTGTTTGTGCCATGGCATTTCTCCAGGCAGCCCTGGGTAACACACGTGAGTAGCAGAGGGGTGAAGAATTGAAAACACAAATCTGTGCTTTGCTTCCCCTCTTTTCTATCTTCCTCCTAGCAGATGTTCCTTTTTTCATCCCATGTTTGCACGTTTATCCAGGAGAGCTGGGATGGCTCCCACTGGATTTGTTCTTTGCAGAGCGGAGGAATGCTCCTTCCAGCTGGATGGAAAGTGCTTTGGCAAGAGGCTGCTCCTCAAGAGACAAATCTGGAAACTTTTTCTGTCCACTTAGTACTTATGAAGACTAAAGTAGTAAATACAAAGTCCTTAGTGCTTATAAGTGTAAGACTCATCACTGAGTATCTCTGGAAGGCAGGAACTCAAGTGCTGAATTCAAATTTCAAGAGAGCCTGTGTCTCTCCTGCATGTTGTAAACAGATTTTCACGGGCCTTTTTGGGCTCAAGCTCAGGGAAAATTTATGTGGTGACTGCCATAATAGATGTCTTGACATTTCTTGCAGTTTTGAAAAGCTCCATTCAGAGTGGGATGGTAAAATATCATAAATTGGTTTTGTAAGATATTTGGCATGCAGTAACAGGGCTGTTGCTGTAAACAGCACAGAAGGAATCTGGGAAGATGACTGTGTCAATCAAGCATTTTTCCATTAGCAATGTTGCAGTCAAACAATGATAAGCACTGGGCTATATATAATTTACATCATGGATTAATGATGAACCTTCTTGTCCTAAACAACCACCTAAATAAAGTTTATCATCATAGTCTTCCATGTTCATTATCTTATTATATACCACTGGCAACCAACAACTAAAAATGTAATGGCTGAGAGCTGGCTAGAGAAGAGGAGCATGTGGGAAATCTAATCTGCTTAAAAATGACAAGTTAGACTGATAAGAATGAATCAGAATCTTGTCAAACATGTCAAAGCCAAATTCAATAGATTAAAATCAATCTTTATCATGGTAGTTCCTGTGACCACAACTCACTGGCTCAGGAGCCATGTTGCTTTCAAGATTGTCTGGGTCGTCTTTGCATTTGTCATTTTGACAATGATTTAAATTGGATTAAACGTGAACTAACATACAAGAAGTTCAGGAAATCATTAGGTACAAAGTGTTTCTGGTGTACAGGAATAATTTAAAGAGCATCAGTGTATGTGCCAATGTAATTAACAAAGTAATGCCATAATGCCAGTTAGTACTTTCCTCGAGTGAGGATTTTATGCTACTGCATTTCAGCGTGGAAAAAAACTAATTTATGGTGTGTCTGCAACAAGCAACAATAAAGCTCTTGTTTGTTTACAAATAAATCTTCCAAGGAAATGAAATGCTTGGGAAATTACAGGTAATGCACTTCCATTTTTGACTGCAAAATGAAGGCTGTGATTTCTTGATTTTCATGGCCTTACAAAAATAGCACTCGGAGTGGAGCAAGAGTTAATCAGCTAGAACAAAAACTGAGGCATCAGCTCTGCAGCAGGGCCTGGGACAGCAGGAGACCATTAGAAAATACTGGATGGCCAATGCTCTGTAGGAGTCAGAGGTGGTGGTCCATGGCAGGGTTCAGGAGGTAATGCTGGAAATGTAAAGCATGATTGAATGCACTTCTGGGAAAATGTATATTTATCACCTAGAACACACACACACATTTCACTTGGCAAAAATCCTCCCTAAATAAGAGGATAGCAAAACCTTCCAAATACAGAGCAACAGAGGGAACCTGCTGTCCCTGGGGTTTGATTGCCCTTCCCTTCCCTTCCCTTCCCTTCCCTTCCCTTCCCTTCCCTTCCCTTCCCTTCCCTTCCCTTCCCTTCCCTTCCCTTCCCTTCCCTTCCCTTCCCTTCCCTTCCCTTCCCTTCCCTTCCCTTCCCTTCCCTTCCCTTCCCTTCCCTTCCCCCTCAAACTCTTTTCCATGCTCTCAATTCCTGTAAATTTGCACTATTAACCCAAAGGATGTCTGGAGCTACCATGAGCTTAAAAAGCAATGCAGGTTTTTTTTGACCACTTGAATATTTTGGTGCAACAGCTTTACCATAACATTCAAGGGCTATCTCACCCTTACTAAAGCAATGCTTAAAATAAAATTGCTTTAATTTTTTAAAATTAAAACCTGAAGGGCAATATCTGCCTCCAGTTGGTGCAGGCCTGCTAAAACTGTACTTGAAGTGGATTTTTACTGGAACTTGGGTGGGCTTGACCAAGAGATTCTTCCACCCTCTGTCATCAGAGCATCTGGTCTCTACAACCTTTTCAATGTCTTTAATCTTACAGCAGCCATATGAAGCAGAACATTTATTTCCCCGTTTGATCCTGAAAATATCACTTTCAGGTTTTTAAGGGCAACACAGAAACTAATGAGGATACTTGTTGTAGTAAGGTAGAAAAATCATAAAGAAAGGCTTCATAGAATCAGGGCTGCCCTCCTGGAATCAGTGGCTGGCCTTGCCAAAGCTAGCACTTTGCAAGTTCCCATGTGAAAGCAGTTCTGTTGTGAGCAATTCATTAGTATAACAATCTATTCCTGTAAAAAGCAACTTTCACCTGCATCAATTGTTTTTGCACCATTAGATAGAAAAATGAAAACTTTCACAAACGACATCCCTGCACCAAGAGTTTGGGTGACCAATCAATACAGAATAACAACTTGTTACTAACCAATAAAATTAGAAAGGAAGCTACTAACCAGTTGGAGTTCTGTTGCAATATGACACGAAATAAATGACACACTCTGAGATGTCTAAGGCAAAAAAAGGCAGAGTCATTTATGGACTTTGATATTTACAGAATTTTAAAAGTGACCATGGATTGCAGGATGAAATTGCTACTTCTCCAACCACACTGGTCAAACTAACAGTTTATTAATTTTTTCTTCTTCTAGAAAGGAATGCAAAACAATCACTATTTACATGAAAAGTGTGTGAGAAACTCTTACTACAAAAATGTAAAGATCGGAAGGCTTAGAAGAACTTTAGAAGAACAGGGTGACAGAGTCCCACATGAGGTCTATAAAACTGTACAAAAAGGAGATATTTGAATAAAGAATAGGCCTTTTTTCACCATGAAGAAAATGGAGTCCTGTGTGATTTATTCCCAGAGATACTTGCACAACAGGCATGGAATTGTTAAGGCTGGAAAAGACCTCCAAGATCATCGGGTTCCACCATTAACCAGCGGCACTCTGTTCACCACTAAATCACATCCCCAGGTGCCACATCCACAGACCTTTGGGTCTTCCAGGGATGGTGACTCCACCTCTTCCCTGTTCCAATGCCTGGAAGTGAAAGTTTGAACTCTCCTGAATGACTTGCCCAAGCACATGAAATTTTAGGGTGCAGGAACATCCCATTCTCTGGAGTACCTTTGTGTCATTTTTACCTCTGATTAAGGCTTCCTGCAGCCTTCAGAAGGATGCTGAATTAGCACATGGAGTGATCCAATAAAATAATTGCTTCTTTGATTTCTGTTGTGGCTCTGGGAAGATTCTTTGCCTGTATATTGCATTTAATGCAGAAATCACCATTGTAGGAGCCTCATGGTTACAGTACCAACACCTATGGAGCTTTCTTAAGGGAGCATTAAAAAATTCCTCTCAAATCCTATGAAAAACAGGCACTCCTATTTAATATGCCCAGAGACAACAGAGCTCTGCTTGCAGTTAAATCTAAGGCTGTGACTACACTTGCTGGTTTTTCCTTTCCTTTTTTTTTTCCAAAACTCACTGCTAAATCCAGAGAGGAAAAGTATCATAATTCTTACATCTATGACCATGAGAAAGAAGAATGCCATGTATAATGGAAATATATTTTATTTTATGTATTTGGAATTTCTTGCCAATGTTTCAAATCAGGTAGTTTAGGAAGCATTAAAAAAAAAGGCAACAAGAGGAAGGAAAAAAAAAAATCAAAGAAGGAAGACTCTGGAAAGGAAATGACACTGGAAATTGCTGGTTTTGCTGTACAAAACTAAAATGCATCTAACATATATTATCTTAGAAACTCCTTCATCCCATCAATACATTTATCACTAGATCTCTCTAGTGATAAATGAATCTGTGTTCCCTCTCCCTCCTTTCAGTAGTCAATCTCCCAAATCCCAACCAAAGGGTAGGGAAAAAATGTTATTTTCTGTCTCTTTCACAAAAATCTAAGAAAGATTGTGTTGTCCAGACTTGTTTAGGAGGCAGAGGAGGAAGCAGGTCCAGGTTGCACACACTCCCTGCTGTGACGGTGTTCACTGGGGACTTAGGATGAGGGAAGAGATGAGGATTTGACTCCACGTTTCAGAAGGCTTGATTTATTATTTTATTATATATATGATATTAAAACTATACTAAAAGAATAGAAGAAAGGATTTCATCAGAAGGCTAGAAAAGAATAGAAAAAGAAAGAAAGAAAGATAACAAAAGCTTGTGTCTTGGACAGAGAGCCTGAGCCAGCTGACTGTGATTTGCCATTAATTAGAAACAACCACATGAGACCAATCACAGATGCACCTGTTGCATTCCACAGCAGCAGATAACCATCGTTTACATTTTGTTCCTGAAGCCTCTCAGCTTCTCAGGAGAAAAAATCCTAAGGAAAGGATTTTTCAGAAAATGTGTCTGTGACACCCTGCACTTGCTGTCACCTGGGGAGTGGTTGCAGATGACCTTGCTGTATCAAATCAACCCCAAATTTCCTTTATTTGTATTGAAAGACAGCCTGATTTACCCCAGACAGACTTTCTGCTTTCATGAATGGCCTCCAAGCCACCTACAGAGTGCCCCAAAGAACACAGCCTATCCATGAACACCTGAGAGTGGTCTCCAATTCTCTTTTAGTGTTCCCTAAAGGTTGTTACACCTGATAACACCCTGCAACAGCACAGGCTGCTGGAGACAACTCCATGGGAAGGACCTGGTGGTCAACAAGCTGCCCAGGACCAGCAGTGTGACCTGGGGGCCAGGAGGGTCAGTGGGATCATTGGGAAAAGCATGGCCAGCAGGTCAGGGGAGGTGATCCTGTCCCTCTGCTCAGTGCTGGTGAGGCACATCTGGAGTGCTCTGTCCAGTTCTGGTTTCCTCAGGAGAAGGGAGGTGTGGAGCTCCTGGAGCAGGTCCAGGGAAGGGTTTTGAAGATGATGAAGGGACTGGAGAATCTCTCTTACAAGGAAAGGCTGAGGGAGCTGGGCATGTTGATCCTTGAGAAGAGAGAACTGAGGGGGAACCTCATCCCTGCGTGTCCCTGTCTGCAGGGAGGGCTCAGAGCAGGGACCAGGCTCTGCTTGGTGTTCCCAGCAATGGCACAAGAGGAATGGGCAGGAAACTGTCACTGTCACGTTTTCTGGAAAAATCCCTTTGCCAGGATTTCTTCTCCTGGGAAGCTGAGAAGCCTCAGAGAGAAATGAAAACAATAATTATCTGATTGCTTCTCCCTGTTTTGCTGTTCTGGAATGTGGTTTAGAGATTGTTTATCCAACATGTGAATTGTTTTAACTTAATATCCAATCATGGCCAGCTGTGTCAAGGCTCTGAGGAGTCAAGAGTTTTTATTATTCATTCTTGTTAAGCCTTCTGCCTGTGTCCTTTCCTCTTTCTTTAGTATAGTTTTAGTATAACATTCTTTAATATAATATAAGTACACAAAATAATAAATTAGCCTTCTAAGAACATGGAGTCAGATTCACTCACTGCTCACCTCGTCCTGGGGACCCCTGCAAACAACACAGGAAATGATGCCCAGGAAGTTCCACCTGGACACAAGGCAGAACTTTAGTGAGCAGTGAGCTGATTGTCCAGATGGAGCGTGGAGTCTCCCTCCCTGGAGCTATTCCAGAGCCATCTGGACACAATCCTGTGCCTGTGCTCTGGGATGGCCCTGCTGGAGCAGGGGGGTGGCACCAGGTGACCCCACTGTGGTCCCTCCCAGCCTGACCCATTCTGTGTGCCTGATTCTCTGAAGGCTGTTTTGAGAAAGCATTTTTGCTCCTAGTGTGGAAGAAAATCACGCTGAGGTTTCAGGTGCACTTTAAAAGTAATGGATACAAAGGAAACTATACAGAGCTGACTAAATTGCAGAAAAATTCAGACACACCACTTCTGGTTTTGGTCAAGATAAGTGTCCTTGTGCTGTGTATCAACAGATGAAGTGGAACACTTTTCGAACATGAGGCAAATATAACTGCAGAGCTCTCAGTAGAGTTGCACTGAAGTTTTTAAATTATTACAATATCTAAAGCAACCTTTTTAGAATACTAGACTTATATTTTTGTGCCCATCAGTTCAAGAATAAGATGTATTTTTTTGCCTAGCATATACATATCTCTTCAATGTCACCCTGTACAGTGGCCATTTGTTTTCTTGATAGCACAGACATAGGATATTTGAGGATAAGAACAGTATTTGAATCAGAATAACATTCCTGCACATCAGATTCTGGTCTTACATAAACATAATTGTCTTGGAAAAGTTTCTGAAGTGAATAGGAACTGCTATTACCAAAAAATTGCAGTTATATCAATTACTTACAATCCTTAATTCCTGTTATTACAACCTTTATTTCTTGCTATAGCACCACAGGTATATACAGCACACAAAAAAGCTTGGTTTTAAGCCTTTTCTAAGAAGTTGTAAAGCACTATGTTGTCTTCTCAGATGATGGTCAGATTAATTCTTGTTTTTCCTCACTACATTGCTGCAAAACCTGGCACTGCCTCTCTCCTTAGGAAGGTTGCCATGAAGCAAGAGAATTAAGGAGTCCTTAGGAATTAAGAATAGACTTTAGAATACACATGGAATCAGTAGCACTCTAGAAATTCACCCCAGGAAATAATTTCCTGCTCTCCCCTTATTACTATTGCAGAAATTTTGCACTGAGTGTTGCTTTAAGCCCACCTGTAATGCTCAAAGGGCAAAGCTCACAAGTCTCTGATCTTGCTGAATCTGTGTGAGCAGTGGTGGTCGGTGAAATCAGGGTTCAGGTGGGGTGTTCCCCAAATAGACTGAGCTGTTTCTGCTTGCAGGGGATAAATTCTGCCTTTTACAGAAGATACCTGGGGAAATTTAGCAGTTTCTGCAAAAGGAGCTCATGAAACATCCCTGCTCCAACCTCCTCCTTGCAGGTACTTCATCTCATGGCCTGAAACCCTCGGAGGCACCTTATTGCTTGCTGACTCCACTTCTTAATTTATCTTCAATACTTCCTAAATCGATACTAATGAGCTAAAGAAGTTGTCAGGGAAAGAAACAAGCAAACTCTGGTCTCTGCATCAGTGCCAAGATAAAATCGTGATGTGGATGTTAAGAAAAACAGATCTAGGGAGATACATAGAGGGAATTAAATACATAACTTAAGAGGAAACATTCTTGGAGGAAAGGAAAAAATCATTGAAACCTACTGCTCAGTATTTCTAGTTCATTAAAAAGTAATTGCTACATTTTACTCTTCTTATGGCTGATGATTTTAAAGCACTTTACAAGCATTAGCAAGCCAACTTTTCCAGCATCCCAAGCAGAAAGTTGGGGCTTACTACATGCACTGTGTGCATACTCATCATTAGTATTTGAAAATAATTCTCTAAGTCCTGGGAAGAAAAAACATCTTTTAGCTCTTATTTTACTTCCTTAGAGGTAGAATTTTTATGAAGGATAATTCTTTATTTTTCTTTTTTTCTGGAAAATTTTGGCTTAGACAAATAATCCAGAGCCATCAGCCCCTCCTACCAGAATACGCAGAATAATTAAATAATTTTTCCCTTGCACATTTTCAGGCTTTGACAACAAGACACTGAAAACTTAAAAAATTCAGATTGACATGTGACAGTTTCTATTGAGAAATTGCTGTCAAAGTTCAGACATAAAATACTTAATTACCCCTGTGGAGGTCCTAGGTCAGCCTTGGCACAGGTTGTGCACAAGCAGCAGCAGCAAGACCATGAGCAGTGGTTGCACTGCAGAGACCAGAAACATTTTCACTCTTGTAATACTGTATTTTATTACACAAACTGCCAAATGTTGAAGCAAAGATAATCTGAAAAAAAAATTTTCTTTTATCCTCCAGCTAAGAGCAGCAGAGGAAAATTTTAGCTCATTTTCAACATCCCTTTAGGTATTAAAATAGAAAAGAAAGAAAGAAGATCCTCTATGAGGGTATCCTGAACATTTTTTTTTAATGTAGTTATTATTAACCAAACAAATCTGTGATTGGGGAAGATAGTATCTATGAATAATGAAAGGTTTCCTTTTGTATTCAATTTCTAGATGCCTTCTGATTAAATGGATGTTGTTCGTGAAATAATAATAAAAAAATGCTGACACCGTAAATCAACCAGAACCAATCTTCTACTTTCCCAGGCATTACTGTAAGAAAATTAATTCTCTGCACCCAGGAACAAGCCCTGTATCTCAAAGTAAATTGATTAACTGTGTTTCAGCTTCTGTGTAATTAGGAATAATAGGTTCCCATTCTTTTGGGTGAGTGGCAGAAGCAGGACTGATGAGTTTGCAATGTCTGCTGGTGAGATATTGTTGAGGCCTTGTTGCCTCATTGCCTTGTGCTTTTTGTCATGTGAAATCTCATGAAGTAAAGCTGCATCTCTTTGTCTGGGATTTTTTGAAAGTGTTTGACCCTCATCAGCCTCTTCAGCTTCCTTGGCTGTGATGTGCACTGGGAGGATCTGGACCTGTTGGATGGAGCAGCTCTCCTACAAGGAAAGGCTGACATAATTGGGATTGTTCCACCTGGAAAAGAGAAGGCTTTGGGGTAACCTGATTGTGTCCTTAAGTACCTGAAGGGAGCCTACAGGAATGATGGAGAGAGACTATTTAAGGAGCCTGAAGTTACAGGACAAGTGGAAATGGCTTCAAACTGAGAGAGAGTAGGTTTAGATCGGATATTAGGAAAAATTCATGAGGGTGGTGAAGCCCTGCCACAATCTTTCCAGAGAAGCTGGGGGTGGCCAGTCCCTGGGAGTGTTCAAGCTCAGACTGGACAGGGCTTGGAGCAACCTGGGATAGTGGAAGGTGTCCCTGCCCATGGCAGGGTGGTTGAAATTGGATGATATTTAAGGTCCCGGGCAACCCAAACCATTTTATGGCTCTGTGTCATGGAAGAGTCTTTCTGTCTTGGTCATCAAGACATGATTAGAAGGCGTGACCCCATAGAAACAGCAGAGTTTCTTCCTCCTTCCCACTCTGAGCCACACAGCTCCCATGCAGAGATGCCATGGATGGGGAAATTCAGGCATCTGATGACCTGTACCTTATCCCCACGTTCATGGGACAGCAGAAGGAACATGGCACCACACTGACAGTGCACCCATTCTGGCTGATCTGAAATGGAAAATAAGTGCTGTGTTCTCTCTTTGGCAGTCTCAGAAACTTGTGCTGGTTTCTGGCACTTGGATTCCTGAAACAGATGCTGAGGGATCCCATTTACCCAAACCTTATCTCCAGCTTGGTCTCCATCCCAGTGTTTACACTTGATGCCATGTGAGACACTGAGCAAACAAACTGGGCTGGTTCTTCAGGTGAAGCTTCACAAGACCCTGTGGCACATGCTCACTTCATCCTTTCCATCTACATATTTAGAAAAATTAACCAAATTTTGCCCTACATAATTATTGTTTTACAAACCCAGGCAGCTTTCCCTTTCCGCTTCTGTTTTAGAGCAAACAAAAATAAAGGGCTTTCATCATTCTAGAAATGAAAGTGAAGCATCTGAGGAACACAGAGTAACAAAATCTATGGGAAACCCATGAATTCCAGACAATATTGAGATCATAAATCTTCACTAAACCACTCACTTAGCTACTAAATTCCAGCATGAGCATGGGGAGTTTGGACTGGATCTTTACATTTTAGTTTCTTTGTAATGTGTTAAAGTACATTTATGGGATTTCTTAAACCCACAGAGGGCTTCTATGTAGTAGTGGAATTACCGTATATCACTTCAAGGCATACTTCCTATGCTGTTTGCACTGTTTTCCAACCCATTTTGTTTTGAGGATCCATGAACATTTTCCACTAGAGGTTGTATGCCTCTAAAGATGTCTTAAATATAGATCATCACATGGCAAAATAGAAACTGAAACTCAAAATACCCTGTGTTTTTTAATGTTATCCCCAGTATTCATCTTTAGACATGGACTCTTAGAATCCATGAGCCAAAATCCTCAAAAAGTGCTTGAAAACCACTGCTATTTGATTTCTTTTTCATTGAAAACAACTTGATATTCATAGTTTTACTCTTGTTTTTATAAGTGATTTTAAGAAAATAATTTTTTTGCAAATTTACTAAAGGTTAATTATTATAGTAGTAATAAAAAATATTAAAAAATAACCTGAGGGATGAGCTCATTGCTGTGTAGAACTTTACTATAAGAGGAAGGAGAGGGAAAGGTTCTGATGTCTTCAGTGATAGCATGTGAGGGAATGGCTAAAAGATGTGTCAGATTGAATATTAGGATAAAGGTCTCCACTGAGAGCTTGGTCAAGCACTGGACCACGATCCAAAGGAATGTGATCATGAACTTCCAGCCTGTCAGTGTTCAAGAAGTGTTTGGGCAACAGCCCTGGATACAGCATTCAACTTTCCAGTTGTGTGGTGCCAGGAGTTAGACTCATTGATCCTTCTGAGCCCCTTCCAATTCAGGATATGATACAAAAAATTGTGTGATATTTTCACCCTAAGTGACAACATCTGTTTCTGTCGTGAAAGTAGAAATTCAATTATATCCTTTGAAACCTATGGCATTTTGTCACTTGTCAGTTGGACTGAGCTCTCCTGCAAATCAGCAACCATCAGCTCTGCACAACAATTCCTTCCCAAAGCCTTCTCTTTGCTCATGAAACTGCTGTAGGATGGCAGCTGTAATTATGCCCAGTGCTGATGTCCAAACAAGCAAAGCCAGCAGCAGGTCAGAGATGAGAGATAACTGAGAGCAGCTTTTTGGATACATCTGTGCTGCAATTTGTCTCACTTTCCATCTGAATCCAGCTCAGCCCCGTCTCTGACCTGAGCATTTCCATCTGGGGATTGAGATCACAGAGAGAGATGAGGAGCAGAGAGCTTGGGTTCAAACAGCTTGGACAGAAAATAAGACTGGAATTAGACCTGGGAAAATGAAACTGGAATCAGACCTGGGTTTTTTATACAACACACCTCAAAACACACCAAATGAGGCCAAAACTCCAGCAATGCTGCCAGGTTGCTGGGAACCAAACACTTCTGAAAAATGCCACAAACATTTGGGATGTGACTCTCACTTATAGCACAGGCAATGAAGATATTAGTTAGTGGAATGAAACAAAATTCCCGAGATTCACTGGTTTGGGTTGAGAAAGTTTTCCATGAGGATTTCTTAGGCTGTGATGAATAAAAGCCCATTAGGTTTCTCCTGGTGTCTGGGAGAGATTGACTGATGCTGTGCAGTGTAATGGAAAGCTGGCTGATCAATACTGGGCTATTTTTCAGCTTAACAATATTAATTGTGCATAGTGTGTTCATTTGTGTCTGAAAGAGAAATAAACAGGTGTGAACATCGATTCCTGCTAAATAACAACATTATGAAAGAACATTATTTAGGCATGTCTCAGCTCCCCACCATTGTTCTAGGGAGGCAGAATTATGTAGAGGCCTCTTCTGCTCATTACCCATGAAAATGAAGATTCACTAACCATGACATCCATCATGTTCTAACACCATGGCAGTATTTCCATGTATCCATGATGTCTGAGTGATTGAGACAGGTAGCAGGGTGGAAAATTAGGCCATACCTCAGTGGGCAGTCATTGGTTCTTGGCTCTAAGCACAGAGAAAATGTCCCCCACTTCCATCCATGGAAAATGAGCCCAGCAGCTTAAAAGTGATGATCTCCTTCTCTCCAGAGGGCAGAGTGATAGAGTGAAGAGAGCAGCACCTGCTCAGAGACTCCTTCCAGCCCTTTCTTAGTGCTTGTTGAGAAATGTGCAGAAAGTCTTGATTTGCAAATATCTTCCCTCCTATCCCCCTGCCCAAATCCATCACATCCAAGCCAGAGACAAAAACAGCTGCCACAACTCATCCTCCTGCCTTGAGTTACAGCCAGAGAAAACTCCTGAAAATAACCTTTTGACCAGTGAGGTTTGGCAGGTCAAATTTCATGCTTTCCATGAGGGATTTGTGCACCTGAACCCCACATCAGACACTGATGTAAGATGAGCTTTTGCATCCCTATAACCTCTGACAGTTGCTCCATCACGAGGCATCTCCAGTGTGCTGCCACCTCCCTGTGCACCAGATGGGTCCTGGTCATTATCCCCAGTCTGGCACTGCCTCTCCATCAGTCAAAGATACACAACAGATCCATTATATCACAGCTTTTTGGATGTGAACTAATTAGGTGTCTTGAAAATATCATCTAAGCTTCTTCATATTTTCATCTTGCTGCCTTGGGGGTGTAATGTATGTCCAAATCCATTTATGTAAGGAGGATTCATCATGTCTGAGGAAACAAGCCTGATAATAAATAATAGTAATACTGGTAAATTGCAAATTGATAACAAAAAGTTGATACTAAATAGTGTCTAATAAGGTAGATGTTTATCTAATGTGCATTTCTTTTATTATCTTGACTTTAGTTGAGGTTTGCTGTTTTTCACTGCTGGGAATTCAGCTCATACATTGAATAAAAGTTGGTAAAAATGCAAGGTAACATCACAACCTGACAAAACAAAGCAGAGATGCAAAGCATGGAACACCTTCTGCAAAACAAAACCCTGCTGCCTTCAAAATCTTCAAAAAGTGGTGAGGATCCTTGACCTTGTGGTACATC
This sequence comes from Emberiza elegans, assembly GCA_024865655.1. Taxonomy (NCBI): domain Eukaryota; kingdom Metazoa; phylum Chordata; class Aves; order Passeriformes; family Fringillidae; genus Emberiza; species Emberiza elegans. Next base: position 4,184,196 of record JALJVW010000084.1, on the reverse strand, counting down.
AAACCTGCTTCAAACACTTACCCCCTCACATGTTTTCTTGCATGAATAAAAATAAAGCAAAATCAGTTTGTGGATCCGTTGGCTTCATACAAACATCCTGTGAGGAAGAGGAAATGTAGCAGCAAGCACACAGGAACGAGAAATGGTCACTTTTCTCTACATGCCAGTGACCATGACAGAGAAGGTGAAGGGATAAAGAGACAGACCAGGACTCAGGGGCCTGAGGCACAGGGTGGCTGAAGTGCCTTGTTTCCAGCAGGCAGCCCACGATGTCGGACTGCAGCTGAGTTTTTAATTGTCTTGGTTTGGAAAGACAGGTGTCTGCTAAGGAAGGCAGGAGCCTCCCCTGAAATGGATAATGTAAACCCTCCCCACCCCTCTGAATTGCTCTAAATTTTAAATTAAGGGGCTCTCAGGCAAAAAATATGGGAGCAGGAAATAACAGTTCTTTAATAGGGAAAAGAAAAAATAAAAAAGGATTAAATAAACAATGTAGTACACTAGAACAACACTGACAGAGTCAGAACCCGACCTGACACCCTGTGGGTCAGGGTGTTGGTAGCAGTCCAATTAGAAATGTGGTTGCAGTCCTCCTGAAGTGTCAGGGGTGGTTCTGTTGGAGCAGGGGGTCCTGTAGAGAAGGATGCATTCTTCCTCCAAAGATCCAGTGGAAGAAGAGGCAGCTGCTGTTCCTCTGGAGAATCCAGTGGAGAAAGCCGTGCTGGTGTCTCCAAACCTCTGGATTCTAGCTGGGTAGCAAGGCTTGGCACCTCCCTCTGGGCAGAACATCTTACAATGGGATGTTACAGTTCTTATCAGTCATGCAGTGACATTCCATAGTCTGTTATCAGCAGATGTCCCCTCCAGAGGGGAATGTGAATGTGGTGACTCCAAGAGAGAGATAAGGCAAACTGCCCACTTGACAAAGGTAATCTGCCATACAGATGGTAATTGAAAACATCTTGCATTGCAATCTTCAACATTTATGCACTCTGGGATTTTGCAGCCTGGTGCCGGAGCCTTGGCCGTGGCTCTGGCATTGCAGCAGGGGCCAGAGAAAGCCACAGATTGCACTGGAGCCATCAGAGATCCCAAACAATGCTCTGGGAGTGGGTTTTCTGGCAGGCTTCTCACAAAGAGTTTTCAGGCTCCCTTCAGGCACTGAGGAACTTTTAGAGTAAGGAAAATCCTGAAATTTTCCCATATATTAGCATAATTCCCATCATTCTGGCAGCTTTCCCTGCTGTGACATTAACACATAGAGTCACATCCTGTACTGCTCTCACCTTTGATAAACTCATAATTTATGCAACACCTTGCTGTAGCTGCAGCCAGAGTTGCTGTAGGAGCTCAGGATGTTTCAGGTGGGTTGGGAAAATTCAGTATTTTGCTATCCCTGCCAGCAATTCTAAGTTCTGTTATTCAAAGCCTCTTGTGACTGACAATATTCAGACCAACAGAAGAACTAATTAGTCTGAGGTAGCTTGGGAGTCTTTCTGCTGAATTCAGAAGGCTTTAGGATCAATCAGCTGGGCTTTGTGCTGCCAGGAATGAGAGACACTTGCCCTGGGCTGCTGTGACAGACTATTTCAGCTCCATGTATGAGCCATAGCACTAAATTTCCTCTCTTTTTAATGACATACAGGTTAATTTGACAGCCATTTCTCATTGTTTTTCTGCTAAAAATTCTTTGGCAGGTTCTTTTGAAAAGACAGGTGTCCAAAATGCATATTTTAAAACCAAGGTCTATGAAATTCTTGTGTTAACATCTGGCTACCGCTTGAAAAATAAAGCCCTCATTTCCTGAGGCCTCTCTAACTGTATAGCCATGACCAGCAGTCTTCTCCCCTCTCAGGGGGCAAATACATTCATTAATAAATTCTCTGGTTTTCCCAGGAGAGAAAAAGGTCATCGATTATTATAATCATCATCACTATAATTAAAATGTGTAAACCGAAGAGTAACAACAAGTGAACTGCTTAGCAAGGCCAAGATTAAACAAAAGTTAGGACAACATATCTTTAAAAAAAGAGGTAAAATCAATGACTGCAAGTAAAAGTCTGCAATTCAACTCTTCAGACCCTGTGCAGGATGAAATAGGAACCCACTCAACAAATTATTTGCAAAAACCTTTGGGTTGTTTATTCCTAGAAGGAGATTATGAGAAGCCAATTGTCCCAGGCTCTGTATGAAATCAGTCTGTAGAGAAACGGATCAAAACTGAGGAGGGGAGATCATGGTAACTTGAGAAGAAAATGGGAGAAGTCAGGAGCAGTCCCAGGGATTTTTAACCTTCCCCTGAGCAAAAAGGATTGCCTGAAGCATGTAATCTTTCCTTTTAAAATTAAGATAATAATGATAATATTCTATAGTAGTGATTAAATTGCTATTTCTTCACTGGGGTCATCTTCAAGAGCAGCACTGCCTTGGGAGTAATATATATATACATATCTAGATAGATAGATAGACAGATAGATAATAATATATATCTATATAAAAATCATATAAATATAATAATAAATAAATAATTGTCTAAAAGTGATGTTTACTTTAATCACAATGACTGAGTCTAAATTCTGTGACCTGTGTGTTTGTGTTATGACATGTCCAGAGAGACTTTTCTCTTGGTCAGCTCATCTTTCAGCCAGGTATGGAAGATTCTAGACCACCTAAAGGAAAGTTTAGGTGATATGGGATTGGTTGGCCCTGTTTCTAAACCCCACAGAATTGGGCTACATCCAAAACACAGACACAGGAGCTTGGGAGCACTACTAACCCAGTTCTGATGTTGATGAGTGCATTTGATGAGTTACATTCAAAGCCTGAGGTGCTCTCAGAAACTCAGCCAGCTTCTTGCTAGTCAACCTTTTCTTCCTCCTTTCCTTTTGATTTTTTTGCTGAAAGATGCAGACAAGTGAGAGGAATTCTTTTTAAAGGACAGCCATCAATGAGCAAGAAACCAACTGAGCATGAACATGCAGAAAGAGAGACATCAAAATACAGTGAGTTCAAGGAAAAGAGAAGTGTGGGGCACAACACCTTTATTATGAGTGCTAATCCAGCAAACCCTCCTTTTTCAGCACTGTTATTGTCTGCTTGACAGGGGTAGGCTTAGGGCAAGTTCCATTTCTGTATGTACCAGGCTTGTTACAAAGTGCATTTTCATGGTTGACTGAGGAAAGGGAAAGAGATTTTCCCAGTTTTGTTCCCCAGACACGTTTGGACAATCCAGTGTAAACTGTTTCATAGGGTTTATTTGCATAGCTGTTACTGCAGCTCCTTTTAGTTTAATGTCACAGTCTCCACTGCTGAAGCCTCTGATCCCACATAATCAAAGATTATCTTTCTAAGTCATATGACATGAGATAAATTATATTTTATAGAAAAGGAGCAATTGGCCAGAGCTAAAGCATAGATAAATCACTGATATTCAAATGGAAAACTTGAACTCTTGCATGCCTTGAAAGACAACCTCTATTACCACTAAAAGAGAAGCCCAAACCTGAAAGTTGCTGAAAGCTGCCCAAAGATGTCTGATAGAGTCATTGAAATGGACTTGAGTTGGAAGGGATCTCAAAGATCATCCAGTTCCAACTCCTTACCCTGGGCAGGGACATTTTCCACTGGACCAGTTTCTCCAAGCCCCATCTACCCTTGGCCTTGAACACTTCAAGGGATTGGGAGCCCACAACTTCTCTGGATAACCCATCCCAGTGCCTCACCACCCTCACAGCAAAGAATTTCTCCCTATAACTAATCCTGATCTCCTCTCCTTCAATCTCCCAACTTTCCTTATCCCAGAAAGCTGCTTAGGATTGTTAATCACCACTTCCCCTTTGATATACCGCTTTTGGTGCTAAGTTTCAAACATGACTCTTGGCTTTTGGAGAACTAACGTTAATTAAATTAATTATACCTCTGTGTGGGTTGGAGTTCAGTTCCAACATTTGCCATGTATTTTATCATGTCCCAAAAACCCCTACTTCTCTCAAGCCCTCTGCTTGAGGACAGGGATATTTTGTGTTGTCTCTTTACTGGGACAATGTTTATTTCCTTTTTGGCCTTTCAAAAATAACTGTTCTTTTTGGAAATCCAGTGTCTCATTGTGGACTATAGGCAGGCACACTAACATTAATCAATTAAAAGATAAGCAAATGTCCTTAAAACACTGTAACCAGAGGAATGCCATTTTCCTCTCAGCCTCCCATTTCCAAACAATGCCTTAAAAACCTTCTTGGCATCTTTTCCTTTCACCATTTCCATTTTTACAGAAAATTCTGAAGGGGAGAGAAAATGCACTGTTTGTAGGCTAAAATAAATTAGCTTAGAAAGTGTTTGCTTCAGGTTTCTTAATGTTCTTTCCCACAACGTAAAGATTTATGATTTGAATAAAATGAAATAAAATTTAAAATAAAAAAGGAAAGAAAAGAAAAACCCTGAAGTTGCATTTTTATGGATTTGCATATTGTTTTTTCCAAGGAAGATTCACACTAGGAAACAAAGACTGAATAAATCATTAGGTAGAGACAGAGGAATGCTTTAAAAGAAATTATTTGCAACAGATCTACTGTAAAACATTACCCACGGCAAATGTAGGATCAGCATTATATATAGAGCTGCCACTTAGGAATTTTATGGGCTTCTTGGGAGGTTACTTGTGAAGGGAACTGTGCTCTCTCCAGCACGGGGCTGTGAACCAGGAGATCTGGACTCTATTTTCAGCAAAGTCAATGCCCTCACAATGTCAGCTAAATAAATTACTCCATTTGTCTGTTTGCCCTTGCAAAACTAAAGGTGAACTATTCATACACATGAACTTAGAATCTTATTTAGGAATATGCTACAAGATCTTCAGGTACCACAAAAATGGAAAGTGCAGTTTCTGTTATGGATTTTGGATTGTTTCTTCGACAGAGAAAGTTGGAAATAATTTAGGATTGCGTGTGCTACATGGAAAAACTAGTCCAGTTGTACTGGGCACAAAATTACAATTTTTTATAGTGGAACAGTTTGTCAGGTTTGTTTTATAAACAGATTATATGGATAATATTGCTTGGGTTGATTTTTTATCTTAAGCTCTATGGAAACCAAAAGCAAGAAACTTAATCCAGACTGGTATTTTAGTTCCCCTTTTCATTAATTTTTATTTTCAATGAGACCTTTGAGAAAAAAAATATGAAATCTGATCTCATTTTAACTTGACTGCCCAGAATTACTCATCCACATAGACTGGAGTGATGAAGGAACATGTAACATGCACTGAAGCTCTGAGGGAGTTCCCTTAGCAAGTCTAAGTGAATTGGACATTGGTTTTATAAGATTGGTTTTATTTTTGTAGCAGTCATCTCTGAGAAGTCTGTAGCAGCACTAAAAGAGATTGGAGTCCCTTTTCACCTTGGGAGCACGTTATTATTTGAAACCTTTCATCGCTTAGGTATGTGAGTTAGGTGAGATATTTTCCTAGCTTAAAAAACTGAGCTGAACTTAGAAGTCTGCCTCTGCCTCTGACCAGGAACCATTATTAGATTATTTTCCTAATTACAGGATTTTTAAGTAGGTAATTTTATATTTTACAAATGTGAGGCTGTTTTGCTCCTTAATCAACCTTTAACTTTATTGTCCATAGCTCTTAATCAAAGATTATAGGATCAAAGATTGTCCAAGTGAATGCTTGACTGCTTTGTGCATTTAATAGTTTGCACATTTTACGTGTTATGTTTCCCTAACTCTGGTCATGGATATAAGATAGACCCCTAAACACCTTCTGCTGTTACACAGATCAGCAAGACATTCTCCCAGAAGGGGTTATTGGTTTATCTCATCACCCTGTAAACAGTGAGGGGAGTAGAAAATTTCCTCTTTGCTGTCAAACAATTGGAGGTCAAACACAGGCCCAGCACTTCTGGCATTTTCATCATAAAAAATTCCTCCGTGCTTTTTAGCTAGAATGTTTAAATTCAAATGAGATAGTCAAGACTTCAGATGGTTGCACCTCAACACTATTAAGTCAGGAGAGGCTTCTGTAAGAGGGGGGCATTTGAAAATTTCTTTCATGTCAGCTGCATAGCTGAGTGCTGTCATCATCATCCACAAGGCTCTTGTAGCTCCATATGTCCAAGTGCTAAAGCATGCCCGTGCCCTTATGTTTTTATGTAGGTCAAATCTTTGCCTTGCCATCATTGGCAACAGCTCTTTAAACCAAAGAGAAATGGCCTCTTTGTGATTAGTGTTATTACAATGAATTTCAGGAGAAATTAAAATAATGGAGCACTTAAAAGTAAAGAGCCAGCACTTGAGCTAGCTAGCTATTAATTATAAATGCCAATCTCTATCAGGAATTCCTTTTTATGTAAAAGCAGTCTGTTCTGAGTACTTATTTTAGTGTTAATTAGAGGGAAGTGAAGATGAAGTGTTATCCAAAGATGAGCATTCATTACAAGGTCTGCTGGCCCCTTGTGCTTTTCCCTGGGGTGCTCTGGTGCTGCCCTGGCAGGAGCAGATGCATTTGAGACATCGATGCTTTGTCCTAAGTAACAGTGAAGATCTGTGAAGATGAGATCTGCAAAAGATTCTTGCTCCAGTAAAAGCATTTGTAAGGGCTCAGTTGCAGCACAGAAAGATTTAATTCTAAAATAACCACACAGGGGAGGCCACAAAGGGGATGGAGGGTGCGGAACACCTCTGTTGTGAGGAGAGTTTGAGAGCTGGGGCTGATTAGAGGGAAGGGAAGGGAAGAAGAGAAGAGAAGAGAAGAGAAGAGAAGAGAAGAGAAGAGAAGAGGAGAGAGAGAGGAGAGGGAGAGGAGAGGAGAGAGAGGAGAGGAGAGGAGAGGAGAAGGGAGGAGAGGAGAGAGAGAGAGAGAGGAGAGGAGAGAGGAGAGGAGAGGAGAGGAGAGAGAGGAGAGGAGAGGAGAGAAGAGAGAGGAGAGGAGAGGAGAGGAAGAGGAGAGGAGAGGAGAGGAGAGAGAGAGAGAGAGAGAAGAGAAGAGAGAGAAGAGAAGAGAAGAGAAGAGAAGAGAAGAGAAGAGAAGAGAAGAGAAGAGAAGAGAAGAGAAGAGAAGAGAAGAGAAGAGAAGAGAAGAGAAGAGAAGAGAAGAGAAGAGAAGAGAAGAGAAGAGAAGAGAAGAGAAGAGAAGAGAAGAGAAGAGAAGAGAAGAGAAGAGAAGAGAAGAGAAGAGAAGAGAAGAAGAGAAGAGAAGAGAAGAGAAGAGAAGAGAAGAGAAGAGAAGAGAAGAGAAGAGAAGAGAAGAGAAGAGAAGAGAAGAGAAGAGAAGAGAAGAGAAGAGAAGAGAAGAGAAGAGAAGAGAAGAGAAGAGAAGAGAAGAGAAGAGTCATAAACCCATATAAATATGCCCAAGGCAGGTACCAACATTCTTTCCAGTGGTGTCCAACAACAGGATAAGGGGGAATAGCCATAAATTAAAGCACAAGTTCCACCTCAACATGAGTTATGACTTCTTTCCATGGAGGGTGGCACAGCCCTAGAACAGCTGCCCAGGGAGGGTGTGGAGTCTCCCTCTCTGGAGTCATTCCAAACCCACCAGGACACGTTCCTGTGTAAACTGCTCTGGGTGACCCTGCTTTAACAGGAAGATTGGACTGCAGGATCCCCAGAGGTCCTTTCCAACCCTAACTATTCTGTGATTTTGTGATAAAAACATCCATATTTTCAGTAAACACAGAAAAAATGAAAATTGATTGAAAAACCTGAGAAAGAAAAAAACCAGAAGACATTGATCAAAATTTCAATATATTTTGACAGTGCATCCATGAGCCAGGAAGGAGGGAGATAATTTGAACATACTTGAAAAGAACCCTCCTTGAACTGTCTCTGTTGTCAGAGGAGCTGACAGGGGCATTGAAGGTCACAGATGCCAGCAGCCAGTCTGGGGCTGGCCCATGCCCATGGAGTCCCTGGCCACTCTTTCCCAATGCACTCCTCAAGAGTGCCCAGCCAGGAGAGACTGTGGGTCAAGACAGAGCAGAAACTCACAGTTCTTTCCAGGTCACTCCTGGGGAGGTTGGTTTTTTGTGCTGCAGGACATGAGATTTCCAAAGATCCCCTCCAACCACAATAATTTCTCTCATACTCTGAGTCAGTGAAGGGTGAGGTTTTACAATGCTTGTTTTGCTCATGTCTTTACAACCTGGTGTAGAACTGCATTGTTTTCATCAGCTCCTGTACTCCTTCCAAAGGTGATTTAGATTGATTCATATGGAATAGGAGGGATGAATTTTAAAACCGATTTTGTCTCATTTACAGAAATACAACAGTCAGTAGCCTTTCTTTTGGGGCAAATACACACTAATGAAAACCATGAGACCCATCACAGTGAATGAGAGTGATCATTCATTTGGTACAGGACCCTTTTGGGAACCTTGGCCAGTTTCATATTGGTCACTTGAAGGTGTAAAAAAGACCTAAAAATGCCCTAATTATGATAACCTACAATAAAGCCTTTTTCAGTTCCTAAGACATGTAAATCCAATTGTTTCCAAAAGTTTTCTTCTCTTCTTTACAAATGCAATCAGATACCCCTATTAGCTACAGGAAAGTGAGCTTTTACCCTAAAAATGTTGTCAACATCCAGAGTCCTGAAGACTGGAATGTGACCTTTCCTATTTCCTGAATTTTCCTAAGTGTTTCTTTAATTTTTATATGCATGAGGATGAGCTTCCTTTCTTTGCCAACTGTTGCCCTTATGCCTCTTTTCCTGCCATTAGTGAACTAAAAGTTTGGAGAATGTAATTGTAAAAATCATGCTTTAATGTAACAGGCTCTAGAGACAAATGTCAGATTTTATTTCCGCTAAAGCCGATAATGGCACTTGATAGAACCATTTATAATTTCTAAAGAGGGAGAAATAACTCTCTTTAACTGATTTATTCATATCAAGCCATTTACTCTTTCCCCGTATGTAGTGGATCAAACTGAGTTATGTTCCCTAATTGGCTATTGATACGTGTGGGGCAGTTTTAGCCATGCCCACCCACCTCCTCTTTTATATGTGGGGATCATCAGAACGGGCCTGGGACCTGGCATAAACCAGCTGGAGACCTGCTGGCATCTACTCTCATTCCCCAGCCTCTTAAAATAAAGTGCTCCATACAAAAGAGCTATAAAACACAGAGAGGAGTTGAAGGCAGAATTCCCTCTTAATCCCACTGGGATATGTTCTGCTTTGGAGGATCGAGGGTTTTCAAAACCCACCCGGTGCTGACCTCTTGATTGCTGGTTCACCCTCTCTAATGAATCCACTGCCTTGAGTGTCCTGACTGGGAAGACCTTTGCCAGGCAAAATAACCCCTGGCTCTAGGTCTGAAAGGAGTGGAGAGGTATACTTTGACATCTTCCCTTTATAAATAGGCACAAAGCATGGCAGGGAGGCTTTAAAAATAACATTCCTCTAAGAGAAAGGAAGATGAATGCTGAAAATGAAATTTTGACCCAGCTGAAGTCAATGGAAGTTTTCCCACTGATTTCTGCTGGGCCAAGGCTTCATCCAAAGCACTGATCCATTTAATGAGCTTACAATAGCTACACAAAGGTGGAGAGGCCTTTGAAAATTGTATTCAGTGCTCCAATGTGGCTGGGAAATCAGTGGGTCTAGAAATCAGGGAAAATGCAACGATAGTGTCAATTATTTCAGTATTTACAGAATTATTAAGTGAAGTGCCCACAATACATTCACTAATTCCTGCTTTTGTTTGTCATCCTAAACTGTAACAACACTTTATATAGGATTGGATATGTGTCTACATCACTATAATTTTATGCTGCTCTTGTTTTTCTGGGTGCCCTCAGAGTTTTTCTGCTGCATTTTACCAAGAAATGAATGATAAAGTTAATAGAGATTTTTCTTTGCCCAAAAGTGCTTATAAAACACGTCACCACGTGCAAAATTTGTAAATACTGTGGATTTCTTGGAACAGTGCACACCATGGTAAGCAGAATCTTTGCTTCCTGAAAAGTATGATCAGAGCAAATATGAAAACTAACTGTTTTGTTAAGGCAAGGCAGATATTCTTACCAAAAGTTATCAATTTAGCTTAAATGGGTATATGCTGATTTATACCAGCTGGGGATATTACTCTTGTAATGCATCCGTGTTTTTATAAATGCTAAAATGTTTTTATTGCTTCCTTTACTGTTTTACTTCATGCACAGAACTGCCACAAATATAATACACGATTATTTTAATCTGAGAAACTATTCCCACACATCCCTGTACTTCATATACACTTGTACCTTCAAATGACTCCTTTTCCTGTATTTTGTGGGAAGATTTTGCCCTTCTCTGATTTCCTGTATAGCCCACTGGTTCTACCTTATTAAACTCAGTGATCCTCAGACAGGGTTTGCACCAGGACAATATTTAACTCTAATGGAAATTCAGCAACAAATTCCCAGAAGCATCTTTGAAAATTTATCCTTTGGCATTATAATTACTTTCTGCTCTTCATTCTACCCTGAATGCTTTTGTTTAAAGTCATTCCTAGAGTCCAGGAGTAGTCAATCTCTGTGTGTGCTCCCAGCAAATGCACACAGCTCCTCATTTGCACTTTGATTTGCCAGATAGTTTTTCTAGCTTTCCTCCAAAATGCTGTAAGTCTGGAAAAGAAAAAAAATTTCCTAATTTTTTTTTTTTTTTAATTTGATGGTATTTTTTTTTAAAAGACAGGAATCAAACGAGAGAAAAGGAAAAAGGAAATTGAATTGGTTCAAAAGATTTCAATTAAAAATTAAAGTTTTGTTAATATAGGAATTTATCCCTGTGTGGGCAAATCTATATTCCTGTATTTATCCTCTCTGCCAAGCCCTCTTGATTTAATAACCTACTGCTCACACTACAACTCACATGTGCTCCACATTTCAGATGAAGGGATTATGGCTCTTATTAATGATGCAGACAAGGCTGGATACTTGTACATTTTACATGCCTGGCTTCCATTTGAAAGATTGTAATTAATTTTAGCAGCTAATTACATATCCTCTATCTATGGCAGTGGAAGATTACAGATCTGTTTTGTACAATATCATTGAATCTGTTGCAAGCAAATTTCAGCCTGGTCATCATCATGATTTGGGACAGGTTTGCTGTCTGTGGTTTAGCCACAGAAGTTCTACCTGAAATCCAGCTAGCTCCCAAAATCTAGAATGGGAACAAAAATTATTGTTACTTCTTCTGTTGCTCTATCCTAACTACAGGGATATAAACTTGTAGAAATGGTAGAAGTGGGGAAATGCTGTATCAGGCACATTCTCTGTAATATTTGAGGTGAAATCCATATGTCCATCCCTGGAAACAGAATCACAGGAAGGTTTGGGCCGGAAGGAGATGATATTTAATGTCCCTTCCAACCCTCCTGCCATGGGCAGAGACACCTTCCACTAGTTCCTCTTCTTGCCATAATGTGACTTTGGCCAATTCCCTGATCTGTTTGGTGCCTTGACTCAGTTGTACAGATAATGTAAATTTTTATGTCTCCCCGGTGCAGAGGGTTGTTTGGATGTTTGTGGGGTTTTTTTAACACGAATAAGAATTCAGATGGTACAACTTCTACTGTGAGGAAGCAGTGAGAGAGTTGGGGTTATCCATCCTGGACAAGAGAAGGCTCCAGGGAGACCTTAGAGCTCCTTCCAGTGCCTAAAAGGGCTCCAAGAAAGACTGGGAGGGATTCTTTATCAGGAAGCATAGTCTAGAATGAAGACTTGTTTTAAACTGAAGGAGGGTAGATTTATTTAGGATATTAGGAAGAAATTCTTCCCCGTGAATGTGGTGAGGCCCTGGCTGCCCAGAGAAGTTGAGGATGTCTCATTCCTTGAAGTGTTCAAGGCCAGGAAAAGGTTAAGATCCACACCGCCTTTCCAGTTACATAGAAAATTGAACAAGGCTGAATCTGGACTTTTTTGAGCTGCACTTAGGAACTGCTAGTAAATACTAGTAGAATATGTGGAGGGTAGAAATAAGACAATGCAGAATGGTGGCATATAATGAAATTAGTCCTATTAAAAATGTAAAATGGATATGAGGAAAGGATGCATAAATAACACACCAAAATCTGCAAATATTCCTTTTTACACAGGGTGGTAGAAGTCTTATGACTTACCTTGAGAAGCAAAGCACTAAAAATCTGATTTTTAAATGACTTATTAAATGTTGCTTTTCAAGACTACTTACTGTGAACAACTAGAAACTGTCTGCAACTCAAACTGAGTTCTGTGGCTCAGAGAAATCTCTATTGAATAAAAAAAAAGGAGATGAAGTGAGAACTAATAGGCCTATAAACATTGAAACATTTGAGATAGTTCTGATAATTTCCCCAGATAAAAAAACTTAATATGCAAGGGATTAGGAGGTTCAAAAGAGGGAATTACTTTGTAAGTAATTTCTGGAGAATGGGGAAAAGTAAGTAATTTCTGGAGAATGTTAAAAAATATTAAAGACTTCAATGCACTACACAGCTGCTAAACTCTGCACAGGCAAACATTTCTTAAACTAACTCAGGAGAAACTTTTCTGAGTTCCTGATAAGAACACGAACATCAGCAAATAAATAAGAACAATATTCTGAAAGTCATGAGTAGGCTGTAACTTGTTATTGTGAAATACAAGGTCAATTCAAGGTTGGAAAAAAGGCAATTTATTGGTTCTGAAAAAGAAGAGAATTGAAAGGACCCTTACACCATGCATGTTGCTTGAAAAAAGAAAAAACCTTAACCCCACACCACAAGTATCTTTGCAAATGAAATTTGAGAGCAAAGCAATGAAAAAAGGCAGAAGCTTTCACAGTTAGAAAAAAACAGTTTTCAAGGGTCTCAGGTTTTTTGGGGGTCTCATGAATTTCATGATAGGGTACTTAGGCTGAAAACTGAGGTAACTGCAGATTTCTTCATGGACATTTCCAAGAACTTATAAAATGCAAATGAATTTCTTGATAACTGGCAGAATGAAATCTGAATATTTATCTTTAAAACTCAGAGAGAAGATAAACCCCAAGAAGCTCTAAACCAGTGAGATTAACTCCAGTTCCTGGCACAACACAGTGACAAATAATCAAACTATCTGTAAACACTTAGAAGATAACAAAAGGGTGAGTTAAAACCAAAATAGATTTGTCAACTCAAAATTGTTCCAAGCCCTCTAAAATCATGCAGTGAGAGTGTAAAAGCCTCACAGATATAGAAAAGCAATAGACATCCTCTGTATTAGATTTGGAAAATATTTGACACTTCTGGTATTTTTATCCTGAACAGGATCTAAACAGAATGACTGTGATGTAGATACAAAACTGGTAGAAACACCATGTTTGTGGTGTGATTATCAGGAGATCACTGTGGCAGGAATCCCTTGCTGAACTGGCAGGAACTTATCAGTCCTCAGAGCACAGTGAGTCACAACAGAAAGTAAAAGATATTCTTATCTGATCTGTAGGTGTCACTGTGATGGGTGGCACTACCAGGAGGACCAGATTAGCACAAACTCAACAAAATTATCTTGACAAAGTGGACTGAAGAAAGTATTACACTGCAATTCAGTAAGGGCAGATGCATATTTTAATCTAAAGGGTTGAATGATCTTTTTTTTGTAGATACAGGTGAGAAATGTAGGCCAGACAGTCACTCTGCAGCAGAGGATCTAGATTATTGCTGGTTCACAAGCAGTTTGGAGCCACACAATTAAACCAAAAGACTCCATCCAGAGTTCAGCATCCACTTCTGGCATCCCCAGCACAGGAAGGAGATCAATCTCCTGTTGGAGCAAGTCCAGAGAAGGCCACCAGGATTAGAGGGGTGGAGCATCTCTCCTACAAGGAAAGGCCAAGAAAATTGGGGTTTTTCCTCCTAGAAAGGAGAAGGCTTTGGGGTGATCTAATTGCAGCTTTCCAGTACCTGAAGGGTGACAAGAAATCTGGGGAGGGGAGAGGGACATTTCACAAGTGTATGGAGTGACAGAAGAAGAGGAAATGGCTTTAAACTGAAAGAGAGTAGGTTTACATTAGCTATTAGGAGGAAAATCTTCGCTATGAGGGAGACAAAGCTCTGGCACAGGGTGCCCAGAGAAGCTGTGGCTGCCCCATCCCTGGAAGTGTCCAAGGCCAGGTTGGATGAAGCTTGGAGCAGCCTGGTCTAGTGCCCATGGCAGAGGGTTGGAACAAGATGATCTTTAAGGTCCTTTCCAACACAAATCACTCTGGGATTCTGTGATTCCACGAAAAGACAGGAACTATGACGAAGTAGTTCAAGGATCATGGAGTGCGCTGCGCTCTGTTAGACATGTGAAACATTTCAGTTTTTGCCACAGCTGGTGGGGAAAACTCACTTTCTGCTCTGATATTAAGCTGTTTACACACCATGCATAGAGGTTTTCATGTTCCCTTAGTTTCTGTTTCTATTTTATTCAAAAAACAGTTGAATAACACAGTCCAAATTCCACAGCTCAGATTCTGTGACAGGGGAGATTTCTCCAATAAATCATAAAGGGGGATTATCAAATTCTATAAGGAAGATTTAGATCAGATTTTAGAGTTCCAGTTGAGTGAATTGTATGGCATTTATCACCACTCACACAATCTGACACTTCCTACAGTGTTTTGTCTGGCCTCACTCCCTTTCCAGAAGGGTGTGAGTCTTCTGTGGCTTCTCTGTCATATCTGTCAGTCCATGTGGACATTTGGACACCTCAGGATCTCTCAAACAGTGCTAAATGCCTGTACTCCAGTGACTGAGTTGACAGTACCCTGACAGTTAAATTTCCCCAAATGCTAAGGGGGAAAAAATAATGTTTCCTGCGGAAGGTGAAGGTGCATGGAGCATTTCACAGAGCTGACACATGGATTTCATGGCTGGGCGTGCCTAGAGATGTGGTCAGGCAGACATTTGGTCAGATCTTTATCTCAGAGACGTTTTGCTGCCTTGCGGCTGAAAGAAGGACTCCTTGACAAGGTTTCTTCCAGCCTTGCTCTTGGTGTTGTTGTGGGCAGAGCTAAAGGTTTATGTTGCTTCCACTCTTGCTTTGGGAATGAGCTGGAGAATGTCAGACTGTTCACTTGCCAGCTGAAATGTAGTGTAAGCTGACTGAGTGCAAAGTCTGTGCCCTGCCATTCATGCTTGTTCTTTTTTGTTTTCCCCTCGGTAGTGTCTCATTGTGTGAGTCTCTGTTTGGGTTATCTGAGGATGTGTGAACTCCTCTTAACAAAAAGGCAATGAATAGTTACGTGCACTTTGTCATCTGCATTCTTCCCTGAATATCTGCCTGCTACTTGCAGCTCTGTGGCTCCTATTCTGTCTCTCTCCATGCCTGTACAGAACTCTCTCATCTTCTTGCTCCTCTTTGCATAATCTACTTTTCATTTCTTACAACGATCATCCTCTTTTTTTTTCACATTTATCTAAATAACTTATAAAATCATCACCATTGGGACATCCTTCCTTTGACAAAAATAAATTCTCAGTGCCCAAGGCTAAGCAGGACAGACCTGGGGACTCTGACCTCCAGAAGAGGCCATCAGGTTGATGACAGGGCTGGAGATCCTCTCCCATGGAGAAAGGCTGGGAGAGTTCAGCCTGGAGAAGAGAAGGCTCAGGGGAGAATTTAGAGTTCCTTCCAGTATCTAAAGGGGGCCTACAGGAAGAATGGAGAGGGATTTTGGGCAAAGGCATGGAATGACAGGACATGGAGGGAATGGCCTTAAGCTGAAGGAGGGTGAAGTCAGATTGGATATTAGGAAGAAATTCTTCCCTGTGAGGGTGGTGAGGCCCTGGCACAGTTTGCCCAGAAAGGCTGTGCATTCCCAGCCCTGGAAGTGTTTGAGGCCAGGCTGGATGGGGCTTGGAAAAACCTGGTCTAGAGGAAGGTGTCCCTGCCCATGGCAGAGGGTTGGAACTGGACGACCCTTGAAGTCTCTTCCAAACTAAACCATTCTGTGATTCTAAGATGTGCACATGAACTCTCTTCTCTCTTTGGTTATAGTCTCATCTTTCACAACCCCTGACATGATCTACAGCTCACTCCAATTATATGTAAATACATCAGTTACTGCAACTTAAAGATGTCTAATGAGGTAATTTCTTTGTTGTGATTAAGGAATTTTTGAGATTTCTGGGTTCAAAAAGACAACTTTTCCCAAGAGGTTTAATTACAAAGCAGATTGACCATATGCCAAAACCATAATCCTTTAAAATTCTCTTTCTCATTTACATTCTTATCTGAGATTTTTTAAGGCACTGATACTGCAAGAGAAAGATATGTCAACAAATGAAAAAATCTGAACAAACAAAAGATATGAGGTAAATACTTTGCAGATAATGTACAAATGCTTCAATTAGATGAGTGAAATGACCACTGAGTCATCAAAACTTTTAATGCCTTTGTTTGCACCGTCATATTTCACCAGTAAGTGAGAACAGAGTTTTTAGCTTGCAAAAGTCATCTCTGGTTTCTCTGTTTCCCTTGCATTAAATGCATTGCTCATGAAAAATCCATGTATGGTGAAATCAAGGAGTTTCTGGGGTGTTCCCAGGAAATACAGAGGTGGCAGCAGCATCAGGGTCACCCCTCCTTCCCCACAGTGGCCTCCAGTCTGCCCAATCTGTCACCCCAACTCCTTTGCCACCCTAAGCAGAGAAGCCATGACCATGGTGATAATGAGAGCCCTGCAAGGAAACAAGCCAAGATCCACACCACAGAAGGAGGGATAATTACAAAAAGTGAGAGGGGATCAAACCTGAACCTTTAAAGACCCAATTCACTTGGTACTGACCTCCTCTGTCCTTTTACTGTGGCAATCCAGATCATTTGGAAGTGGATCAGGTCCCACCAAAGTTGCAAGTCTGATATGTGCCTGAAAGAAATGGCAAAAAAAAGCAGAGAAACCCCCAAAATATAAATCAGCTGTCAAACTCTGCATCTCCTACACCTCCCTCAGTTAGCAGCTCAAGAAGCTTTACTGCTGAAACCATAAAATTAATTATTACTAAGGATTTTCAGTGTAATACTCCAATCTTGATGTTTGAACAAAAAGCCTTTAGTGTTTTGAATGCATATTTAAACCAGCAAAGCATAAATTTTTTAAGTAATACCCACAGCAGATGACAAATGTGTCTTGTTGTTGTAATAACTTCAGATCTTTAATTTAAAGATTGTGGTTTGAAGGAATAATATTAATACTTCACATACAGAGGGGTTTTTCATCTACAAGGAAATAAACTTGCCTTTCATGGCCCAAGCACACACACGCAGGTGTAATTGCAAATACTTAGTTTGATTCAGTGGTCATTCAAGGAAATTGAGGTTACTGGTGCTTCTGCAATAGTGACAATTTGGAGTCCCCAGTCAGGAAACTGCTTGGAGCTGCATGAATGAATGTGTGCAAGCAATAATCTGCAAGCAATCTGGAAAAGGAAAAGGATGGAAGCAAACTGTGCTCCTCTAACATACACTTAGCAGAGGTGTCAAAGTGCTTGGTGATAATCTGGAATCACGGAGGCAATTTCATGTCTATTTACTGATAGGACTTGGAAAAATTTGTATGATTTTTAAGCCAGAAAATAGAAGAGGTATGTCCCAAACCCATTCTTGCTTGTTTTCAGGCTGGGATGTCTGACAAAGTAAATTTCACTTAAGTTCTACCTGATGGTGTCTTTCTTGTGCAATGTCAGGCTAAGCTGTGTTTGGGATTCATTGGTGTTTGATGCTTTTCTGCAGTTCCACACCAAAAGGTGAACAGCAGCTCAGAATAAAGGAATTCATTTTCCCACACTGCCATGTTTTTTCACCATATAATTTTCTTGTGACTTTTTCCATGGCAATAAACCCACCTGGAGACAGTGAAAACTGACCTGGATGTTCTCCTGCATCACCTGCACTAGGTGAACTTCCCTTGGCAGGGGGGCTCCAGAGGTCCCTTCCAGCTCCAATTATTCTGTGATTCTGCAATTGCCCATTGGTTTGGTATTTCAAGCACAATATTCTGCTGTTGATCAAAATCCACCTTTCTCCTTTAATATCTTACTTTATTTGAGAAAAATCTGACATTAAATGTCAAGCAGACACTGTAGGATATTCTTCTTTAATACCACTTATATTTAACTTTTCATCATCTATAATCTCACTTACCTTCCCTGTTCTTCTGCATTATCAAGGCAACATTGATGAAGAGATGCTGATTCTCATTTAACTAGTAAAAGGTCTGTGGAAAATTAATGAATGAGCATGATCTGAGATCTCAAATATATGAAAGGTAAGTAAAAATGCTTTTTTTGTTCCTTTGCCTTACCCAAGTGAGACTTGAATATTTCAAAAAGGGACATTTGGGTGGTGGGATGGCTTTTTACCAGGAATACTTTCACACTAGTCCATGGTATCACAAACTAAGCAGTGATAAAGTCATAAAATGGTTTCAATGCATTTTCAGAGATATGTTTTTGCTGAAGGTCTGGTTTTCATAGAATGGAGGCAATACTATTTGAATGAAGGCAATTAAAAAACAGCCAAACAGATCCTACAGTTTGTTGCTGTGTGAGAAAAGGAGGCATTATGGCTCAAGAAGTCAAGAGAAAAACCAGTCCAAAAGCACAACTGACCAAGTAAACTCCATTAAAAAAATTTGTCCTTTTAGCTCCATATAGCTACAGTACAGTTTGAGGTGAAGAAACACACAGAAGTCTTGAAACAGAGGCAGCCCTGATTGGACAATCACCTTCCCTGGTGTCCAGGTTTGAAAAGACAGGTGTCTGCTAAGGAAAGCAGGAGCCTTCCATGAAATGGAGAATGTAAACCCCCACCCATCAAATTGTTGTAATTTTGAAATTAAAAGGCTTTCAGGAAAAGATACAGGAATAGGAATAACAGTTCTTTATATGAAAATTTTAAAAATACAAATGCAACAGTAACAAAAAAAGAAAAAAAACCACTGACAGAATCAAAACATGCCCTGACACCCTGTGGGTCAGGGTGGTGGCACAGTCCCATTCCACAGTGGCTCAGCCCTCCTGCAGTGCCAGCTGTGGTGCTGTTGGAGCAGGGATCCTGGACAAGGGTGGAGTTTTCCTCTGAAGGTCCAGTGCTGATGTAGATGGGCCTGATCTTCCTCTGAGGAATCCAGTGGAGAAGAAAGCTGCTCCTCTGGGAATCCAGTGGGAAAAAGCTGCTGTTGTGTTCCAAAACCTCAGATTATATCCAGGTAGGAATGCTTGGCTCCTCCCCCTGGGCGGAGCATCTCCCAAAGGGATGATGGAATTTTATCAGCCATGCAGTGACACTCAATGGTCCATTAACAGAAGACATCTCCCTGGTGGGAGAGGATCTCTTATCAGTGGAAGAGATAAAGAAAATCACCCAATTAAGAGAAGAAAACTGCCCCTGCTCAAACAGATGGGAAATAGAATCCACACCCCTATTTCCAACTTAAGACATCAGGTAGTGTTCAAAAAACTTCTAGCAATGGCACCTGAGGACATGGTTTAATGCTGAACAGGGTGGGTTTGCTGCATTGATGGTTGGACTTGGTAATCTAACAGGTCTTTTTCAACCTCAAGGATTCTATGATTCTCTGAATAAAAAGTAATAAAAGTTGCACTGTCATGGTTCACATGTTGAACAGCCTTTATTTTCTGTAATAAAAGGTAGTAATTTTTCTAAGGGTTGTTTAGTCACCCCAAATGTGACCCAAACCTGCACACAGCAGTAGCATCAGGCTGGAATCCTCAGACAGGAGACTTATAACTCTGATGAATTCCCCTCACCTAACTCCAAATATCTGCAGCGGAGCATCTGCTTCAGAGATGGTTCTTGAGGCTCTTAAAATAGTCAGTAAAAAGCTGGTCAACAGAATTTATATTGAACTGAGTGCAGGTGCCTATTTAAGGAGATGAATCACATCCTGAAGTCATTGACTACACAAATGAGCTCTCTATTACCTTTGACAGGAACCCAGAGTGATTTCCTCAGATGTGCACTGTAGATACCAACTCCTGAAGATCCTAATTTAGTATATTTTACAGTCACACTGATTTCTCATTAAAGCTCTTTCTTCCAGTCTAAGCTGTTACAAAACCCATCCAGGCTTCAGATAGGAGCTCACAGCTCCCCCATGCACAGGATATGAATGAGTAATTATTATTTCATAGACAGAGGAAATTTGGTGTGTAAAATATATGTTGGAAAAGTCAATGCAGTTGCATCCATTTATGCCTGCACCAAGTAAAATAACTCCATGTCCAATGTTATTATTCAGCAAATGCATCCTGTAGCCAGTGCAGACATCAAGATTACCTTGTAAAGCAGCTGTGTTAAAAAAGAACTTTTTCTGACCAGTCATTAAGTCAGTACTAACTCCCCTTCAGTCAATAGGGGCACGACAGTGTAAAATTTATAGGGAGATGGAAGTTACAAGAATAAACTTCTTTCATGTTTTGTAGACTCAAGGTCCTTTTTTTCTTGTGAAAAGGGAGTATAAACAGACTGATAAGGGAGTGAACAAAAGGGATCTGATTTTATGTTTTCCTGCAGTCTATCAAGTCCAGGTAAAAGTACACAAAACTATTTATATAGAATATTTTGGTGGTATTGCATAACTTGAGCACAAGGGATGAATCAAACCCATGCATATTTGCTCCATACTGCAAATTTACACCAGTTGCAACAGGGTTTCTGGCAGCAACATTTTATGGTGATTTACTTATTATTTATAGACACAATTTTTTTTCCCTCTTCACCTCTATTTGAAATTATTTTAATGTATTATTCTTTCAACTGAATGTGTATAATCATTAATGTACATCTTACACATATGTTATTAAAATATGCCCTCTGAAGAATGTGAGATGCTAAATGGGAGTAGAAAAGGCAACATGTTCCATTTTAGTCCATGAACCATTCTCCAAAATTTGTCCTGCCTCCCTTAGCCCCTTTCCAAAAAGGAAATAATAAATTGCTTTTATGTACACTTGATCCATATTTTTGGTTTTCTGATGAATACATAGAAATTTCCTTTTGGCCTTTCTTTGAATTAATGAAGACATATTCTCTTTTTTTTTCTGACAGTAATTGATGATAAACACATATGACTTTACTCCAGTGAAACGACTCTGAGGATTTAATGGGTAAATTAATTGTTATGTGCAATGAGGTAATAGTTAGCACAGTACCTTTGTTAGGTAGAAACAATTTATGAAGAAATTTTGTGCTGTGAAGGTGTGGAAACAATGGAACAAGTTGACCAGAGAAGCTGTGGCTGCCCCATCTCTGGAAGTGTTCAAGTCCAGAGTGGACAGGACTTGGAAAAACTTGGTCTAGTGGAAGGTGTACCTGCTCATGACAGGAGGTGAGAAATAATAATTTTGAAGGTCCCTTCAAACCCAAACCATTCTATGGCTCTATGATTCTGTGATGACTAAACAGGTGGAATATTAAGCCCTGAAAAGACAGCGTTGAAAAGAAGGAAAAAAAAAAAAGAAAACATTTTAAGTTGCATCTGAGCTTGAAATGATAGTTGGCTGACATCCTGGAATCTCTATGAATGTCTTGGCATGAGTTTTCAAGTCTACAATAGGCTTTGGTTGCTAAGATCTATGAGAAACAGGTAAAAATTGAAAAAATGCCAAATGAGCAAAATCCTGCATAAAGCAAAAAAAAAAAAAAAAAAAAAAAAGGAAAAGTGATGGGTTTTCACTGCAGATATTGTGAAAACAACTGAAATTCTGGTGAAAGAATGAAGTACGAAAGAGTCAAGTGCCACCACTGGACACAAAGTAAACAGTGGCTGTGTATGAGCACAACGTGATGTCAGGATGTAAGAAAAGCCAGAGTTGGTCAGAACAGGCTTCACCTTGCTCAGTATTGCCCTGTTCTCAACTGGAATCGAGTCAATTTTCTTTGTAGTAGATGGTGCAGTGCTGTGCTTTGTATTTAGGATAAGAATTATGTGGATAACACACTGATTTAGTTGTTGTTTAGTGCTTATTCTAAGTCAAGGACTTCTCACTTGTACTGTCCTACCATCAAGGAGACTGGGGATGGACAAAAACCTGGGAGGGGACACAGCTGGGACATTTGATCCAAAGTGAAATTCCATACCTTATGGCATCAGGCTGAACAAAGAAACTCAGAGGATTTGACCAGTGAGTGGCAATTTCTGCTCAGGAAGTGGCTGGGCCTCAGTTAGAAGGTGGAGAGAAATTGTGCCTTGCTTCTTTGTACATTCTTTTATTCTTATTACAATTTGCCTTTCTTTTTCTGTCCTATTAAACTGCTTTAACTCAACCTACAAGTTTTAGCTTTTTTTTCTGATTCTCTCCCCCATCCCATTGTGGGGGGTGTGAGTGAACAGCTCTGTGGAGTTTAACTACCTGCCAGGTTGGCCAGGAGTGTCCCGTCTTCAACAGTACCAGCTTCCCACAGAAAGAGGGTAAAACAAGGTATTTCCTAAATGAGCTTCGTGTGCACCACTCCACGGGAGTGTCTTGAGCAATTTAACTCGCTCAGGATAGGATTCAGTGGAAGATTTATAGGTAAGTACCCACATGTGAGGATTCCAGGGAAACCAAGAAATATGAACTCCATGTGATACAAAAGTTAGTAAGAATTTAGCTGAGCAGACAATTTTTTTTTAGGATGAGCTCTTTCACTTTCTAGGCTCCTGTAATTAGATGGACCGGATCTCCCTGAGTGTCACAGGAGCTCTGACATCTCCTCCTGTACACAACTAAAAGCAAAGTTCTAAATTTAGAATCACAGAACCATAGAATGAATAGGGTTGGAGGGGACCTTAGAGGTTTTCTAATTCCACCCCCCCTGCCATGGACCAGACCTGGTTTCTCAAGGCTCCATCCAGCCTGTTTTGACCATCTCCAGGACTGGGGAGTCCACAGCCTCACAGGTGTCTTCACCTGTGGCTTACTCGCACATTTCACAGTTAATGACCATGGGCAATGTATATCCTCATTAATGAGAAATAGGGTTCATGTTTTTCCATTAAGAAGGTTTAATTTTTGTGGTAACTGTGCCTCTGAATAACCACTGCTTGCCTGATTTCAGAAATGTAGGTTCATCCTAGGAACAGTGGTCTTAGTCTGAGCAAACCTCCCTTACATGACCTTAGACTGGATATTAGGAAAAATTTGAAAAAATTGAAGGGATGTTTGGGCATTGTAACAAGTTGCCCAGGGCACCCTTGGAAGTTTCAGAATGTGTGTAAATGTGGCACTTGAGGGTATGGTTTAGTGTTGAATATGGAAGTGCTGCATTAATGGTTGGACTTGAAGATCTGAGAGATTTTTCCCAATCTTAAGGATTCCACGATTCTACATGTTTCATTGTCTTTTAGCAGGTAGTAGGCAGGAAGCAATTGCTCATTCATTTTTAACAAGGACCCAGTATTGAGAGGAACACTTCATAGGCTCATCCATCTTCTTAGGGGATGAGATCATAATTTTTCACAAGTTTTTTTGCATGTTTATCCCAGAAAACTTCCACCTCCCCTGACCAGGAGAAGGAGCCGCTGTTTGAAAGCAAGGCAGCTTTCAGCCCATGATGCCAGCTCATGCCACTGAATCTGAGCTTTGTGAGCATTTGCTGTCTATTCTAAAGTAATCCTTGAGTTCCCTCAAGGGAAGGGGAGAAGTGCCTGCAGTGTGAGATGCATCTCTGCTCTAGAGACCTATTTTAGGATGGGATATAGGAAGCAGGAGCTTGCACATGCTTTGCTTTTAACAACTCAGCCTGTCTGTTTATCCTAGGACTATCATTATGGTCTCTGCTTTATTACATTAACTCAGCAAAAGCACACACATGTGTCAAGTGCTTCAGTGAATAGACTTAAGCACATGATTAACTTTAAGAGTGTGCTTAAGTACTTTGCTAAATCAGGACTTCTATGTTTCCCCTCTCAGTGCATCTGGTCGATTTGCATATATTTTCCATATAAAGAAGTTAATTTTCAGAGCAAAATGAAACAATTTCCTTGCTTGCACATTCGGTGGTACTGCTGCTGTAGCCAACTTAGACAAATTTAGTCCCTCTTCCCTTCCCACAAGTTTCCAGCTGGTTTTTCCAACAACTGCAGGCATTGTGCTGGAATGACTCAGATTGGCAACTCTTTGGTGAACAGGATTAAGGAAATTTTTAAAATACCAAATAATCATTCAGTCATTTAATCAGGACAATTTGAATTGGAAAGAACCTTATAGGTATTCACCTTCCACCAGACCAGGTTGTTCCAAGCCCCATCCAGCCTGAACTTGAATATTTCCAGGGATGAAGCATCCAAAAATTCTCTGGACAGCCTGTGCCAGGGCCTCCCCACCCTCACAGTAAAGAGATTTTCCCCTAATATCTAATCTCACTTTACCCTCCTTCATCTCAATGTCATTTCCCCTTTTGATATCACTTCATGCCTTTGTGAAAAGTCCCTCTCCAGCTCTGTTTTATCCCCTTTTCAATAAGTATGTATTCATATATACTCTAAGTATAATTTTGGTGAGTTGTTTGATTCTGGATTCGTTTATGATATGCTTTGAAACCTGGCTGCACAAACAGTCAGTAAAGCAGATACATTAACATGATCAGATTTGGAAGGTGTTTGCCATCAGCCAAAGAAATGTACAAGAAACTGTTGATCTGCAATGTTGGGGGCTATGATAAATTCAGAAGACATTGCACTATATATTGTTTGCAGACTTTTTTCCTAAAAAAAATCAATATTTAGGTGTTTCCATGAAAATGGAAAAAAATCAATAGGTTCATTTTCAGGCATGTCATTAAACTAACTGAAAGTAAAATATTATGCAAAACAACTTGTAATTATTATGGTTGTTTGAAAACACCCAGAATGAGAAAGAAGCGCAAAAAATGTTCTGCTTAAAGCCAAATTAACTCTAATGTTAATTTTTTTTCCTGGTTTAGATGAGCCAGTTTTCCCATAATAATAATCCTCTTCTGTCAGCAAAGACAGAAGAGCAAGAAGGAGCATTATTAAAAGTTTTGATCCCAGGACATATGTGACAATACAAACAACATTAATCATCAGAAAAAAAGAGGAGCACTCAGTACCAGAACAGCCCCTGTTCTGCATTCTGCTGGGTCTGTTGGATCAACAAAATATTCTTGGATTAGGACATTTTGAGAGAGACCTGGCACTATCTGCTGTCTTTGTAGGAGTAAAAGGGCAATATGCAGCTCTGAGTAGTTTTAGTCCCTTGAACTATAGTTTTGTCCACCCATAAGCTGTTAAAAGGCAGTGTGCTGCTTTTAATAAGAGCATTTATCCTTGTGGAATTTCTTCTTCTTCTCAAAAAGAGAATTAATAAGATTAAATGTGAGGCTAACAAGAAAAAATTGTTGTCCAGTTCTATTGCTGAGTTCTACTAATTAATGCATGGTCTAATAGCTATTACTGCTTAATGTTTTTCTTTTCTACCAATTAAAAACCAAGAGCCTCTTCTTCTATGACACGTGAACTTACTCTACAGCCTCATGTAGATGAGACTTGAAACTCAGAATATTTGTATACAACTATTATATTTCAGTTCTATTGAATTATATATATTTAATTATTAACTTAGTTGTTTAATTTAATATATTTCATTCTCGAAAATATTTGGAAGGACCTTATTAAACATGATTCCCTCAGGAATCTGTGTTATGGACTAGGAAATGTGCATCTCCATTCTCTGTCCCAGATATTAGCTGAATTTGACTTGTATTGGAAAAGGCACTTAGGCCAAAAATGTAAAACCTGAGTATCTTTTCAGAAATTTGAGTTCCAGAGTCAGCCTTTTAAGTTGTCATTTAAAACATTCTGTGTCTCAGAAATTCTGAATGACTTTTTCTCCCCCAAAAAGTCGACAGAACATTTAGTAACTGGGTGGGAAAACACAGCTTTGCACATAATTAACAGATTATAGCAAGCAAAACCTGGGAGTATTCCCATCTACTTATAATTGCTCTCAGCTGAATGTGATGCAGATGATTTTAGCTGTTACTTTTAATCAATGTTATTAATGATCAGTTATTGTATTGTAATTCATGTCAGAGCTTGATCTGCAGTTTGAAACTTTTATACGCAACACTGTGCAACCTAACACAAAATTCTTGCACTCATAACTCAGTCTAAAGAGAAATTTATGCCTGAAAAAGGAAGCAGATTGATTAAACAATATATTCTTTCTGTGCTTTCCAAGCAAGTAGATAAGCAGATAATGGACAAAGTTGTTTAAGCCTCAATTATTTTCTACAAACCTATTTTAGACAAAGCCTACCAAAGAAAATCTTGAAAGTCTTTTTGTTTTTTTTTTTCAAACAACACTTTGATAGCTCATGATACAGAAAAAAATTGAACAGAAATAGTTTGGCTTCTTTATTTGAGAGTGGTCAAGTGGAGTTACAAAATTAACATTCATGAGCCATTGCTTAAAATGAGCCAAGGTTTAGGTATAAACAGCTGCCTTGGTTTATCGGTTACCATTGTTTGATACTTATGGGCAACCATTGTTCACACTTTCAAACTGAAGGAAAATAAATTACAAGCAAAGCTGGATATTATCCCTATTAACGTATCTTATGAGATGATTAAGCTCACAGTGCTATTGACTAAATCTCCCTGGATTTTCCATCTTTGTTTGCACAGCATGCAGAATTTATCCCCTTTGCTGGATTAATTACCTCTGGCTATGTTTACACTGACATCATTATGAGATGATAGAAGAATAAAAACCAGTGTCAGTTACTTCCAAAGACAATGAAGTTAATTTACGTGGATAATGGAAAAGGTGATTGAAAGATGCATTGTTCAGGAAAACAATTAGAACAGGCACCTTGAGCCCTAAATGGGTTATCTTTTGTAAATCCTTGAGTCATAGCAGGCAAACCAAGTTAACACATCATTGTTCAGTTCAGCTCAATTAGTGTCCAGAGTAATTGGGAAGAATATGCTTTCCATGAGGCAACATGCTATGCTAGCTGACATGAATTTCCAACTCTGCATCTCACCATGAGCAGAGAAATAACCAGAGGGGCACAGATATGGAGAAATGGAATCACAGAATCACTGAGGCTGGAAAAGCCCAATCATTAATTTAACATTGTCAGGTCCACCACTAAACCATGTCCAGAAGTGCTGCACATTTATCTACAATCTACACATTCATTGAACACTTCCAGGGGTGGTGAATCCAACACTTCTCTGGGCATCCCGTTCCAATGTTTCACCATCCTTCCAGTGAAGAAATCTTTCCTAATATCCAAACTAAGCATTCCCTGGGGCAACTTGAGGCCATTTCCTCCTGTCCTGTTGCTTGTTACCTGGAAGAACAACTGTGGAAAGGGAGGCAAAACCCTGACCCTGTGTGAATCAGTTGAGGGAAAATTGGTGTGTTTTCATTCCTCCCACAAAGCAGAATTCCTTTGAGTTTCTCGGAGACTTCCTGATGGCAGCAAAGTCATGCAACTGTGGGACCTCTACTTTTATAACCAAAAAAAATCAAGGAGTTCTTTAGTGAAGTATGAAAAATATGAGTGAAAAATAAGAGTTTCAGCTGGAACATCCCATGCTACTGTGCATTTTGGCTAGATGCAGAGCAGGCAGATCAGGGACACAAGGCAGGTGCAAAGGAAGAAATGGTGACACTTGTTCCCTGGTCAGAAAAAAAACACTGGTCAAAAATTCAATGGGGATGTTGTGCAGATGTCACACATTCATTGAAAAAAGAATATTACTTGGTCAATGCTATCTTCATCCTCTTGCCTTGGGGCTTGTCCTGTTAGTTTATACCTGGTGGCCTGGCAGGAAAATTTTTAGGAATATTTTATTACTCATATGAAATGTATAGTTGTCTCAGGTAAAGTGGAAACGGGATTCCAGGGAAGGGCAACAGAGCTGGGGAAGAGTCTTGAGAACAAGTTGTCTCAGGCTGAAAGATTTAGCTGGGGGTCTGTATTATATTTCCCATCTGTTAGAGGTGGGGCAGTTATCTGCTGTTAATTGAGCAATTTTCTTTATTTTTCTACAACCAATCCTCCTCCAGGAGATATCTGCTGTTAATGGCCACTGAGTGTCACTGCATGGCTGATAAAACTCCATCATCTGATTGGGAGGAGCTCCACCCAGGGGGAGGAGCCAAACATTCCTACCTGGATATAATCTGAGGTTTGGAACAGCAGAGACAGCCTTTACCACTGCATTCCCAGAGGAGCAGCTTTTTCTCCACTGGATTCCCAGAAGAAGACCAGGCCCATCTACACCACCCCTGGACCTTCAGAGGAAAACTCCACCCTTCTACAGGATCTCTGCTCCAACAGAACCACACCTGTCACTCCAAGAGGGCTGACCCACCATGGAATGGGACTGTGCCACCACCCTGACCCACAGGGTGCCAGGTCTATTCTGATTCTGTCAGTGGGTTTTTTACTATTGCATTTGTATTTTTAATATTCCTAGTAAAGAACCGTTATTCTTATTCCCATATCTTTTCCTGAAAGCCTTTTAATTTCAAAATTACAACAATTTGGCGGGAGGGGGTTTACATTTTCCATTTCAGGGGAGGATCCAACCTTCCTTAAGCAGACACCTGTCCTTTCAAAGCAAGACAAAGTCGTAGGAAGAGTGACTGAGGGAGCTGGAAGTGTTTAGCCTAGAGAAAAAGGAGGTTCAGGGAAGATCTTATCACCCTCTACATCATCCTGAAGGTGATTGGAGCCTGGTGGGACTCAGCCTCTTCTACCAGGAAGTTAATGACAAGATAGAAGGAAATGCCTCACGCTGTGCAAGGGGATGTTCAGTTTGGACATCAGGAACAATTTCTTCCTGGAAAGGGTGGTCAGATATTGGAAGGGGCAGAATCCCCATCTCTGGAGGTGTTCAGGAAACAACTGGATGTGGCATTCAATGCTCTGGTCTAGTTAACAAAGGTGGTGGTTGGTCAAAGGTTGGACTTGATGGTCTTGGAGGTCTTTTCCAACCTAAATCACTCTGTAATTCTGTGAAAATAATAGACCTAAGATCATTTCATTTCATCCTGTTTATGTAGATAAATATTCCCACCATAAAGACTATTTAGTTTTTAATTTGCTGCGAAGAATCAGGCTGCCCATCATCCTCCTGCTTGTCTGGAAAACACTGTTATTCTGAAGAAATCTAATTTCAGACAGCATTAGGCTGCTAAATATACTTATGTCTGCTTGTCAAGTTACACAGCACTGCTACAGGTTGCTATTTAATTCTGAATATTCCTTTCCTTTGTACAGATGACTGAGGAGAGACAAACACAACCTGCCACCAGAATTCTGTGCTTACAGGTTGTCATTCTCAGGGGTTGTGCACTGCAGGTTCATAACATGTGAAGGAAAGTTCAGAGGAAGGACAGCACAAAGATAGGAGGTGTGAATTACCACAGAAGTCAAAGTTTCTTCCTGATGAGGGAATTGGTATCCACAGGGTCTGGTGGAGACAGATACAACAGAGAAACAAAACAGAAATAGAACATTAATAAAATGCAATAGAAGCACCTCAGGCTGTGGTACATAGAGAACCTGGGTAGTGTGAGTGCAAGAGCTCCAGAAGGGAGATATTCATGTCACCAGGACTAATCCTAAATCTTGGGCTAACTATGGAAACTAGCACGTCTACAAAGCACTATTCAGTTCAACATGGACATTCTATTTTACTTAAACATCTTTACAACTTACCCCAGAACTACCTTGCAGATTTTTTGAGAATCTTCACCTCTTGAGACCTAGATTCAGTTTTTCCTTCACAGATGAAACATTATACTCCATCACTTTACACTGTTAAATGAAAACAACAATTTAAAGTGTTTCTAACCACATATTTGAAAAGTCACAACTACATCTGGTTTTTACAAGAAACATTTTGCAGAAGTGTTGCCCCCTCTCATGTTCTTGTGCAGAGTTTGTATAAAAGATGAGATGTCCAAGGAGGGATCAGGCAGGTAAATACTGATGCCAGGATTTGAGTCCCATAGAGTATTTCAGAGGTGGTAAATCTCCAGTCTAATTACATCCCATAATTAATAATTTTATAATTACCAAACACAGTGCTGTAACAGTTGAGCTAAAGTTATGAGAATGCACTTTGATGAGCATAAACCTCCAGTTTAGCACAGAGCACAAAATTTCAGACAGCCAAGAACAGGCATAAATCAAGAACAGAAGACATAATTATTCCCTGAAATAAACAAATAAACAAGATCAGTGCAAGAACTCTTTGCCAAATTAGAAGTGGAAATACTGACAGAACTGGAACAAGGTAAACATCTCTATAGACTAATACAAACCCAATCTCTGCACTTTCTGCATTTTAGCTGCAAAATAAAACCAGGACTTAGTTACATGAAAGGAGTTTGCCATAAATTTTATACCATGCATTAAGAAAAGTTTTCACTGGAGGTTTTAAACAGCATATTAAGAAGTACTGAAATCACTCATATCAATTGGCTGTGGTGTAACTGAGCTCTATAAAGATTATTGAAATACATTTGCAACTATAAGAAGTTGTATAAATAATAAGGTGTAATAAATCTTCTTTCCACTTCCCACTCTAGAAGAAAGAAACTTTTTGGAGTTTGTTTCTGCATTTTTGCCAGCCAAAATCATCAAAAGAGAAAAAATGTTGTCTTATTCTCTTTATTTAATTTCTTTGCAAAAGGAATGTAACAACACTTTTTTTTGTGCTTTCAAAACTCTCCATTTCCTGCTTGTTCCTTAATAGAATTTTTTCCTTTGCATTTTCTTTTGAGGGAAATGTCCACACAGTATACTCACTGTACAAGGAAGTTTCTTAGGGGTTTTGGGTAATTTTGGAGAGCTTTCTTTGGTTTGTTTGCTTGTTTTTGTGGTGGTGGCTTTGATGCTCCTGAAAAGAACATGATCCAGATTCAGACCTGAAGGAAACTGCATGTGCCAAGGTATTCACCAGCAGATATTTTCATTTTCAGGCAGACAAGGCTGTGAGAGGTGTGACCATGAGCTTGGCAGGAGACTCTTGACTCCCCAAGGGAGAGACTCATCCTTTCCCCTCACCCATGGCAAGGGCACCCAGTGACCTGATGTATTGTGGTGCCAAAATATTTCCATAAATGACCCAAGTATCACCTGTAAATTACAATTACACCAGACAAACAAACACAGACACAATAGCAGAGGTTCTTACACCCACAAATAAAATGTCACAGTGGCCATGAGAATTCAATACACCACCTAATGTGCTGCTGCAGTCCAGTGTATTTCATATGCCAGGTAATATATTACCCAATTTATAGCCAATCTGTCATGCACATGGATCAATACAAATCATGAAAACACACATACATTACACACTTCCCATAATTGAATTTTGTGCTCCCTGGACTCTCATTACCCTGCCACAAACTGCTTCAAATGTATACCTCTTATTACCTTCAAGGCAAACACCTCAGGGACACCAGGCAGGTGCTGCACAACCTTCATATGTAACCCAGTATCAGCTTTCAGGAAGACCATGCAGTGTGGAAAACCTAACTCCAATTTCCAAACTATATAAAGGGATTTCTCCATGTATCCTGAAATATCATGGGGGAAATGAACAAGCAGGTAATTTAAACTGAAATATCCTCCAGTCTTTATGGTCTAGAAAAACATAAGGACTTGTATGGTTGCTCTTGGTGTCACTTGGAGCCACACCTGACTGTGTCACATGCATGTGAATGTGATCAGCATCTTTCAGAGCCCTTTACATGTAGATTGATGTTATTCCTATCAGGCTGTCCATGTAGATCTTGGATGGGAAGGAAATAGGTGTTCCCAACCTGCCTCTGTCACAGGCTGGGAGCGTGTCCATCAAAAAGTCTGGCATTTGTGGCCGGATGAAAAGAGCTCAGAGCAATTCCTTAGTAAAAAGTTTGATATTTTTTATAATTCAGTGAGATTTTAGGCATGCATATGGATTTATTGAGAGTAAAAACTATTCATTTCTCTTTAACAGTAATTCAGATTTGAATTTACTTCCTTAATTCTGACTATGGAATGGAATTCCATAGAATGGAATTCTACAATTCCATTTTCATTGGAATTGTAACTGTCTAAAATGTGATGTCTCTTCAGCTGCAAGTTAAAGGTGAGAATAGATTTTTAGAATACACCTTTTTCCTCACCTTCTTTCATACACAGGCTTAGGTAACTGAAGGAAACTCCCACCCATTTTGAGGATCTCTTGTGCACTCAGACATTCCAGCTAAGGACATCTCATATCAAAAGTGTCGTGCATGTGCTGGCAATTGAGAATAAAGATGTTATCTTCTCTTTAGTTCTGGAAGAACTTAGCTACTCTATATACATGACAGGCATTTCCAGGTATCTGATATATTCATGCTTTTTATCAAGTTTTGTGGAAGTTTTTCTCTTGATTACAGTTTTTTTTTGTAGTCAGTTCAGTTGTATTTATTTATTTATTGCCTTGAAAATGCAAACTATGCTTAAAAATCAGAGATATCAAAGCTCCTTCTGACAGGTTTACATGTAACATCTTTCAAAAAAATGATTACACAGCACTTGTGTGTATGTGGTTAGGAGCTGGTGCACAACACTGGATTGACAAGTGTGGAAATTGAATTTTATATCTGAAACCCAATAAAGAGCAAGCAGGAACAGCTGAGGCCTGTATGCCACCCATATGGTGGTGTCTAGGGTTGTAACATGGCATTTTTGAGCCCTGCACTATTTTGTCCCCAGTCCTTGCACTTCTTTTGGGCCATTTTAAAGTTCATCTCTTGGTTTTTCATGTTCTCCTGCTCCATAGCAGGACACAGAAAAAAGATCAGACCTGTCCACCCTAATTAAACAGATTCCTTTTAATTTTTCCTTACAAGTGCACTGTTGGGGAACTTGAAAAATAAAATCTTGCCTCTTCCTTTTTACTGTAATTGTCCCAGTCTGTCATTGTGATGGTCATTTGTCAATCATATTTTGGCTCCCTTTTCTTTGTGTTCTGGGAGAATTAAAGGCAACATCATCTTCTCTCAAAGACTATTCCAAATGCCTTTTTTTTTTTTTTTGTATCCTAGAATGAAGTTTCAGTCTCTGAACAGTGTGGCAGAAGAGAACTCATCTGCTTGGCAGAGTTCTACATCATTGGGGAGGGATTCATGAAAGCCTGTCTAAAGCAGCTTCTTAATTTAAGTTTTATTTTTGTTTAATCTGCCATGGCGACAATTCAGGAAGAAAACAAAACTCAGGAATTATCCCTAACTGCATTTTCTTAATGGTCCAGTAATGCTAAGAGCAATAAGACATTAATATAAAGAGATGAAAAGTCTATTTGCTGTAGTTATTTTAGTCATTCAGATATTTACTGTAGAATTCTTTACTGGTAATAGTCTGAGATATTTTAGAAGATTTAACAACATTTAGAGGAAAACTTCTTAGTTATCTCCTGCAGTCATTTAAATATGTCTAAAAGGGCCTTTAGTTCAGCAGGCAGAATACTGGAATAAAATGGAAAAGATAACTCATCTTCTACCAAACAGGTTGGGAGATCTGGGAATCACTCTTCTAAATTAATTATTCTGAAAACCAAACCAAATCCAATCTTTGATATAAAGACATTTCTATTGGCGTGAAGAATTATGAGGTCCTTCTCAGTATGTTCTTAGATAACGTGTGCCTGTTTCCTGTCTCATTAATGTCTGACTGGGTCCTCTATGATTCACTCACACAAATCCCAAACCAAATGAATCCTGTGGCAATGGAAATATTGCTTGGCCCTCTAGAGATCTACACATCACAAGAATGTCCCCAGCAGAAGGTCAGATTTTCCCTCACCAAATCCTAAAATCCTCCATGGCTGAGATCCCACCAATTTCTGGATTATCTGTTCCAGTACTGCACTAACCTCCTAGTAAAGTGTCTTCACTATGTTTTTTTCCCTAATATAAAATCTGAATCTGTTGAGCCCACCCTGCACTGCTCATTAAATCAGAATTATTTTGTGCAAGACTGAATCTCTCGAGAAGCAAATGCAATGCAAACTTTGGCCACAATAACCCAGAACTCATCGTGTGTTGAATGCTTATTCAAGAAGTGGGAGACAGGAATTTTAGGATGGCCTTGGCTTCAGGTGTTTAAAACTCTCTAACATCCTAAGAGGATCATTTGCACTCCATGGAAAGAATGTTCTTTCCATTCAAAGCATTTCCAAGCAGTTTATTTGGCTGAGCTGGTTATGTGAGGTCAGAAATAGACAAATAAAAAGCAAATGCTGAATATGATTAAATTTAATATTATTAAAAAAAAAGGGGGAAACATACCTAGAAAAGTGCCAAAGAGTGTCCTGCTGGCAGAACTTCAGACTGATTTCAGATTGGTTTTGTTTTGATTGTTTTTGGGGTTTTTTTATTTTAATAGTGGCAGACCAAGTTCTTTGCTTTTTTATTATCTACACAAGGAGTCAAGGAGTCAAGCCACTGCAGTCATAGCCAAAGCGAAAAGTCGAATCTCTGATGTGATTTACAGCTTAAAACTCACAATAAAGGTGCTGCAGCCCTTCTAAAATTGATTGTGTGTCAGGGAGAGAAAGTAGCACCTCATTTGTCCTTGTTCATTTCAATAAACTCAGAATTAGTCCCACAATTTGGGCTCCAATTTCACTGTGTTCACCCATCACGCTTATGGCAGGAGTGGTTTGAGGGTATATTGGAACAGATCTGATCAGATTACTCTGAAATTTCCATTATAACCCCGTGAAACAGCTACATATTCATTTTGCTTTGCTTCCCAACCCCCTGGCTCATTGTGCAGGCAGCAGAGAGTAGGGGGATTTCTAACTCAGTCAAGCTGAATGAATGAATCAGAACAAGGTAAAGTTTTTCTTAGGATGCAGGAGGTGTTTTTTTGTGTTTTGTGACCTTGGCAGACCCAAGGGTGCTTGCTTGGGGCTGTGTTTGGATGAGGAACTTCTCAGGCAGGTCCAAAGTAAATGGTAGTTTTGCAAATCATATTTAATTATAGAGTCATGGAATGGTTTGGGTTGGAAAGAACCTTAAAGTTCATCTCATTCCAATCCCCCAGCCATGGCCAGGGAGTCCATCCACTGGATTCAGGTGTCTCACTGAGAGCAGCATGGCATTGCATCCCCAGGATTGTTCTGCTGAGATGTAAACAAGACAATGGGATTTATTTATTTATTTTAAATTTATTTTCTTTCCTCACAAAAAGAAAGACTTCCTGAACTCTTTGCAAATACAGCATCAGTGAATTTAGTTCCCTGGCCAGACACAGGTATCTCCAGTCTGCCCTGCTTAAATTCTCTTTAAAATGTCAAATGGATCTTGTATTCCTTGGTCTCAGTCTATTAAGAAATATTGCACCACAACAACAAAGAGCCAGAAGAAGTCACAAATTAAGGTCACAGGTGAAAAGTGAAGATCTAGAGCTGTAATTTTCAGGCTCCCTGCCTTTAATAAAGACTCATGATTAGCTCAGCTATCTGGACACTTGGCAGAATTACCTCCACAGCAAAAGGAAAATCTATGAGTTGCAGAAAAACACCCAAACCAAGCCCAAAGTGGAAAATATCTGTGTAGTTGTAGAACAATCTAGGTAGCAATAGCTTAGGTGTCTACAAAAGGAAAATTCAGTGTTCTGATACACTAATTAATTTACTTTCTTAAAGAGTTTTGTTGTTTTGTTGTTTTTTTTAATTTAAGGCCATTAAGTGGTTATTAAAGTGACCCAAATTTTATATTTATTAAGCATTTTTATATGTTTTATGTTACCTTCTTGTGTGAGTATTTCTTACTGGACAATGAGAAATAATGAACTGTGTTCAAATAAAGAGATTAAAAGAGCCACCATACTCCTAGAACCACAGAATCATTTAGATTGAAAAGGACCTTAAATATCAAGTCCAGCCTTTAACCCAGCACCACCAGATTTTTACCACTAAACCATGTCCTCAAGTGCCACATCCACACATTTTTTGAACACATCTGGGAATGGTGACTCCATTGTCACCTGTCATTGTCTCTTGCTCTATTCCAATGGTTACAACCCTGTCTATGATTCTTTTTTTCTAATATCTCATCTAAAGCTCCACTGGTACAACTTGAGGCCTTTTTTCTTTTCCTATCACTGGTTTTCTGGGAGAAGAGACTGATCCCCCAGCTGGCTCCCACTGAGATATTTCCATTATGTTCCCAAAGACTGAGCTTTGAAGAGAAACAAACTTAAATTTCAAGCACTAATACAACAGAAAACATCTGGTCTTTGAAGAACACATGATTTCAAAAATAACGTTGGTTCTTGGTGCATGTTGACTCAAGAAAGACTGAAGGAACAGCTATTAATAACCATTTATCATTTTCTTTTCACTGAACATTTCAAATGTCATCAGTACTGTGAAAGGTTTCTTCCCAGCATCACCAAAAGGTGGAATCCTGACCAATCAACCAATCAACCAATCAAAGTGATTATTTTTTCATATAAAACATTTCCAGTCTTCATTCCTGTATATCCTGTATGAGACATAAATAAGGAGTATTAGGCTGGAGAAATAGCCACTGACCTCAAATCCAGAACCAATTATTGCAGGCAACTGCCTCATAGGGCCCTGCTGACATCCCTTCATTTTCTGTCTCAAGGCACTCAGATCTTTTCCCCCCATGTCCCTGATCAGAGACTATCCTGGAATTAACATGGACCAAATGTCCCATGAGCTGAGAGGACCAAGATCCTTCCTGACACACAATCCTGACACAAGTCCTTGCTTCTGGATTTACTGTTCCTTGACTTCTTCTTTGCAGACACCTGATCTTCTGAAGATCCTGGGGAAGATGTGACCAGATGTTTCTAATCCCCTTTTCAAGCACTCCATGAACAAACAAGTGCCAAATAAACACCAAGTTCAGTGTGTCAACCTCTGGGATGTGTTGAATAGTGCCACAGAAAACTTTAAAGAAAACTAAGTCTGCACTTTCATGAAGAATCCACTTTTGGTCACTGCTCCATTTAGTGAGAGAGGGGGACTTAAAAGAAAAACATGAATTTGTACTTTGCACAGCCAAGGGGTTTCCTTTGTCAACATTCCTTTTTGTGGTATTTAAGCAATTAAAGAGGTACCAAATGTTCTAATTAAGAGGTTACTCGGCTCAGACTAAAGGAATTTGAGCTATCCATGGTGCTAGTGTTTAATTCAATACTCTTGTGGTGGCCTGTTACATAGAAACATGGAAGCCCAAAATGGTTTGGGTGGGAAGAAACCTTAAAGATCATTTCATCACCTTCCTCTTGACCAGGATACTCAAAGCCCCATGTGGTGGTTTATCACAGCAATGATTTCTCACATCTGGGGATATGAGATGTGTCTGAATGCCAAGAGGTATGGAAAACATAAATAAAATTAAATTTAATCTTGAAGTAACTGCATTTTTAATTTGGTTAATTACTTTTGGAAACAAAAACCCATGTATTTTCAGGTCTGCTTTCTTGGTGCTCATGCAGTGGTCGGGAGAATAATTGCAAAAATGCAATTTTCTCAAGGAAAAATTATTCTGGAATGTCAGTTTTTAGTAAAGGAATGTTGAAGGATTTGTTTGAGTTCTACCTGTTTTATTGCAGGAGGAGAAAATTTAAGTCACAGTTTTGGGTATTAAGTGTCAAGCACACACAAAAATATTTCTCAATCCCCACGATACAATATTTTATTATGTGAAAAATTCCCAGTTTGCTCTGGGGATGCAGCAGGATCAGGTAAAGAGGAAGATGTTTCTGGGATTCACTGCAGCCTTTGAGGGTGGTAAAGTTTATTAGGAAAGGAACCATGAGAAATCTGACAGTGGCTTTTTCTCTAAGAAAAATTGTGGTTTAGTGCTTGGGGTTTTTGTCTGACAGGTTCAAGACAAGGAGTTGGACTCAACAATCCCTGCAGGTGCCTTGAAACTGAGATTATTCTGTGATTCCATGAATTTAGGAGATTCTATGACTCTGTGTAAGTAACTTCTAAGATGTCTATTCCTTTTATGTTTCTCATTTTATCCCCTGTGTGTTCTTCATTTTGTGGGTACTGAAGTCTTGAGTTGTGCATGAAGCCCATGGCAGAATGACCCCAAAAGCTCAAAGTTCCATTGAGTTGTGCTCTAACTCTGATCCATTCTTCTATCCTGAAGGCTGATGATCAGGTGAGCCTTAAATTAACAAATTACCTCACAGGTGTGAAACTGGAAATCTCACAAACCCAGAATTCCAGCAAAGTGTTTAGTTTGTGGATACTGGTGCATCAACACAGTCATGATGAAATTTTTCTTTTTCTGCCCCAGATTACAGTTTTCACTCTCAACCTCCCCATCAGCAATTGGAATTAACACTTATTTTTCTCATTAATTTTAGCCAGAAAATTCACCTGGAAGAAGGGGGAAAATTACATTATTTTAATAACTTCAGGCTTGGAGAAAACAAACTTTAAAAAAAAAAAAGAATAGATAATTTTGGAGACGCTCAGCATGAGACATTTTTGTAAATAGATTAGGAAAATACTACGGGGGATTTGACATTATTAACACTACAAATATGAAGAGAGTCCAATCCTGAAAGATGCTGAGTCTATGGGAACAGGCAACATTTGGCAGCTCTCAGGAAGCTCTCAATTACTCTTAAATTCAGACATAAAGCGCTGTGATCCTGAGTCGCCCATTAAAGATGCACTAAATGTTTCCACTAAGGGAAGTCCCAATTATGTGGTTTTATATAGAAAAAGGGAAAGTTAATGAATGGAAATGTAACAGCTCTGACACTGCTGAAGCACTGAGCTGTCATCCTCATAACTTTCTCAGGGAGATAAATATGCTCTTTCCAGCTCCTCAGAAGTTATTATCACATCTGATTTACAAGCAATATAAAGACAGAGAAAGGGGGAAAATTAGTGGCAATTTTTGGAGGTTTTTCATAATGAAAAATTTAAAAGCTTTTCTTAAATGAGCAGTAGGGAAATAGCACCTTTTTTCTTAAAGAAAAAAAATCCCCATGGATTATTAACTAGTTTGTATCTAATAAAATAATCATGTTGGCTAACATGCCAGTGTATCATGCTAGAAACCTCCTGCATTTAAAAGCTTTTTTTTTTTTTCTCAGAGAAATCTCAGAGATTTGAGGTTCTAACTGTCCTGTAGAATGCTCCAAATCCCCACAGCTTTTAAACATTCCATATGCAAAAGGCACCAAGACTCACTAAAGGCAATTGAGATTGGAGGCTGCATTTTAGATAAGTTCTTACTGAAGTATGTGTAATCCATACAATTTTTATATCTGTAACTAAGTGAAAATATTTACTTTCTTGAGGTTCCACTGTGTTTCAATTGTGTATTGAAGAACTCGTTTAAGATAGAAACCCAATTTTTATGCTGTTGGAGTGAATTAGATTAATGCTACTTATGCTGTCTGTTGTTCCCACCATCTGTCTCTGCTTATTTCACTCTGTTTTTCCATTCCTGGTAGAAAACACAGAAGAAAAAGCTGCCTCTACAGCTTTTTGCTGTTCTGATGGCAGCATCTGGCACTTTCCCCTGACAGCAGAGCCCTGTTGAGCTACAGGTTGCAGATGCATTTCCTAAAAGGCAACTTCAGCTCTTCAGGACTGTCCTGCCCAAACACAGCAAGGAAGGATGGATGAAAAAGTGACCATGGGAGGACAGGTGAATTTGACATAATCCTCAGCTTGTCTTCATTGAGAATCAAACCTGAGTTTGTTGCTGTCAAACTCTGCGTGCAAACAAATAAATCTTCACATCTCTGTGCATTTCCTGGTTTTAGCATCATTTTGAGAGTGTCAGTGGGGATGCAGATGAATGCCAAGCCACAGCAAGAGACAAATCTGCACCCATTCAAAGCAGGCAAATCCTCAGTGTTGTGTTTTAAGGTGGGTTCCTGCAGTGTGGGTTTGTCCCAACCTAAGGGTGTGAGCCAGTCTGGACCCCTGACACACACAGAGTCCATACTGCAGTGGGTGAAGCTCAGCTTAAAACAAGATGTTCATCATTATTGGGATGGGTCACATCCTTGTTCCCATTGACTCTGCTGGTACAGAGCCTACTGCTGTTAAATGTGAGAACCTAAACCCTCAGGTCATGTGGAGATGGATGGATTGTGCACTTCCAAAAAAGAGTAGAAAGGCACATTTTAGTTCTTCTATGAGGGACCAAACTGTACTCTACAGAAGACCTTGGCATTTCCATCTGTAGGAGCTTAATTGTATGAGTTCAGCTGGTTTCTGATCTTCTGGAGAAACTCAGGGATTTCAGCTTCTTCTTTTAGAAATTTCCTTAACACCTCAGGTTCTCAGATCACTTGATAGCTGACAGATTTATGCCCTTTAACTTTCTCTGGAAGAGTGGCAGGTGGGGAATGCAGAAGAGAGAAGATGTGTAAGCAAAGGAGTTTGGTTTGTCCCATATTTTGCAGAGACCCCAAGTCAGAAAATTGAATTTTTCAGGCTTTTTTGCTGCTGCTATCTCCTAAAATATTCCAACTGACTTCAGCAGAGTGACCTGAAATACTTTGATTTTGCAGACTCAGCAGCAGAAATGGAGCAAAAGTTGGGAAAGGAGAATATTCACAACTACTCCATATTTCCAGTTATTCTTTTTAGGCATTGAGCCTTGGCACAAAAAGGGAGAAACAGTTACCAGCACATAAAGAAGTCAAATGTTCAGCATCCCAGTGTTTGGTGAGTAACAAAGCCAGCACGCTTGGCACAGAAATATGTTTATGGATCTGATCAGGCTCTTGAAGAACATAAAATATCTCTCACACCATCATTGTTTGAAGTGCCTGTGTTTGACAAAGAGATCAGAAAGAGTTCAAAAAGGAAATCTCAGTGAAAGAGGATAATCCAGAGTGGTTTTCAGTAGGAGAGAAACAACAGGACTGCTTGTTGTTGTATGTGTTACAGCCATTACAGATGAAACAGCACAGATCAAAAGGGAAAAAAAGCCCCAAATGAAGAAAAATCAAGAGAAGTCAAGGTATGCTTTCAGGTATTTTAAACCAATATTTCACAGTACAATGTTCATGAATAAAAAATGTTACCTTTTAAAGTTAAATAAGATATTCAACAAACAAGCATGACTAATAAAAATTGAATATGCAGTTAAAAGTCTTATAAATAAAACTATTCATTAACAAAACTGGTGTCATAGATAAAGAAAATAAGTGTTTTATGTGGAAAAGATTCTGACACCTGCCCTTAGTCTTATTTCTACTATGCTTGAGAAAGGCTGAGATAAGAACAGCTAAAGTCTTGTTTTCCTTAAGGAACTTATATAGTGATTAATAATTTCATATCCTACCATATTTTACTCTATGAAAATACATTTTTTTTTGAAAACAGCTTTCAATAATCCATGTGATTGTTTAAAAAAATTAAATTACTTCAGAAGTAGTTATTTACTAGTGCTAGCTTTGTCTGTTTTTCATTTCAGAACAATTTTTCATTGCCCATTATTTGACTATTTAATGACCTTCATGTATTCCTCTACGGTCTGCAGTGAAGTAAAAGAATGGTTTTCCTCTTAAAGAAGGGGGAATTAAGGCAAAGCAAATACAAGAGCATTTCATGACATGAAGGAATTTTTTTAACTCTCCGTAATTCTCACCTTCTGTTTAAATTGCAAATCTAACCTTCAGGTTGAAACTGGATTTAACTGTCTAGTGGAACCTCCTTATCTCTATATAATGTTATTTTAATGGGCACAAATCTAGTGTATATATTTTAGAAACTACAGAGTAGAATGCAGGAACTAGAGCGCAGATATCGCATTCAGTGCATGTAAAATTCAGTAAATATCACAAGAAAGCTGACTGTTTCAGTTTTTATACTGCATTACTTTACATTTCATGAGGAACTATCCTTACCCAGACTTCATGCAAGCCATGTGCCTTAACCACATTACTGAATATACGATAGACAAAAAGTAGTGGTTTTTGTAGGTTTTTTTAATAAAATAAATAAATAAATAAATAAATAAAATTAAATTTTTTGCTTTGTG
This sequence comes from Emberiza elegans, assembly GCA_024865655.1. Classification (NCBI taxonomy): domain Eukaryota; kingdom Metazoa; phylum Chordata; class Aves; order Passeriformes; family Fringillidae; genus Emberiza; species Emberiza elegans. The sequence goes on along the minus strand of JALJVW010000084.1, from coordinate 4,142,173 downwards.
TATAAAAAGTTATCCTTTGGGATTCAGTGTGGTTTTCACATAATTATGGCGTGAGCCTGAAGGCAAGATGCTGGAATATGGAAGATTTTGTCTCACAGGAGTTGTTTTACAGCCTGTCAGCCTGACCTCAGTGTTGGAGCATGTTTTGGAGTAAATCACCTGGAGCATCATCCCATGGCCTGTGCAGAGCCCCCAGGGGACCAGGGGACACCAGGGGCTGTGAAGGACAGGTCCTCCTTGGCCAACCTGATCCCATTTACGACAAGGTAACTTCAGGGATGATGGAAAGGCTGGAGATGTCTAGGTGGATTTTAGCCAATTTTTTGTCCCCATTTGTCCCAACTTTGTCATGGATAATCTCTTTGCTCAGAGCTTGGGTGGGTGTTCTGTTAATTGGGTAAAAACCAGGCTGAGTGGCCAGGTGGGGAATGAAGTTAAATCCAGATGGGGCCAGGTGCCAGTGGTGTCCCTCAGGGTTCAGCCCTGTTTAATATCTTTGCAAATGATGTGGATGAAGGAATCAGGCAGTGGTGGAGTCACCATGTTTAGATGGATTAAAAAAAAAAAAAAATGTGGCACTTTGGGACATATTTTATTTGGATCGGTTGCATACGTGATCCTAAAAGTCTTTTCCAACCAAAACAATTCTATGACTTAATGAGGTTTTAAACACATTTTTGGAATGGTCCAGACAGCCTTGTGGTCTGAGACTTTACTACTGCAGCATCCAGGCAGTCCCAGCTACTCAGTTAAGGAGATATTTTCTCTGTCCCAGAGAGAGTTCCTGTCTTAACCCAAAGGGTTCTGCACAGGCTCTTTTTGAACAGCAGCGGCTGTGTGTGCCTTCCAGGAAAGGGGAGGCACTGTGGGAATACAGAGCAGGCAGTAATAGCTCTTAGCAGGCTGGAACTAAGCCATTAATTGTTACCTCAATGGTGTGTAACACCAGGGAGACCCAGATGAACTAAATCGTGACCCACAGAACTAAATCATGTGGGAAGACAGATGTTTGTTCTGATGAATGAGGTCTTCTGCCTAAAAGAAATAAACTGTTTCCTAACATTATGTTACACATGCTAATGCATCTTGCACAGCAGTGGGAAGAGAGATTTGCTTTGGGAAGACTCTCTGCATAATTCCTTGCTCCCTGTTGCTATTCAGTTCTTTATTATTGGGATGATTTATTATTTGTAACTAAAGCCCTTTCTAAAAACCTCCAGCCTCCACTGTAAGCAAATGCTTCCTAACTGATCGGTTTGGGGATTTCCTCCAATTAAAGTAAAACAGAGAATATATCACAGTCAAAATTAACATTTGATTGCTTGCCTATGTAATGGTTGACATGTGGGGCTGCAATTCTTTAGATGGGTCTCCAAAAGTGGAACTGTACTGAAATAGGTCCATATAGACAAAACATGTTATTGAATACAATTTTTCCAGGCAGAATCTCCCAGTAAAAGTGGAGCTGGCTACCAAGGGAAATGACTAGGATTAGACAATTTCTCTTCAAAGCCCATTTTGGGATTCACCCGTTATTAGTTCTGACAAACCCTTTTTCTCCCCAGCTCCAGGGAAATTCAAAATGAGAGGCTGCTGCTTTGTTTGGTACATTCAGGGAATTGTACCCTTTAAATATGCGTTAGTGTTCATACATAATGTCAAGCCAAAAAATGAGAAAGCAAATGAACTGGTCCTGGAGGGAGTTCTGCAGATCCTGGTTATTCCAATCATTGCTGATAGCGCACAATCAATGCTGGAGGATAGCCAGGAGGGCTGCACCAAATCACAAGTATTTCCAGTCACAGATATTCTTTGGAGTGTGTGTTCCATAACCCACATATAGAAATATTGTTGACTTTACATTTTATTAATTTGGAATAGAACTGGAAACCCAGTTTGATTCAATCCAGTCTAGCAAGACTGTTTACAAGGGCAGGTAGTGACAGGACAAGAGGGAATGGGTTCCAAATGAAAGAGAATAGATTAAGATTTGATATTTACTCTGAGGATGGTGAGGCCCTGGCACAGGTTGCCCAGAGAAGCTGTGGCTGCCCCAGCCCTGGAAATGTCCAAGATCAGGTTGGATGGGGCTTGGAGCAGCCTGGTCTGATGAAAGGTGTCCCTGCCCATGACAAGGGGTTGGAACTGGGTGATATTTAAGGTCTCATTTTACCCAAGCAATGATTCTTGTAAAAGCAGAACTGATTTCAGTCCCATGCCAGTGGTGTGTACCCCCACACCTCCCAACCCAGTGTTTGGTCATTGACACAGAAATCTTGCCAGATGAAACAAGGAAAATGAAAATCTGAGTCCGTGCTCTGGGTGACCAGACAGCGAATTCTCCAAGCTCATTCAGAAACTTTGGCAAAGACTCTGAACAACAGCCTAAAGCTGCAAACATACCCTTATACAATCAAACTTAGTTAGCCATGGAAATTTTGACAGATGGGTCTTTGAATCATAGACTGGTTTGGGTAAGAAGGGACCTAAAATTCATCCAGTTTCAACCCTATGACCATGGGCAGGGACACTTCCCACTAGACCGGGCTGGTCAAAGTGCATTTACCCTCTTGACAAGTTTGGTGAGTTTTTATTGTGAGACACTAGATGCTTTTTGAATGATTTATCTCATCTGCCTCAAGTGATGTACAAATTAGTCTGAGCAATTTATCAAAATTTCCAGACTATGTGATGGACAGAGATAGATAACTACAGAAATCTCTGTAGAAAAGAGGGGGCAAAGGAGGTTAATTGAATTTCATTAATAATGATAGAAGTGTTTGGGGAAAGAAAAGGAGATACTTGTGAAGAAATGGTATTTTTCCCTCCTTTTCCTTGAGCAATGCATGGATTCCTTGATCTCTGCTCACACAGAACTACTGGATGTGACCACATATTTATTTAGCCAGTCACTGGATTAAGTAGTTGCTTTTTCCCTTCAGGGTAGGTTTAGATTGGATATTCTTAAAAAATATAAAACAATAAAAAACCACAAAAGCTCTCAGCAACCTGGAGGTGCATAGTGAGATGTGGGAATAGATTACATTTTGGGGCTGCCTCCAAGAGTTCCACTGAAAAGTAATAATTTCCATCAGCTGGTTGGAAAGATATGGGTTGGAGAGCTTTTGTGGCACAGGTGTCTTTGGTGAACTCACCCAGCTGACACCATGAATTATAAATTCAGGTTGAATTGCAGTGAGGTTTATTAAATCATAGAATCACAAAACCATTGAATTGCCTGGGTTGAAAAGGATCTTAAAGATCATCTCAAGGGATGTTTCAAGGTCCCTACTATGAGCAGGGACACCTTCCACTATCCCAGGTTGTTCCAAGCCCCATCCAAACAGCCTTGAATAATTCCAGGATGGGGCATCCACAACTTCTCTGGGAAAAGTGTTGAACTCAAACAATCTTCCTACCTTTTCTTTCTTGGACAATGCCATTGACTTGCTGAAACCTCCCTCAGGCTCCCAGGAAGAAAGCCTTGCTCAGGACTATTTCTTAAATTGTGAATTTCCTCCCATATGACATTAAACTGCCGAAAGCAATCCTGGAAACCCCTTTAAATAAGTGTTTCTGTTAAACACAGTTTGCAGTTCTGTTTTCTGCTTCTCTGTCTCTTGGTTAAAATCTTTCTGACAAATCTGTCAGTCCCAGTCTTCTCAGGGGATCAATCCTGGAGCCACATTTAATGCAAAAGCTGGAGGGAGAGGAAGGAAATGCCTTTTCTCACTTACAGTGGGATACTGAGAAGCCCAAGGAGTAGTGGCTGGTTTTGGTAAGTGTCAGAGGACTGAGGAAGGAAGAGAATAAATTTTACAAGGATCCAGAAGTTCATTTGGTCCATCCCTGAAATGTCTGGCAGGTTTTTATCAATGCCCTTGAAATCACCCAAGGATAGGGGTTGCCTTTACACTCCTCAGGGGAAACCATCTCTTCCAAAGCCTCACCACCCCTTCTACCAAAAGGTTTGACATAAAACTACATGAACATTCCCTCCTGGGAAGTCTGTGTGTTGCTTTCTACCTGTGTGGAAAACAGAACCATTTATTCCCTTTTTCTCCATGGTATTTTCAGCAAATTTGAAGATTTTTTTATTATCTTTGATTAATTACATAACCCAGACTATTGCTGAATTTTGCATTTTTAAAGAACTCTGATTTTTACCTTGCTAAGTTCACACAGAGCTCCTCTGTGACACTCTGCAATCCCTTTGTGGGCTTATTCATCCTTCCTGACAAAACTTCTGCTTTCTTAAAACCATTTTCACACCTTAATTCGCCATGTCAGAACACAGAATTTAGGGGGCAAATTAGGTGGTAATGCCTGGCTTGTCCCTCTTATTATTTGCTTTACTTTTTGAGATTCAGATGAGCCACTGCCCACCAGTGCATCTGATTCTTTTGGGTCTTTTTTGGACTCAGATGGGAAACCTGGCTTCATCCAGCTGAGACTGGAGCTGTCTGTTGGGTGAGAAGAAGTGGAAATAAGTCAAGATTTCATCTCTTTTTTACACTGGTGTATCACATATGTTGAACACACAGAGAATATTTCCAATTTGGAGCAGTCTTTGCCACCAGGAAGATTTTTACAGCCCCTCTGCCCTGAGGGTTGTTGAAGCCACTGCCTCCTTGACCAAAGGAAATGGAGAAGATTGGAGGATATGGATACATGGACATTAGTTTTGGGAATAGAGTAAAATATCACACTTTCCACAGGCCTGAGTGTTTTTTGTCATTCTTTTAATACTCTTTGAGCATTTCTAAAAAAATCTTTGTTGTCAGTATCCTTCTACCTTTGAAGATGAATTTTTCATCTTTAGGATAGCTGGAAGCTTCAGTCTGCCCAAGCCTTGATCCTAATTTTTCTCAGAAAAAGAAGATTTGGGTTATTTTAGTTTTCTATAAATGGGGGCCAGGAATCCAAGCAGCAAAAGATATCATATCTTTATTTATCTCTTTAGAGATAATGTTGGAACTGAGGAACACCAGTGCAATAAGTGACTCACTTTTATCTGGTGATATGTATCAGGCCATTCAGACCTTTTGCTATAAGAAACCGACATTTTCACAATTTTCTTTGTCAAAATCAAATGAAATAAATCATTTAGGGGTATATTTTCAAATATTTTAAGGATACATGTTATTTTGCTTTGTTTGGTTCATTGGTTGGGTTTTTTTTTGTTGCATTGAATTGCCATTCAGAATTAAACTCAACTGGAGGTTAAGAAAAGGACATGTAGGTGTCCTTTATGATGAATAAAGCTACAAAAGGTAATAAATAAAACATGGCATCACTAACCACTGGAGACATCTTGTGCTTTTATCTGCACTGTAATGAAATACTTAACCAGTGAACATATGTGATACTTGAAAAAAATGACCTTTGCCAAGCAACAAGATTTTTTTGTTCTCCCTTGTCTAGAACAAAACCACAAAACTGTATAGAATCTTACAATGTTTATATGTTTATTAACTCTTCTTTTTTTTGGTTCTAACAACCTAATGCAGCAGTGATTAAATACTTTGGGGGGGACAGCCCCAGAGGCTCTGTTTGACTACACACCTGGGAAAACATCCCCAAGGCACTGGACAAAACCAATGGGCTCCAGATGTGCCCTTCAGGGTCCTCACCAGATATTTACTTCACCAGAATAAGAATTTTGCTGTTTGTTGAAGAATGGGGGCAGGACAGGTAAAGCACTAACAATTTACAGAAATCCCTTTGAGCTGGCAGCAGGAGTTGCGTGTTTTGGTTCAGACTTTGTTCCATAAACTGCTGGTGGGGTGTCACTCCAGTTGTCCTGGTGAGAGATCCACACAGAATTAAAAAAAAATATATATATATATATATATATATATAAAAAGAGTGGTTTGGGTTGGAAGAGAGCTTTAAAATCATCCCATTCCAAACCCCTGCCATGTCAGGGACAACTTCCACTGGACTAAATTGCTCAGAGTTTCATCCAGCCTTGCCTTGAACACGTCCAGGGATGGGGCAGCCACAGCTTCTCTGGGCACTGCCTAAAGGTTTATTAAAGTTGTAATCTGTTGTTTCAGCATTCATCTCTTTGCCCCCACAGAATATTTTGAAAATACCAATGAATGCTGAGATCAAATCCACCAGGCTCTGAGACTCCACAGACACCCAGGTTACCTTGGGGCTGTTACCTGAAATATTGCACAGTACCCCTGAGGAATCATTCTGGGGTCTCATTTTGGAGCTTCCTCTGCTGCTTTTCCATCTCTTGTCACAATGGTCCTGGTGACATTTTGACCTTATCCTGTGTTTTCTGTGAGAGCCATCCAAATTTCATAAAAAGTGCAGCTTCATTTTTTTCTTGTCAGCCACGAAAGAGTTCAAAACATCAAAATTACATAAAAATATCGGTGCATCAATAGCCACTCAATATCTCCTTGATGTGAATGGTACAGGTTTTGTTCCATGGCAGTTTTCCATAACTCTGCAAACTCAGGTGTTCTCTCCTTGTCCCACGTTATGTAGAAAATGTCAAGTCCAGAGTGACAATTTCACCCTTTTTGATTCCAACAATAATCCAACACCTTAGTAGTGCCTAAGGTTTTAAAAATAATCTTGGTCTTCATATTTTCTCTTCCTAAAGGGTGCCTTTCTTTTCTTCATAACCCTCTAGTTTTCTTAAGGGAGGCATGAGACTGACCTCAGGCAGCAATTATTATTCTTTACCTAAATTTATGTGCCTCTAACCAGCAATAGAAATATGACAAATGAGTATCAGAGGAAACTGTAAACCCCAGACTCCCCTGGGATTTAGCAACTTTCTTAATGAGAAAAACAATAACCATCCCAGTCCTGGGAGGGTTGAAGATAAATGACTGTCTGTTGTTGATATTTTGATCTATGGGACAAATATGGTGTTTCTATTGAGAGAGAGTTTATATAAAGGCAGCTGAAACCCATAGGCTGTGTTCTTTGCAGGCAAATCCACTTGATATCACTAACAGAGAAAAGCAGAAATATGTTTTTAAAACACCACTTTTCCCAGGCTCAAAGAGAAACATGTTTCCCCTTCTCTTTTTTCTTTTTTTTTTTTTTTTTTGCTTTACAATTTCTTGAACTAAAAGTCCACCCAATGTGTGGAAAAAATACCTGGAAGATCATGTTACAAAATTCACAGCTCTCTCTTAAACTGTCCTTTGGACAGCCACATACAAAGGCTCTGAAGGCCAAAGATGTTCTTTAGTGTCAATGAAATATTTGTGCAAGGGAAAAAAAAAGTGCATGTAAAGAGACAAATTCTAATGCATCTCAGAGACAGAATTATTAGAAATATTTCACAGAATTTCCAGTAATATTGCTATTTTTCCCTTAGCTTTCAGACTGTATTGTCAAAGTCTGTGATGTAATATCATTATATTTTATGAAGACTGTATATCACACTTACTTTAATTAACCCAGACAAGTCATTTTCTGTCTGATGGCAAGTTTCTTGGTGTGAAAATAAAAGATGGTTTTTATCTTGAAGAGAGCATTGTGACTTTACTGATACAATTCTCTCATTGTTCAACCCCAGCTGGGAACTCAGCCCCACAAAACCACTCTCTCAACTCCCCTAAAAATGAGAAAACTCATGATTGGAGATAAAGACATTTTAATAGGTAAAAGCTGCACACATCAGCAAAGCAAAACATGAAATTCACTCCCTGCTTCCCATGGGCAGGCAGGTGTTGAGTTACCCCCAGGAAAGCTGGGCTCCATCTTTGGGAAAAGAAGCATGACAAGAAAATTATCAATAGATGAAGTACAATTCTGGCAAGTGGAAGCAGGGAAACTTTCAGTAGGGTTGAGTTTTTTGTTGGTTTGTTTTTATTCTTTTTTTAAGTGAAGGAATTTAGCATCTGAAACAATTCACCATATAGGATTAGCCACTTTCAAAGAGTTAAAAAATCCAGATTAGCATTGATGAGGACAAAATCTCCTGAGCAGCAGCACACCTCTTGTCAGGCCCTGAAAAAGCATTAAAAAATTGAGCAGCATCTGGCTTAAAGTTTCCAAATTCTCAGGAACTGGAAGCCACACCAAACCTGACACAGCGGAGGGGGTGTGTCATTTTGGGACCCTGCAACTGGATTTTCACTGAATGCATTGACTATGCCAGAAAACAGATTAAAAAGGGAAAGCAAAGGAGAAGAGACACATTTTCACAGTGGCACACATCACATTTTTTCTTGTGAACTGTATTTTTTAGAGCTCTCCTATCACATTTCACTCCTCACTCGCATCATTCCCTCCCTGAACTTCTGATTCTTTCTCTCTTGGGGTCATTTTATCCCGTAGATCTCTGCCTCCACCATCTGAACCTCACATCATCTTTCCAGATTTTTCCTCTCTGTAGCTTAGATGTCAAGGGATTTTTAGGCATCAGGGGCTTTAACAGTTGTGATAGATCTCAGGGATTTATATAACTGTCCATTAAAATCAAGGGGGAAAGATGACTAAGAGAAAAAGAAACGTTCTTTTAAAAAACTTTATTTTCTAAAACCGTCGTAGCATAGCTTTTGTTACAAATAATGCAGAACCAGCCAGGTGAAACCAGCAATGGATTGATAAGACAAAGCAGGTTTTCATTACACATGAGCAGTGGTTGTGTGAGCATGGAATAAACACTAAAAGCTTTCACCAACCCTGCTGAGGCCTTTGTGGCTCACCCTCCAAATTACCTCTCTTTCTCCTGTTCCACTCCAGGGGTTTTTCCTCACCTGCAATCATCCCTTCAGACCTTCTGACATGGCCCAGCCAGTTCCCCTGGCTCATATTTGTTTTTATGACACTTATTGGCCGTGATAGAAACCAGCAAGGGGCCGTTCTCCCACCCCCATCTCCTGCCCCCATGGAACTGAGCACTGACTTGTGGTTGGGGAACATTAACTCTCCAAAGGAGCATGGAAATGTTTGCTCTGACTGGTGATCTGGGAGGTTTTATTGTCATGATTACCATCTTGCTCTTCTATTCTTAGCTCCAGTTCTTGCTTTTAGTGCCTGCCATATCTCAAGGGGTTTTGCAGAGACAGGAGTAATTTTCTGGAGAGGAATGTGGAAGTTTCCATGTGGCAAAAAGTAAGGAAAGGGAGTGTGGTCAAGTGGGCAGCAAATCAGGATATGAATCAAAGACTGCTGAAACTGAGAGGAACAATAATATGAACTGCAGGGCCTTTGGGTCCTCAGAATAATATATTATTTATATATATATATATAAAACTCTGTCTTATAATGCCACATCTTTGTGTGGGGCAAAGATGTAAAAATATCACTTTTTTTGGTAAAAAGTTATGTTTAGTAATATGTAGGAGGGACTGCTGAGAGCAGGACAGCAGTGTATTTCTCAGTGCTTCTCTATAATATTTTGTCCCTTTAGTTGTAAAGTGTTTACTGGGAGATTAAATACAATCCTTAAATCCTTTACTGTCAAAATAGTCTGAGTCCAAAGCAAACAATGCACATAGCAGCAGCAAGCCTTAACTCCTGATCAAGGAGGGAATTGATGAGCTCAGAAGGCAGTGCCAGGATTACCTCTCTTGGCCAGAGGTAAGGAGAAAGCTCTGCTCCAAAATGAGCATCTGTGTTCTTGCTTGCACAGATCGAACCCCTGTTTATACTATCATGAGTTTGGGAGAAATCCACGGGAGACAGTGAAGAGGGAAAAGGTTTCAGTGCTGTGGAGAGAGCAATGGATGGGGGGAAAGTGGCTTTTTGAATCTTTCCAAACCTCCTCACCACTCCAGACCTCACTGGATTGTTTTCCCAACTCATCATCTCCCTTTATCCTCCCTCCTTTTTTTTACCCTGTATTTCTTGGAGGCCTAACATCATCTTCACATTCTTCCCCTGAAATTCTACCACACTTTTGATGCCTTAAAGGCTGGAAATGACAGTGAGGATCCCAGAGGTGCCAGGCAGGTGTTTTGCCTTTTGGGGTCACCTCACAGGTTTTTTGGATTTTTTTTTGTGCCACAGATGACAGAACAATGAACTTTCTGGTTCAATTATAAACTTCAATTTCCCCACACCAGGAAAAAGGAAGGAAAAACCCAATGCATGCTTCTCATCAGTAAAGCAGACAAAATTGAGCTCATGTACAGGCAAGGATTAACTAGTTGTGAAGAATAACAACATGCTAGAATGACAATTTGGCTTCTCAGTGGTTTTCTGTTGTCTGCCCCTGCCCTTCAGGAGAGGGCAAACCTCCATGAACTGAATGCTGGAGAAAGGCAGAAATATTCACCTCATGTAAGAAGCTGACAAAAGTGAAGTGATCTTTCCTTGCCTGGCTGTTCTTCACCTTCTAACACAAGAGAAATATTGATAATTTTTAGTCCATGGACTCTTGGTTGTGTTGATGTTGTTGATCATGGAGGAGGGGTGGCTGACTGCCAGGATAGCATAATAGATCCTGTTTATGTTTTAAAGCACAGACTATTCGATGCCATTTCTCAGTAGGATCAGAGATCAGAAACTTAATTCTTTTGTTATGGATCCAACATGGAATTGGTCATACCTGGAATCCACCTGACTTGGAGGAACAAAACACATTAACTGAAGAATTAGCATCAGTTTCCACTCCTGCCTATCTTGGCTCAAACATGAAAAGTTGTTTTGTCTTTACTATATATCCATATCATCTGAATTCTCTTCAGTTGGTGTTCAATTTCCTCCCTGTGGATGTACCTTCTTCCTCTGAGTAATCCCAAATAAATCCTTTCACACTATCCAGTGCCAGAGTTTTGTGACCATAACCCACAGTTATATTTTCTCAGGTGTCATCTACAGTGAAGTTCTTCACAACAAAGTTTTCTGATTTTAGTAATATATAAAGCCATTGATGAATCCTCTAATGACTTTAGGGAATGGAGAGTGACCTTTTTTACAGTCTTTGCACTGTGCTTGCATTTTCTCCTTTGGGGACCTTAAATATTTCAGGGCATTTATAAAGGTTGACTTCTTCTTGACTGCCTGCCTACCTCTGTGGAGTATTTTATTTGGTCTTATGTCAAATGAAGATGCAGGCTCAGAAGGTTAGTAACACTTAAAAGCACAGGAAAGATCAATATGGGATTTGGAAAAGTGGGAAGAAGAAGCCCTGATGGAACTTTATAGCCCACCAGAGAGTGTTTTTATCTTGGAGCTTTGTGAAGGGAAAATCAGTCTAGACTCACCCTACCTAACTGAGGCTCTAAATTTTGAACACATCGGCCCTTGGGAAACATCAGAATCTCCAGAGGGTAGTAGAGTCTATCCCAAGATCTTTTTCCACTGACTGTAATAGGAGCTGAAAGTGGTTGTGCTCATTTTTAAATGCTTAAAGTAAGATAAGGTGAATCTGCGCTCAGCACTGAATCCAACTTACCTGTAAAGAAAACAAATGCTAAAGCCATCCTGCAGATTGAAGAATTGCTGAGTCTGGGCTTGGAATGTGCAGGGCTGGAGGATCCTGGCAGAGGCTTCCCAGCACTTGGCCTTGCAGCTGAGCATGTCAGAGACACCCTAGTGGAATCACAAAGCCAGGAAACAAAAGGCAAAGGACACCCCAGACCTGCCTGGTGTTTTCCTGCCTGCTGCTGTCAGCAGGGCCTCTCATCCCAAACTTCTGCCTTTTCCTAACTGCTTGGTGGTCAGGAATTCCAGGAGCTGTTCTGGTGCATCAACATTCTCCATGAAGTCTTTTTTTTGCTTAATTTCCTTTCTTTATCTAGTGTGACAGAAAGTTGGGTACTGCAAAGTTAGTGCCACAGTCAGAGGATTGCAGTAATCACTCATGGGGTCTCTTTTCTTCTCTGCTCTTGTGAGACCTCTCCTGCAGTTATTGTGGCAAAACCTCAGCCCCCAATATAAGAAAAATGCTGGAATGAGTCCAGAGGACACCAAGCTGATCCCAGGGCTGGAATACCTCAGCTGTGGATCCAGGCTGGGAGAGCTGGGGTTGTGCAGCCTGGAGAAGTGAAGGCTCTGGGGAGACCCAAGAGCCCCTTTCAGTGCCTGAAACGGATCCAAGAGATCTGGAGAGGGACTTTTCACAAGGGTGTGAACAGCTAGGATGGGGGATGATATTCTTAAACTGAAGAAGATTAGGTTTTAGATATTAGGAAGAAATTCTTTATGGCACTGGCACGGGTTGCCCAGAGAAGCTGTGGCTGCCCCATCCCTGGAAGTGTTCAACACCAGGCTGGATGAGACTCTGAGTAACCTGGGATAGTGGCAGGTGTCCCTGTGCATGGCAGAGGGGTTGGAAATAAATGACCTTTAAGATCCCTTCCAGCCAAAACCATTCTGTGATTCCTTGATCCTGCTTTCATGTTTTGCAGCCAGCACCAGCCAGAGTCCCCTGGGCTCTCTGGTTTGTCTCTTCAGGCATTTCCTTTCTCCTCCAGAGTTCCCATCTTGCAGGGATGTCACTACGCTCAGCATGGAAGCACCTCTGCAGCTACACAAACACATCCAGACCCTGCAGGGTCTCTAAGCCGTGTCACCCCCTGTGACACTCAGTGCAGTGCCAGTTGTGACCCATATAATGCCCAAGTTTATCCAGTAAATACCAGCTGCAAAGTCTTTCGTTCATATCTACAAGCTGTGTGAACAAAGGATGGAAAAGGATGCTCCAGCTACACCTGTCATGAACTTTTTGGCTTTTCCCCCTTGAAATAAAAAGGAGGCTTAGCACAGGGATGATTCACTATATCCTCCTGTACTCTTGTGATTCCTTGAGCACAGAGAGATCCTGTTAGGCTGTCAAAGGGAGCAAAGCAGGCAGGCAGAAGTTGCAACAGGAGATTGAAAATTCAAGCAAAATACTTTGAAAAGTGATTTCAAGATGGGATGTTGAGGAATTTCCCAAGGTGCTTGGTAAGAGTCCCTCACTGGAGATGAGAATTCATTTTTGATAGAGTTTACATCGGAATCTTCAAATATTCCACTTCAGGGGCAGAAGAATGTCACAAGGAAGGAAAGGAAGGAAAGGAAGGAAAGGAAGGAAAGGAAGGAAAGGAAGGGGAAAAGGAAAGGAAGGGAAGGGAAGGGAAGGAGGAAGGAGGAAGGAAGGGAAGGAAGGAAGGGAGGAAGGAGGAAGGAAGGAGGAAGGAAGGAAGGAAGGAAGGAAGGAAGGAAGGAAGGAAGGAAGGAAGGAAGGAAGGGAAGGAAGGAAGGAAGGAAGGAAGGAAGGAAGGAAGGAAGGAAGGAAGGAAGGAAGGAAGGAAGGAAAGGAAGGAAGGAAGGAAGGAAGGAAGGAAGGAAGGAAGGAAGGAAGGAAGGAAGGAAGGAAGGAAGGAAGGAAGGAAGGAAGGAAGGAAGGAAGGAAGGAAGGAAGGAAGGAAGGAAGGAAGGAAGGAAGGAAGGAAGGAAGGAAGGAAGGAAGGAAGGAAGGAAGGAAGGAAGGAAGGAAGGAAGGAAGGAAGGAAGGAAGGAAGGAAGGAAGGAAGGAAGGAAGGAAGGAAGATTTATTTTCCTACACATTTTTCTGGAAGCCCCACTATATGACCTTCCTTGATCTGTTTATATCAACCAAAACCATGTTCACCTTGGAGGTAGGTTCTAATTTAATTTTTACATATATATATGATTTCTAGCTATGATGGTCAGAGATTTTGGCATTGGTCATAACTGCATTACACTGAAAGAAAGATCACAAAGCAACAGTGACCTATTTCATTTTTTAAGTGCTGTCTGATACTCTTAAACCTGATACTCCTGTTACTGAAAGCATCCAGGGATCAGGAATCCCCATATTTTATTGTGAAACTCAGCAATTTCTGCCATCACTGTGCATAACCAACAACCAGATTTCTAATCATCATCATATTTTTATTCATCTGCTTTCCATGGCAAGGTGAGATAGAGTTGGCCCAATGTCCAAAGCAAGCGATAAATTCTAGAACCAGTAAAACAAAGAAGAAGCCAATTAAACTTCCTTATTACGTATTACTGAGCTGCCCCAGACCAATTACAACCATATTTCTTTGTGGTCTAATTAGGTTCATCTCAGTTCCACAGTGTGGAAGCCTGTAATGAGTGAGCACATGAGAAGCACAGCCCGGACTCCATGTGAGGGATCATTAATATGCTCTGGGCTGCTGCCTTGGAAGAGACTGCACCTCATTATGTGGGTTAACACACTTAAACTAAATGGATGAATTGCAGCCACTTTCAGTGTTTCAAGTCCCTTTGGACTGACAGAACTGCAGATTAATAAGTTGTTAGAGAGTGATCTGCTGACCTGCTCCATCGTTTTTCGCTTTCGCTCCATCTGCTCTTAGAGGTGCGAAACGCTGAAGTGTAGGAATGTGTCAATCACTGCATTTTCACTTTTGTGGCTCTCTCTGGTTTTTGACTGGGAAATTACCAAAATAGGTGAAAGAAAAAATAAAATGCTTGACATGTTCAATAAGTTCAGTTGGCTTTGTATCAAAATGCAGCACGCACAGGAGATAACGGGTCCCCTGATAGCACAAAACAGCTCAGGGTAAAGGCTGAACTCCTTTCAGCTGGATGGGGCTGTCTAAAAGTCAGCATTTCATAGAATCAGAGAGGGGTTTGGGTTGGAAGGAACCTTGAAGATCATGTTGTTCCAACCCCCTGCCATGGGCAGGGTCATTTTCCTCTAGACCAGATTACTCCAACCTGGCCTTGGACACTTCCAGGGATGGGGCAGCCACAGGTTCTCTGGGCAGCCTGTGCCATGGTCTCACCACCCTAATAATAAATAATTTCTTCCTAATATCTAATCTAAGACATTGCTCTTTGGGGTTTATATCCTCTGTTTAACAGGCTATGGAATTATGAGGAGGTGGAAAGGGTGTATTGGGACAGACTGCCAACACATTTTGTCAATGGAAGGAAAAAATGGATATGGAATTATAGTAGTTGTAGCCAAATTAAATGAGGAAAAAACCCAACAAAATAAAACCCTGGGATTTCAGGGATTTCTTTTTTTTCCCCCTTGTTGGTAGTAGATCTTTGAAACTTATTTTCAAGCCACACCATCACCTGGAAGTCCCCTCAATGGAAAAATTAGGATTGAAGACTGTGACATTATTAGGAAGAAAAGATCAAAAGTACTTTTCTGTCTCCCATTTACTTGTTTTTGCCAGTGCTGGAGACAGAATACTGAGTGATGTGTAGCATTGAGTTGGGGCAATAGACTTGTCCTCATGTCCTACCTTGTGCTGATGAAGGCATAGAAGGCTCCTCAAGGCTTCCTCCTGCTTAGTTCAAGCAGCTGTTTTCCCAGCACAGCAGATTTCACAGAATTTTAGAATACCCTGAATTGGAAGGGACCTACAAGGTTCATCAAAGTCTGACTCTTAGAATTTTGTATACAGTAAAATTTTTCATGTGTGTCCTAAAAGGGGAGAAAAAGTCAATGAATTGTTGAAGAGTTGATGCTATGTGCAACACTCTCAGTTTTGAGATCTGTCTCCTTTTGTGGGCTCAGTTTTGGCAAACAGTCATTTTTAAAGGTCTCAGAACCTGAGAAATTTCCCTGGCTTCTTCATGGCTTGTCAGCAGCAGCACAAGGCACCCAAACAGGTTTCTTTTCTCATGTTCACATTTATCCTAAAGGCACCAGAGAAAAAACTGTTTCCTCTTCCACTCCAGACTAAGAGGACCTGACAACTTAATAATTTATCTGGGTACTTAGCTCACCATGCCTCTGATGGGCTCTTTTTAATTGATTTTGTCAGGATCTTTTTAACTTCTCTTCCACTGTTGCCAGCATGCTCTCGCTCCTCGTATAACCTTTGCAAAGAGGTTTTATTAGAATTTTCCCCTGTCATATCCCATTCTCACCTATTTGTTACCAATTAACCCTCTGCACCATGGTGGTTTGCAGGATCTGCCAAAATGAACTGCCTGCTGTTGGAAATCTTTGAGCTCTGTGTCTCTGCCAGAGATGATGTAAAGAAGAAGAAACTGTGTCTGTATTTTCTCTCAAAGCATCAGTAACAAAAACAGCTGCTTAATGGCATTGTTACATATTCTATTTTCCATGAGGAGGGCAAAGGAAACTGTACCCATGAAGTGACTGAAGAAATAGAAAATAAATCTTCACTTGCAGTTGCAGTCAATGGCTCATTGTCCAAATGGGGATTGGTAACAAGTTGTGTCCATGTGGAGCCAGCATGATTTAATATCATTATAAATGACACAGACACCAGGACTGAGTGCAGCCTTCTGCAGGGCTGTGAAGGATACGCTAGAAGGAAAGGGTGCTGGGCAGGGGGACTTTGACAGGCCTGGGAAATGTGAATTTTGTGAAGCTGAACAAGGCCAAGAGCAAAGCCCTGCACCCCATCAGGTGAGATCACTCAGCACTTCCTGCCCTGGGCAAAACACTCTGCTTGGGGAAATTGGTTTAATGTGTTACCAATGAAATCAGAGCAAGATGATGAGAAATAAACCCAAATGTTAAAACACCTTCCCCCACTCCTCCCTGAGTTTGACTTCTCAGTCTTTTGTCTGCTCCCCCTCAGTGGGGCACAGGGACAGGGAATGGGCCTTGCAGTCACTTCCTCACCCATCTTTGGGGATCCTTCTTCCTCATGGGGAAGGACTCCTCACATTCCTCCTCCCTGCTCCAGTGTGGGGTCCCTTCCACATGAGAATTTTCCAGAAACTTCTCCTGTGTGAGTCCTTTCCATGGGCTGCACTTCTTCACAAACTGCTCCAGCGTGGTCCCTTCCATGGGGGACAGTCCTTCAGGATCAGGCTGAGCCATTCTGGGGTGTTTGTGGGGACAATCCAGCCTGCTCCAGCGTGGGCTCCTCTCTCTGCAGGGTCACAGGTCCTGCCAGGAGCCCCCAAGAGTTGCAGGGACTTGGGTGCCTCACCAAGGGGTGCAGGGGAATCTCTGCTGCAGCTCCTGGAGCAGCTGACCTGGCTGTCTGCAGGGCTGCTTTCCTCTCTCACATTCTCACTCCTCCGGGTGCTGCTGGGGTTCCACTGCTCAGCCTGGAGAGGAGAAGGCTCTGCACAGACCTCACTGCACCATCTCAATTTATGAAGGGAGCTTATAAGAAAGACAGAGATTCTTTTCACCAGGGCGTGTAGTGACAGGAGAAGAGGCAATGGTTTTAAACTGAAAGTTAGATTAGACAAAAGGAGCAAATTGCTTATAGTGAGGGTGGGGGAGGCCCTGGCCCAGATTGCCCAGAAAAGTTGTGGCTGTCCCATCCCTGGGAGTGTTCAAAGCCAGGCTGGGAAAGGGCTTGGAGCAACCTGGGATAGAGGAAGGTCCCTGTGGCGGGGACTAGGACTACACAATCCTCGAAGGTCCCTGCCAAACCAAACCATTTTCTAATTCTATGATTTGGCATGAATATGCTGTTTTATAATGACCTCATGAATTGTTTGGGGTTTTTTTTTAATGACATTTACCATTATATTCAAGTCTACACAACAGCCCATCTCTGTTGCCACATGATTTCCTCCTTGCTTGAAGCCAGGCAACCTCTGTAGTTCCAGCAGAGAAATTCTTTACCTGGGTCATCAATGCCAGATGATCTGCTGTGTGAGCTGGCCCAGGGAAAGCTCAATCATACTAATGAGGTAATCACTGAGCTCCTAATGAATGGGATTAGTGACTGGGCAAGGATTGTTTGTCCTGGATCCCTTGTTCAAATGCAGCTCAAAGCTCTCAAAATATTTGCTTGCAATCAGCTACGAGCTGGGTTCGTTTCAGCTCTCACTAACTAGATGAAAATTATTTTCATCTCTGCAGGATTTACCAAATGTGCTGATGGAGGCAGTCTGCAGTTTTTGGTGGAGAGAAGAGGGGAGTTCTCGCTCAGAAGTAAACTCTCTGTAGTAAGGTAAAGCCATAGGTGTCATAATTTCTAATTTCATGCCAGCACGAAGCTTGGCTAGAGAAAAAGAAGAAGAGTGTCACTCTATTAATTAGCTTTTCTTAATAGCAATTAATGAATATTTAATGTAACATTTACCAATCCAGTTAGGTAGATTTTATATATCTACAGAAAAGCCACCAGAAACTGTGACTTGTGTTTCTTCTCCAAACCTGACTGTGCTGATTTAAGAAGTTTCACAGTTTTGACCCTGAGTGAGCTTAAGCACCTGCAAGATTTCTCTGAGCATTTTCCGTGCTCAGCCTTTACTGATGAAAGACTGTGTCAGCTCTTTGGGAAGGGAGCATGTAACTGATATCAGTGCACAGGTGACAATCCAGTTTAATATTTGTTTTTCTTTTCTAAAACTTCACAGCATCCAACCCCCATAACACAGAGACAGGTAACATTTTCTTTCTTCTTTTTTTTTTTTCTGGTAAGAAATATTTTTGTCAAAAGATTTTGCTTTTCCCAAAGAGTAAAAAATATATAATTTTGTTAAATTCTCTTCAATAATTCCTATGGCGTTTTAATTAAAACCATTTTTGAAATGCTTTATTTACTGGAGGAAAACTGCATTTATAACACACGACACATTTAAAGATGAATTTCAATGGCATTTTCAATCATGTTGTCAGGAAAAAAAACATTATGGATGAAAATGGAAGAAACTCACAAACGTTGGTTGCATTGAAACCTATTAAATGAAGTCTGAAGCAAGATTTGGCATTTTTCATGAGATATCTTGCCCTGTTTTTTTTTAAAGGCCACCAAAAAATCATAAAATAATGTTTTGTTTATTTGTCCTGCTCTTTCAGGGACGTTTCTCATGAATAAATATGGTGTTCTGTGCATACAGTGGGATCAAATAAGCATCTAATTGATGTGTTGTAAACGGCACATGAAATTGTGGAAATGCTTAGCTCAGATCCAGCAGAGCAAATTCTAAAGCAGCAGTGCACAGTAGGGGAATCTGAGCTAAATGAATTTTTAAACATACAAAAAGAGTAACAAAAAATAACAACAAAAAAAAAAAGAACCAGACAAACATCTTGACTTTCATGGTTTTAAATGGGCAGATTGGAGATCAGGAGCATGTTAAAAACACAAACAACAGAGATGAATTAACAGCTACTTGTCTTACAGCACACTGTATAGCAAATCTGGAGTCAAAGAAATAGAATTCCCCAGATACAGGGGGCATAATTAAAATCTGTAACATAAGGTAAAACATGCCTATGATGAAGAAGGGGAAAAAATAGGCAAAATTATTCACAATGATACCAACACACAGTATAAAACTTAGCTTTTCTTTCATACAACTAGTGCTTGTTGGTTATAGCAGGTTTAACATGACGTGATCAGAAACGCAGACACGGACGTGGGGCCTGAATGTGCAGTGCCTTGAGAATCCATTCCAGGGTGACCACAGGCTCTGTAAAACCAAGAACAGCTGGTGAGTATTCACAGGACCCCCGGAGGATTTCTGGTGCAGCGGTGTCCCTGGTGGAACAGTGGCTGCTCCCAAAAGGCACAGAGAGCAACAAAGCAAATCAAGCTCAGGAAAGTGTATTTTCACTGATTCCAGGCTAAGGTAATTGTGGATGTGGGAAGGATGAGAAGGTTGGGACAGATTATCCACAAAGGTTGGGGACTTCTCATCCCTGGAGATGTTCAAAACCAGGTTGGAAGGGGCTGTGAATAACCAGGAAAGATTCCCTGCCCATGGCAGAGAGGTTGGAATGAGATAATCTTTAACGTCCCTTCCAACCCAAACTTTTCCATGGTTCTGTGACTGAGAATTCAGAAAAAACAAATTCACCAAGAAAATACAGCATTTAACCTGCTGTAGCAAGGAAAAAAGTAAATTTTGTGTTCTCTTCAATGCCAGCAGATCCCATACCTGGAGAAAAGTGCATTTAGTTTTAAAAATATAATTTTCTGCAAAATGGACAAAGAATAGAAGAGCATGGCACTGTGCACTTTGCTGGACAGAATATAGCTGGGAAATTGTATTGTTTCCCATTTTTCCATGCTGTGAAAAAATGAAAACCCTAGGCACTTCCTCTGACTAGGAACAACTCATTATAACTTGTAGATGTGTAATTAGAGATCAAAAACATGTAGATCTAAACCATAAAATGTTTACACTATTCATGTAGACAAGTTAATGGAATAAAAAAAAGTTAATTTTTTGATCAAAGAGTCTGTTTCTCTCCAATGACTGTAAAAGAAACTTCTTAAGAAAGACATCAGCAGCAGGATAGCACCTCCAAGATCAGCACTTTGCACTTCTGAGGTTACACAGATTGTATTTTTGCACTCACCACCTATGAAAGAGCCCTGAGTGTTTGCAGGAAGCATCACTATGAAATATATCAGCAGGCTTTTGTGGTGTTTGTGTTTATTCTACCTCTGCTTCCTCAGTGACTGTGTTTGTGTACACATGCAGTCTAAGAAAATCTAGTTAAACTTGTTATCCAGGGTGAGGAAAGGAATGAAAAACTGGATTGTCATTATTATTACTGAAGGCATAACTGAAAACAACTTACTTTTCTTTTTTCTTGCTCTTTTTAATACAGGTGAAAGCCTCAGAAACACTGTATTAATTATGCTTTACTGCAAACCAACAAGGTGTTAAAATAGACCATGATCAGACACAAAGCAGCCAAATACAGACACAAACATATTTTCATTTATGCTAATTTTTAAACTGCTCATTATAAGATTGTTCAGATAATATTTCTGAAACCAGATGTCCATTATGTGCTGTGCTGCAGATACAAAGCAGAGATGAGGGTTCCTGCATTGTATTCACATAAACACCTCAAAGAGGCAATAGAAAGACTCTAATGGAAGGGTACCCTTCTGAAGATGACATTCATCCCAGCTAATTTAAGGTCTAAGCACCTCCATCTGAGTAGAATGACTCCCAGGCTCCAGGCTCCTATTACAGCAATTACAGATCTAATCAATACAGCCAAAGATTTTTAGGGTTTTTAGGGTGGGGATCATTTGAATAAAGTAATCAACTCCATATTGACCTAAATTTCACTGGCTGGTATTGACTCACATTAACTGCAAAGGGATCTTCAGGATGACTTTCCCAGATGCAGAGAGGTTCACTGTTGACATCTAAATTTAGCTGCACAAATTCAGCAGCCAAAGTCCTTTTAATGTCACAAGAGGAGTTGCTCAAGTCATTCACACAAGTAAAAAAGCTCTGGAAAGGGGATGCACACCACTTATCATTTAACCTTTCCTTCCAGTTGGGAACTATTCTCACTTTTCTGTTTATGTAATATTTCCCAGTACTTTTTAAAGAGGAAAGGCTTTAAGGTGAACCTTGAAGGTCTCTTCCAACCCAAACTATTTTATGGCATTATAGAATATATAGATTTCTGCAGGTGGCAGTCAACAACATTCAGCACCTGTTCAAGTTACAGAATCACAGAAATTCACAGATTCTGGAGATGAAGCAGGGTGAGCAGGGCTGTGTCCAGTTGGATTTTGAATAGCTCCAAAGCTGGAGGCTCCGCAACTCTCAGCAACCCATTTCCCCATTTGGTCAATCTTATATTACAAAAAAAAAAGAAAAGTGTTTTCATATGCTCAAAAAATTTTTCATATTTTTCAGGTTGTGATCACTGCCTTTTGACCTGTCAGCAGAAACCACTGAGAAGAGCCTGCTTCTACCTTCTTTATCCCCTTGCCTCAGGTATTTATAGATGGGAAAGGTCCTCCAGAGCCTTCCCTTCCCCAGGCTGCAATCCCAGCTCTGTCAGCCTCTCCTCACATGTCAGAGAGCTCCTGTGCAGGCACACACATGCCCGTGTCCAGGAGAAAAAGAACACAGATCTCTGGAGCTTGGACAGAATTCTCCAAGCACTGGGATGAAGAGCACCGTGGGTTGGACATGAAACCAAACCCTATGTCCAGCACAGCCATTGATCTCAGCAGCCTCTGCAGCTGCTGGGGATTCTGAATTTTGATTTGCAGGCAGGGAAAATATCTATTTAAATTTAAATTTTGAAATTGAAAAAGCCATTTGAATGAGAAATAGGTAATCTACAGGCTTGGAGTGCAGCAAGGGAGATTCTCCACACACAAATTAGCTAAAAGATAATGTGGGCCAAAAACCCAACAGACTTCATATACCTTTCAGGTTTGCTTGAGGATAAAAATGAATTTAAGTTACTGAGAGAGAGTTTGAGTTCTGTCATATTCTTAGGTTTTGATTAAAGATGTTTTTTTACTTTTTGGGTAGCAATAATTATGCTGAGTTTTGCAGTTCTACTCATGAACTATACAGTATTATCTTAGTTGCTATACAAATAGAGAACTAAATTACAATCTTTAGAAAGAAATAAATTAAAATTATGCTGGAATATATCCTAGGTTTTCTTTAATGTCTTGGGAACTTTACTGGATTAAACGTGTCTGATTTGAGGTTTTGTCTGTCTATATTTCTGTGATTATTTTTATAATCTTTAAAAGGAAACAGTTATATTTATCTTGATTTTTTTTTTCTCCTAGCATAAAAAAAGAACCCTGCAGCTATCAGGGTGCTAAAATTATGCTTCTATAAGCTGACAGATCTCTTTACTGGGAACTGTAAAAGCAGCCTGTAAAGAGCTGCTCCAGCCATGTGGCAGCTCTGAGCTGCCACAAGAACCTGAGGTAAGGATCCATCCTCCAGCCCTCCTTAGCTCAGAGAAGAATCTTTCCCTTCTTTGAGGTTTTCAGTGTAGACTCTGCTCATTTATTTAGTCTGGTTGTTCTGGATATGAATTAAAGAGGTGGTCCCATGGGAAGATAAATTATTCAGAGTAATAAATAATAATTTGTCCCTACCTGCTGTTGTTCCAAATCAAGTGAGATCTCTGTCTGGGCAAATATGAGGATGTGTATCACACTGTGTAAATAAGCTGTGATAATACAACCTTTGACATTTGCAAATTTACGTGGATTTAAGACTTTCTCATAGATACAAATCTCAAGGGACTTCTCTGTTGGAGAAGCCTCATCAAGATAAATCACAGTCCATTATTAATAGTAGGTGACCATTATATATGCAGAGCTTTTGGGTGGTTGAATGCTTCTTTAAAAGTGTGAAACAATGACAATCATTAGAAGCTGATTGAGATGATTGAAGGCAGCCCATGAAATTACCAAGTGGAATTCTGCCTCAGTGAAAGGGGAGAGATGACCCAAATCTGAGTAAAATCCATGCAAACACTCTCACTGACTTTATCCAGCCTTGCATCAGGCCCATAGGAAAGGTCTTGCAGCTGCTCTGCAAAGTCATAGAATGAACAGATGGATTTTGGTGGTGAGCACTGAAAACATGGACACGAAAACAGCTCTTCAGAGTTATTTAAAGGTCTTTCCCAACATGTCAAACTCAGGCAGGAGGGAGCCTGTGCCAGTGCTGGACTCCCACAGGTATCTTGAGTTGCAGCCCACAGAAAGGAAATGTTAAGCCCTTGACTTGATCTTGCCATTTTTTGTTAAATTCAGTTTTGTTTTCTCTTATTTTGATTTTGATTTTCAGTGCTCTGGTGAACCTGTTTCCAAGGCACTACTGTCTTTTGATATTTTCAAACTGAAACCTTCCCATATGCAAATTTACACTAATTAAATCCATGTCAAAACACACTTTATCTGCTTTTCTCTGAAACTGCTGCATACTTTATAGTTTCAGATGCACATTGCAAAGTAGTTTCCAAATATCACAAAGCTGAAATCCTGTGACATCATCTCATTCATGATGTGAATGTAGAACCTAAATTAATCTGTGAGGCTGATAGTGGAGACAGCATCTTATAACATGAGGATCTAAATTGTCAATTTCTGAAACCCCTAAGAGAGTATTAAAGGGAAAGCAGGAAATCTATGGTTGTTTACATTTTTCTGGCTCTAGTTCCTTGAAACTGCTAATATTCTGATTTTCATTTCCTGACAATATGGTAAATACACTTTGCTTCTGTGTTTAGGATTCAACAGATCACCAGCTTTGGACATCAACATCAAATTTATCCTAAGTCAGATAACCTTTCTCTGCAGTTGGGGTGCAATTCGTGGCTTAACTCATTTGAAATTAATCTCTTCCATCTGTGGTGGCAGGGAATGGCCTCTGAAAACCCTTCCTGATCACTTTGATGAAGGTTTCAAAATGGGCTTGATATAACAGCTTTATTTTATCCATAAATTTTAATGATGTATTTTCAGGATAGAAAATAAAGAAAGTACAAGGAAAGGAAGAAAAAGGTCACAATACCAAGAAAACCTGAGGTGTTTCCTGCCTCTTTGAAGCTGAAGTTAATCAGATAGTGCATTAGTCTGAGAATTACATTTCTGACATTGTAAACCTTCCAGGCCTTTAGCTGGGCCTTTTTTCAAGTGTAGTACACAATGATGAGGTTTTGCCTTCAGTAAAGACTGTTGTTTCATCAGTTAAAGTTCATCTCTTTAAAGAATCATTCCCACTAATTTTCTAGGGAAGCAAATGATGTCCACTTTTTATTACAGAATTTCTTCAGTGCACGACTGCCCACAGCAGGAAAGCTGCTGCTCTAATTCAGCCACTCTGGTCATTTCTGCTTATACTGGAGTTCTAACAGCAGCTTCTTAAAATAGGACAGACCTAATAACCCAGGAGTCTTCTGTCAGAAAAAAAATGAGATGGCAGGGTGATGATATACCCTGTGCAATATGGCTTAATATTCACTTACACTTTTATTTCCCCTGTGCTTCCTCTTAATTGCATCAATGGTTCCCAGAAGCCACCTTTGATTCAACTTCACTGAAATAATTTCTTTTTCTGTTTAGAAAGATGGCCCAGTAGAAATCCAGGCCCTTTGGAAGACTAGGGTATTTTTGGCCCTGATACGAAGTTCTTCAAATTTGGCAGCTGCAGCTCATTGTTAAAATAGGAGTTCTAGATAAAGATATTAAAGATATTAATGCAAGTGCATTGGTATCTGTCAGGGACCACCACAAGAGCATAAGTGTGTTTTGTGGAGAATTTGGGTTAACCCTAAAGCAAAACTAAACCAAGGAATTAGATCATACTGGGAACAAAACAAAACAAAACAAAATCCCAGCAACAAATCCCAAGCTCACAGTCCAGGCACTGTTTGGGTGTCCAAGAAGGGTGTTGTCTATCCAAATCAGTTCCTTGGGATTCACTACACTGAAAGAAATCCCAAATCTTTTCCATCTTCATGTTTAGTGATGTTCCCAGTAGGAATTTACCCCTGTGCATTTGAGTCTGACCCCTAAAGATTTTTCTTAGCAGTGCACAGTGCATGGCAAAGCTTTTAAGAAACATGCAACTGGTACTCATATAAACATGCAAAAAAGGTCTGCAGCAGCTCAGAATTTGCCCCTGGGAGGCAAAGCTGTAGAAGATGACATAATAATGGCAAGAGATACAATGGGTGATATTACATTTCAGAAGTGAATATTGCTAGCTGAACTTCGGGGATCGTGAGAAAATTCATTTCACAGAGGTGGAATGCCCAGAGCCTGGGAGGTGACACGTAATGAATTAGAGTAATTTTGCCCAACCTGTTAAAAACAAATGCTGTTATAGAAGTAGCAGGGCCATTTGCATAAAGATTTTTAAATTACCTGGTGTTGAATATGTGAAACATCGGGTAATGACATTGCAAACTCAGCTCTGATTAAATGGCAAGTGAAGAGCGAATCTTGGCAGCATTGTCTTATCACATTAAAACAAGGGGAAAATCTATTTATGAGTGAGCTGACCTCATTTTTTCTCTCATAGCCTGCTGTGCATGGCAGAGTTTGGTATGATTGAAAAGTCATTGCATAGTTCTTTAACATGACAATGTTTAATACAAGAAAAAGTTCTTTTTCAACCTCCAGCAACCTTTTGTGGGTTTTTTTGAGTGATGCAGCTGATAGAAACCCCAAATGAATTTTTTGAGGTTGTGTGGGGTTTAAAATTTGGGTTCTAACAAGTTCTCCCAGAAAGTTCTGAGAGAAAACCTCAGGAGCTACCTGAAGCACAAACTCCATCCCTGTACAATAGCAAGTCAGGAAAGAGAAAGAATCAAACCCGCTTAATAATTAGGCCTTGCTTCTTCTCAAGGTCACAAGTCACAGGAGATGCTTCCTCCAAAGGAAGCTGTACTCATTTTCTCTTAATATTACTTTTCTTGTAGAAACAATGTCACCCTGTTTAGCCTGGAGGAAAAGGAGTGACCTTATTGCTTTCTACAAGTACCTTAAAGGAAGTGATAGTGAGGTGAGTGTCAGTCTCTTCTCCCAAGTAACAAAAGACAGGAGAAGAGAAAATGGTCTCAAGTTGTGCCAGAGAAGATTTAGGGTTGATATTAAGAGGATTTCTTTCATGGAAATGGTTGCAAAGCAAAGGAGCAGGCTGCCCATGGAAGTGGTAGAGTCACCATCCCTGGAAGCAGAAAAAAATGTGTGGGTATGCACCTGAGGACTTGGTTCAGTGGTGAACGTGGTGGTGGTGGTGGTAGGAGAACAGTTCAACTCCATGACCTTAGAGGTCCTTTGGAACCACAACAATTCTATGATTCTATTTCTCAAAAAAACACCCTTGTAATTTGGGATTTCCTTCACAACATCCCAAGAACAAGACAAATAAATTTATCTGAAATCATCTTTTTCTGAGGGCTGAAACTCAGAAGAGTGAGGCTCGAGTTACAGAGGAGGGCTATGACTTTATTTTGTTGCCTTAACAAGAAGGTTGAAATTTCCAGCAGTGTGTGATCTAAATCTAAGTGACTGAATGACCAAAAAAATACCATTGGCTGTTCTTCATCCATGGGTTCACTTTACAATTTAAGCTCCAGTAACTTTGCTCAGCTGCAAGATGGTTCTGTGAAAGAGGCCACATCCCTTCTGGTCTAAGTAGCCACTGTCTTTCCCTAGCAGGACAGGGCTCCCTGACTCACATTTGGCAACTCCTGCAGTGTGGAAGGAGGAAGGAGAGAGAAAAGCAGCTTCATGAATATGTGGAATTATTCTGGGAAGCACTCAGGATAATGTGAAAACCAGAGACATAAAACACTGGCCAGCTGAGACACGAAGAGAGATTAGATAGCAGACCTGGCAACTCATCCATTTGCACCAGTGTGGCAAATCTTGTGGTTTTTTTGGGAACAAGCAGAGTTACTGGCATTTGACTTTCATCTTGGATTAAATATCAGGAGGAAAAATGCTGACTTATGTTAAAATGTGTCTGGTTGCAGGACAGATTCAAGGAGATGGATGCTTAAGCACTGGAGTACACAGCCAAGGCTGCCAAGGATGCAAATCTCTCTGTGCCCATCCAGTGCCTCGTTACTGTCCCTCTATCCCTGAGAACCTGCCATGGGAAAATACCAGGCTTTCACCTTGCAGCTGCTTTTAACTACAGAGCAAGCAAATCACTGCTGTAAAAGGCGACAGAAACCCTTAAATTCTCATTCACGTGTTACTGGAAATAAACCTTAAAAAAGCCCACAGAAGACACACAAAATGGTTGGCATTAAACTATTCCAGCTAAGGGAGCAGGAACTGTATGCTCCAGTTCTGCTGAAAGGGAGCTGGTGGCAGAATAATGTAGTTTGTGCAGAACTAGGGAAAATGAGAGCTGAAAATGTTCCCTATCAGGAAAGAAAAACACACTTGCATAGCAAGAGTTGCTGTCTCACACACTGATGGGTGCTTTCAGAGCAGCAGCAATGCATATTTAAACACAAGAAGTACCTTCCTCAGATATTTTTTTTAAAGACTATTTAACTATGAAAGAAACAAAACTGGTTTTAGTCAATGAGGACAGAGATGGAATGGACAAAAGTCTGAACACTGGAAATAGAACTGCAACTTATAACGTTTTCATTAAGAACAGCACTGGAAATAAATTGCTGCAGAGAGAGCTAATTAAAAAAGAACTAATAAGTTCTACAGATGTAAATGTAATCCATTTTTTTCATCCATCTGGGCTCTAGCTGTTGTTAACTCTGGGTGATGCTGGTTTTACATACATATGCTGGTGTTATTCCTACAGATGGTGCCAGGGCTGAGGCACAGGATGGAAGGAAGCTTCACATGTTTGCTTTGCTTACACTCTAGCAGTCAGCACTGGATTAATGCAAACCCTAATCCCATCAGAAAAGAGATATTTTAGTAGACACCAGGGAGACTAATGCAGTTGATCCCTGCTTATGGCAGGAAAATGCACATATGTCAGGGATTTCACTCTGATATTTGTAGATAACCTTGGTAAATCTTTTGGACACCTCCTCATTTGGACCTTAGTGGGCTGCTCATAAATAATGGTGGAAATAGCTGAGTTGACTTTCCTTTTGATCTCTTCCACCATTCTTCCAGTGTAGGTGGGTGAAATATCCTGCCTAGTGGATGTTTATTCCCTTTTCTACTGCTCCAGATTAGTTAATATGGAATATTATGGATGAGATTCTTTGCATTCAAATTCAAATGTTCCAGATCAACACAAATCACTCTCATTTCTCTTTAGAGAGGAGAGAGGACAATCTGGCTCATCTTTAATGAATCCATTCAATAGCTGGGAAAAAAAATCTATGCATTAGCCTGAAAGAGAACATCAAGTAACAAGTTCAGGTTTAGTTGTCTAAACATCAGTCACACTAATATAATCTTTCCTTTTAAATATTCTAATTCTGGACCAAATATTTCTGTACTACCTTATTCTGTTCACAGGTTTTTATGGTTTACCTTGTGTATTTTTTCTATAAACAAATCTTCAGTGACCAGATAAATGAGTGTTGCAACCACTAGGATCCGAAAGGAAGCCTTTATTCATAATATGCCTTCTTTAGTTACTGCATGGATACAACTCCCATCTTGTTTTCCCCATAATATTCTTTGTGCACAGAAAAGCAATCCTATCCTCTGATATGTATGTTCTCCTGCCATACTCACCAAAAATGAATAAAATAAAACCTACAGGTTGAAGGGAAGAATAGAAAAGTATTTCAAAGAAAGATCTCTGAGTTACTGAGCAAGAAAATGTCAGAACTCCCAGAGCAGGAAATAATCAGAAGCTTGGGCAGTGCCCAGGGAATGTTTTATGTACATAATTTGTTATTACTCTTCCTTGAGTGCCTGTTTATGGGTACTGCTGGAGACAATGAATTGGTGAAATATTTTGTGCTGGCCAGGCTGGGTGTCCTAAAATCCCCAAAATCAGCTGTGTCTGATTTATCAGGGTGCTGTATCCATTTAACTCCTCCTTGTTTATTATCACTGCTGGGAAGAGCAGCACTAAAGGGATTATGTAGAGTTCCAGAAGTGTCTCCATTTTCTTTTGGAAAGAAACAGGAGTTTGCTGGGGAGGCAAGATAATCATGAGTAATCACTGAAGAGTCAGCTATACATTATATATTCTGCATCGTGCCTCTGGTTCCATTTCTGGGAGCAGAAATTATTAAGATTTTACTCCTTAGCATGTAGTGCTATAAGGGATTAAGAGAGAAAAGAGGGGAGATGAGGTATTTAAGGGCTCCAGTAGACAGAGAGAAAGCATTTGGGTATCAAAAAAGCCTTTTTACAGCTCAAGTCTATTAAACAAGAGGCAAAGGAGCAAAATAAAAGGGAACTGTTTTAACAGATCTTGTGAACTACAGTGACTGATGTGCTTAACATAAAAGTGAAAAACTAATGTAGAAAAAGTACAAGATAGGAAATTCCAGAGAGTTTCTGTGAATCCATGGAATGGATAGAGATTTTTGAGGGTTTTTTATGTCTCTGTAGGTGTTTGAAAAGCAGAATAATTTTGGTAGTTGATGCACAGCCTTCTCTATCCAGCACAACCAAGGTCTCCAAGACAATGGTATTTAGCAATGAATTTTGGGACTTCCATGGACTTTTTCAGAGGGCTTTTACTGCACATCATATTTAACAGGTCTGAACAAAAGCCTACACCTCCCACACACCAAGAAAGTGGAGATCCTTTCCCCTCAGATACTGAACTTTCCTCTTAACAAGAGTAACAGCAACACTGAAAAACCAAACAATCAAACTAAAAAACCAAAAGCATAATACTTATTGTTCTCCACCTGCAGTGGGTAGCAGCTGGAAGAATCAGAATAAACTCAAAGCACACCTTGCCAAGTGTTTCTTTAGATGTCTTTTGCCTTCTCTGGTCTGGGT
Organism: Emberiza elegans; assembly: GCA_024865655.1. Classification (NCBI taxonomy): domain Eukaryota; kingdom Metazoa; phylum Chordata; class Aves; order Passeriformes; family Fringillidae; genus Emberiza; species Emberiza elegans. Next base: position 4,112,126 of record JALJVW010000084.1, on the reverse strand, counting down.
TCCTACTATGGAATTCCTTCTTTGGAGGTGGCAGATTCCTCCAGCACCGAACCCCAGCCCATCACTGGAAGTGACACCTTAAAGCACACAATTCCTCTCTGGATTTTCCCCTCAATAAAGCTGTAGTGCAGCTGCATCTGGAAATAAAGAATTCCCTCTTCCTCTGCAGCAGATGGAGCCCAGAGCACACCCTTGTCTGCAGCAGCAGCGATGAGGTTGGAAAGATTCCTCCACACTAGGAGGGATCACACACATTTGGGAGACCACTTTGCCTGTTGTCCCCAACTCTGAGGATGAAGGAGAAGTGAATCATTATGAGAAGGAGGGGAACACTCATTGAAACAGGTCAGGCTGTGATTTAGACCAGTTTCATGTTTGTTCTTTGGTGAGGAGTTGTAAATATTTTAAGGAGAAACAGCGATGCTACTTAAAAAGCACTTACCTAATTAAACCTCAAGTGCAGGAATCTTTATTCTGCAGAGCTGCACTCTGTGATGCTCAGCACCTCAGGCTATACCTCAGCCATATGGCACTTCAATAGGCACTAGCAGAGGGAGCCCTTTTTATATTTTAACAGATGGGTGCAAGCTACTGGGGTTGGAGAAGAGGGCAGAATGAAAGGAAATGTAAGGAAAGAGAATAAAGAAAAAGACAAAGTTCAAATAATGAATTCTTATTGAACTTTTCCACTTCTGCTTGAAACAGCTTGAGGTCTTGTTTCTTTCCTAGAAGGAGCTTCTGTTGTTTGGACTCGGACTCACTGATCACAAACCATTTCACAGCAGATTTACCGTGTGAGGCATTGTCCTTGCAGCAGAAATCCTGCTGCTGATTTCAACAAATACCTGCATGAGTTTAGGAGTAGGATATAAACTTTTACAGTGTTTCCTCTGCTGTACCTGTGTCCCTGTGTATCACAGTCTCAACAAGTTTGGGCTGTATCAGGGAATTACTAGAAGAACCTCAGAAGGGAAAGCTGGTGCAGACGTTGCTGGGGAAACAGAGTAAAGAGAATCCAAGAAAAGAGTCACAAATGGGAGGCCTATTTGAAAATAACTGATTTATTGAAGCATTTAGCTTTCAGATAGATCCTGATCTTGTGGCCAAGAAGACCATTGGGATCCTGGGATGCATCAGGAACAACACTGCCAGCAGACTGAGGGGGTGATCCTGCCCCTCTGCTCAGCCCTGGTGAGGCACATCTGGAGTGCTGTGTCCAGCTTTGGGCTCCTCAGGACTAAGGGGGCAATGGAGCTCCTGGAGCAGGTCCAGGGAAGGGTTATGAAGATGATGAAGGGACTGGAGCATCTCTGATAAGGAAAGGCTGCCTTAAAAAGAGACAACTGAGAGGAGACCTCATCCCTGTCTGTCAGGGTCTGCAGGGAGGGCTCAGGGCAGGGCCCAGGCTCTGCTCTGGGGGGCCCAGCAATGGCACAAGAGGAACAGGCAGGAACTGTTCCCACAAAGTTCCACCTGGACATGAGGTAGAACTTCCCTGTCCAGTGACCAAGCCCTGAACAGATTGCCCAGGGAGGGTGTGGAGTCTGCCTCACTGGAGATATCCCAGAACTGTCTGGACACAATCCTGTGCCTGTGCTCTGGGATGGCCCTGCTGGAGCAGGGAGGTGGCACCAGGTGACCCCACTGTGGTCCCTTCCAGCCTGACCCATTCTGTGGTTCTGTGTGATCTGGTAAGACTGTGGTTTTAACTGCAGCAATTGCATTCAGCAAATAAGACGATCAGCCAAAGTGACCACAGGGCGAAAGGATAATTTTTCCATTTCCATTGAGGTTGCTACATGGTTTAGTGTTTCCCAAATCTGCTTGGATGGCTGCCATTTCATAGCTTTGTTGCCTCACCCAAAACATTGTGTGATTCCTGTCTCACCTTCCTGTCTTTCCTTGACTGTACTTCCATAAATACCATTCCTTCCATCTCATGCATTTGTTTCCCACTTCACAGGGTAGGTTTAATTTGTCCCAAAAGGCGAGTTTTACCTTCTGGGGATTGATAGGAACCCCATTCTAGGGAAATCTGATGCAGAGTGGCTGCATCATCCCATGTGGCACTGCAGATAATTCTGCCTGCTGATATTCCTGCACCAGTCCTGGGACTGCATCACCCAGGGTGAAGCACCTGCAGCAGCTCAGTTTTCCTTCTGCAAGGGTACACAACATGCAAAGTATTTAATGTGTGCTCTTGATAAAACACTCAGTGTGTTACCTTGTTCTACAAAAACTGTGAATCCATTAAACATATTAAATATTTATTTAATCAGTGATTTTCCTCTATTTGTTCTATCTCCCAGTGTCCATCAGTGTATCATAAAAAACAATGTTCTGTGAATGTGTTCTCAGAGCATTAATTCTTTATTGAGAAAATCTCTTGTTATTTTAATCCTCCATCTGAATTCCTTATGAAGAAAATTATAATTAATGTAGAGTTTTTATTTTCATTATTATTCATCACTCTCTGCTATAGCTCAGTATTTTAAAAAGGCAAAACTGGATGTTTCCAACAAAGCACAGATTTCATATTGGATTTCTACTGAATTTTAACTGCGAGGAATAATAAATGGAAATGTGTTAAAATGTTTATGTGTATTTCAAATTGTATTTCCCAAACTATCTGTAGATCTATGTCAGATTTGAATGTCTGTGTGAGAAAATTAGACCTACTCATGGCTGCCACACTGTAAGTTTTTTGATGGGCCTAGCAGGTTATGCCAGCCATGACACCAAATTTTATTCTTAGAACATTATCAATTCTTATATTAAATTTTCCTTTTATTTAACACACCTGAGACTTTTGACTGGAATTACCTGGTTTATATGTTTAGGGATTTTTTTTTCTATGTACCCAGGCCTGTTTTGGTCAGATTTTGCCCAATAAATGAGAAGGAATTCTCATGGGTCAGCTGTACACAGGGGTGGGATATTGTAAGTCCAGCACAGGGTCCATGCAGTCAATAACAGAGTTTCAGCAATGCACCACCTTTTATTTTTTTTCTTTTTTGGGAGGGGGATTTTTTAACCTTTTCTAGCTAATCCAACACTGTGCAAACTGAAAGGAAGAAGCTCTTCCAACTTGAGAGTGAGAAAAGAGCCATGATGAACCCTCTGTTAGGAAACTGGAAAGGGTTGCACCATCTTTGGGAAGCTGGTTGTAAAAGTGCTGCAAACACACTGGGTCTGGTTCTCACATTAGAAACATTTTATGCTTAATGTAATTCAGTTTATGGCCCCAGTGCACTGCAAGAGTGGTGTAAATTGGCGTTAAAGTTAATGAGAATTAGGCCTAGGGAGTCTAATATTTGCTTTCTATAGTGTTTGAAATTACTTCTGTTGTTTTATAGCAATGTTTAAAAGTCAGCACAGAGACATTATAGATAAAAAAAAACTTCGGTCACATCCATCCATCCATCCATCCATCCATCCATCCATCCATCCATCCATCCATCCATCCATCCATCCATCCAAGAGAAATGTACTGCAACATTTGATACAGAGCCTAAGCCTTGATTTAATTACAAGTATGATTAATTTTGCCTTTTAAATGTAGATGTGCATACAGGAATTTCTATGAATCCACGTCTTTCAATCATTTAAAACAGTCAACATTTTATTCAAAGGTAAAAGTTTTCATGAGCCTCATTTCACATTTCTTTTGTGAGTAAAAAATGATGCAAAGATAACAATGATAAATGTAAATAGTGTACCATGAATAAGTTTCAAAACGCTGACAGAAAATATTTTCCCCTGCATGAAATAAATGCTTTGGGAAAACAAAAATAGAGATTTCCTTTTACCTTCAAATGTAATAACCTTTTTAATGACTTGGGAGCCATCTGATTGTTTGTTATGAAACTCACTGTTTCTGCTTATGTAGGGATTTTGTTTATTATTATGGTGGTATTTGTCTTTCTCTATTCGAAATTGGTTGGTGCCCAAAGGAAAGCATTAAAAAAGAATTCACAAATTTCGGATATTTCATCATTTCAGTTATATTTTAGCAAATATTCAGATCTCTGAGGTACTCTCAGAGCTGTGTTTTGCAGTGGTATTATATTTCTATGAGGCAAGAGAGAAATATCCCAGAAATCCAAGAATACAAATGCATCAAGACTGTTCTTTTTAGTAGGAAAAATCTGTATGACTACAAAAAACAATTGCAATCCATGCAGATACTCTTTGCATTTTCTCACTAAAAATGATAATTTTTTTAAATGTATATTCTTCACATAAACCTAAGTTCTCTTACGTGTTGAAATTTCATAGATATTCATGGTTTGTGTCTCTGTGGTATAGAAATCCTGTTGAAGAAACATTTTTACATAGACTATTTAAATTTGGGATAACTGAAATGTGAGAAAATATGTCTCATGGGAATCTCTGCAAACCTCATTGATACAATTATGTGCTCCAGGCTTGAGGTTTCTTGTGGGTAATTAAAAAAAGACACATAGGAATCCCAAATCCAGTAAATAAAAGGTCAAATTCAAAATATCAGATCTAAAATAATTTGAAGTATAGTCCAGAAAACGATACAAAGCTTTAATATAATCCTTTAACATAAAACAGGAGTGTGTGTTTTGGAAACTCGAGGAATTCTGACTCACTACTCACAGAGTTTGACATCAAAACAGACATAAATATAATTTGTAGCTCAGGCTATTTTTTTGGGGTAGTCATTACAGAGGATGTCTTAATAAAGGACTTGAAGATGAATGGGGAAACAGATAGAATAGATTTAAATAGATTTCCTTCTCTTTCCCTATGCACGGATTGAGAAGGCAGAAATGCCAGGGTACACTTACTGCCTTGAAAAACAAAGCCTGACAATTAACATTTCTGTTTAGAAGTTGGTGTAATTTTCTCCCCTCCAGTATGCACTAATTAGCTCTGGAAATGCAAAACATGTTTGTGTAATTTTGTGGATTCTCATTTTCTAAACTTTGCAATCAGGAGGACAGAAATTCCTATTAATGCCAATCTTTTTGCTTAATGCTTTTCTCTTTGGATTCTTATTTGTTTGTTTGCTTGTTTTGTTTTAAAGGACTGCCAGTGAAAGAACCTCACTTTGTAGAATCTGTTTCTAAATTGAATAGAGGGATTTCCAAACTCTATAAAATCACAATTCTTAATGTAAAGGAAGAGGGAAAAAAAGGACAGTGTGCTGAAGCAAATTGTCCCTTGAAAAATTTAGAACCACATGGGCTACCCTCAACATCAGCAGAACATCACATTTCAACATAACCATAAAGGATTCTAGACAAAAATCCTAAATAGTCCATCACCAGCACACCCATCTTCTCCTGCCATATGCCATTTCCCTTCTCCTATTTGCATTTAAAAGTCTTCTACTGCACTTCCTTCATATCATATTTGGGGATGAGACCACAGAAGAGATGGCTTGAAAGGAAAATATCTGTTACAGGCCGTGGTGTCACATGCTAGGAGTGCCTTTGTGGAGGTGACAGCTCATTTGAAGCGGACAGTCCTGGTTCTGCTACTTTCTCTTGCTTTCTAGCCCTGCTCACGCTGTGCCATGAAGCCTTGAACCCTTGCATTTTTTAGCCCATGACCTCAAAATATGAACTGTGTTCACAGAATACAAGAATCAGAATGGTTTGGGTTAGAAGGGACCTTAAAGATCATCTCATTCCATCCCCTGCCATGGGCAGGGACACCTTCCACCATCTCAGGGTGCTCCAAGCCCCATCCAACCTGGTTTCGAACACTTCCAGGGATGGGGCAGCCACAGCTCATTACCCTCTGAATAAAGAATTCCCCCCCCTATTTAATCCAAACCTACTGTCTCTCAAACACGGATTCTACAATTTTGAAACCACATGGTCTACAAATTATACAAGCCATGTCCAAACAAAAGCAAAAACTCACTGAGAAGTTGGGCTCTTGCCTTATCTCTAAAGAATAGAACTCCCTATCTTGCCACTCTTGCTTTTGGGATGGGCAACAAAATGCAGAAGGACCTCATGGAGCCTGAAGTGAAAAACTGGAAAGTCCAGGTCTCACTTAAGTGTTATGCAGTGTGGAGCACTTCAAATGATCAAAAAGCTTTAGTGTTGTTTTGCCAAGAGGTACTGACCTCAAAATTGATTTAGGATCATGGACTATTTCAAGTTGGAAGGGACCCATATTAAACCTAAACCATCTGACCAAAAGCTTTGTCCACACCTTCCTTGAACTCTGACAGACTTGGTGCCATGACCACTACCCTGCTGAGTCCAGCAACTGACCTCCCTCTCAGTGAACAATCTGAAAATGTCTTTTATCCTAATGGAAAACCTTCAAATCCTGCTGGATGAAGATGTGGTGTGACCCACTGGGTTTCCTTAAAGGCTAAAAAGAAATTCAAATTGTGGGGTGCTTTCCCTTTTCATGAAACATTTGGAAGGCGGAGAGAACAGACAGTCTAATTTTCTGTTTTAACAGTGGCTTGTTATGTATGAAGTCATTAGTAACAATTAAGTAATAATGCTGAACATTTTAATAATGGAATTAGAAACCTGAGAAAGTACAGGAAATGTATAATCTACGTAATTTGGGTCCCAATTCACCCAGTTCTGCTGCTGCTCTGCTCTGTGTAGCTTCATCACAGCAGACTGTGCTCTCTGTGACCTCTACCTTGGCACAGTGAGCAACACTTTGGAATTCAACTCTCTTTGTGGGAATAAATAAAAACTCCTTGGATTTTAAAATTAAATCCAGTCTGTTATGGGCTGGATTTGATTTGTGTTCATAGAAAAAAGTCACAATTTTTTCAAAACCACAAAAAAAATCAAGAAAAATGAGAGAACGAAAATTATTATTTACAGCTTGAAATGAAACTTTTTGGGGTAACATTCAAATTCTCTTTTGACTATTGAGCCAGTAATCTTGTAAAGATGGGGGAAATTGTGTGTCACAAAATTATTATCTTTTTTATCCCTATTCTTGCAGCTGCAGATACTTTAGCTTTAGGTACTTTGGCACCTAAAGCACCAAGTGCAAACCTGAGCAAACTTTCCAAAAATATAAAAGACTCAGGATTGCAGGTATGGTGATCAGCCTTAGTGGACCACAGGACAGGGATCTCTGGTTGTTTTAGATCTTTTAGAAGATGCACATAAGTTCAACTTTTGATTTCAGCTCTGGATAAAAAAAAAAAAAGAGTTTGTTTCTTGTGTCCACAGCATCACAGTCCTTCTGGCACCAAACACCAACCAGCTGCAAAGTTCATTAAAAAACAATATTCTGTCATGAATGGTTACATCAACACCCAAGCTGAAGCCAGTCAGCAATGGGACTTTTTTTCTTTTTTCCTATTTTTTTTTTTTTTCAGCAAAACAACAACAACAAAAAAAGTCATAAATTTAGTCAGATGAATATTTCATCACCCAGTTTACTTCTCCACTTTGAACACAAATTGATGTTTCAGCAGGACTACAAGGCAGGCAGCCACCTACAGAACTTCCCCAGGCAGAATTATATGTACTTTTTGAAGTTAAACAGAAATAAGACAGTGACAATTTTTTCCGTTTTGTTCCCCTAATTGCCAGACAAAGTGCAATTTTCTGTTCTGTTCTATCAACCAGATGCCCTTGTCATCCACCATCGAGCTACAGTAATGGAACTTGACGTCCTCTTTGTTGTTTCTCGCTGCATTTGTGTGACTCACTGCTCAAAATAAAAATGCACTAAGAATACCAAAGGTTGTTGTCATAGAAAAGTTATGAAATTCCTTTCATCTAATTGCTTTCAGCTGTTTTGTTTTTTTTTTTTCAGGGTTGGGGCTTTTGAAGTTGTCTTGATATGCTGTGAGCACTCAGCCACGGGGTTATGTACCAGCCAACACATCAGTTTCCAGCAGAAATCTTGCTAAAGGTAAAGTTTTCCAAGGTACTTTGGCACCTAAAGCACCAAATGCAGACCTGAGCAAATTTCCCAAAAATATGAAAGATTCAGGATTTCTTTTGAACACTTTACTCAGTTGAAAAGCTGTCCAGAAATGACAAATGGCCACAAATTACCCCAGAGCACTACAAATCAGCTGAAGTTGTGGCACTCGCCACTCAAGGCATTGGAGCATCACAAAAGGTTAAAAAGAAAGGAAGGAATTGTGCCATTGGTTCTTGAAGCCAGGACACACAGGTGAGTGTCAGTAGGAGAAGTTTCTGAAATTTGTTAAGAATTAAGAAAGCAAATCAGCCCTTCCATGACTGCTTTGCAGCTCCACATCAGTAAAAACCTCAGACCAACTTTTATTTGTGAGGCCAATCCAAGACTGAGAGAAGAATTTCACTTGGAAAGATAATGACATGCTAAAAAATGGAATGGAATGGAATGGAATGGAATGGAATGGAATAGAATGGAATAGAATAGAATAGAATAGAATAGAATAGAATAGAATAGAATAGAATAGAATAGAATAGAATAGAATAGAATAGTTCAATGGGAATGAGCCTACAATGACCATCCAGCCCAAGGGATTTATTTTAAAGTTCAGATCACTTTTCTTTATAAAAAATGTAGATGCACAAAAGTCAAAGCAAGGATAAGTACTGAAACAAAACTGAAGGACTGACTCATGGGAAGAAACATTCAAATTTAATGTAGTTGATTTTCCTTAGTGATTTTGGAATATGGTGAGAATTTGTAACAATGGCAGGTCAAACATTTAGAGTCCAAACGAGAGTGAGGTGAAGAGATGGTGAGAATGGAATGACTGGTAAGAGGAAAATGTTCTCCCAAACAAGAGGAAAAGATTGGGAGGTTTATTATGCAAATGCAATGACATGGTAATGTAGTTAAAAGCATGTAAAATAATCACATTTTACCAAAGTCGATTTATAACTCAGACCTGGTCCAGAATTATGTAGAATTATGGAGTAGGAATAAATTGAAAAGTTGTATTCCAAATGACTGACAAATCCCACACATAAACTCACATCTGGACTGTGAAACCCACTGCCCTGTGATGCATTTCAGGTTTTAGTAGAGCAGTACCTAGAGGTATGGATAATAATGCTATCAAATTTCATCCCAATATTTTTTAAAAACCTGAGAGGATATCACACTTTGATTATTAATAGCTTTAAACATCTACTTCAGGAATTAGAAACTAGTATGAAAGCAGAGTTTGGTCAAGATGGGAGAGGAAGTATTTTCATCTATCTAAAGTAATCTGCATTTTATTCCAAATCTCTGCACCAGAGCTCAGGGATGCTCCTCTCTTGAGATTCCAGCCTAACTCAAGCCAAGGAGGTTATGGGCTGAAGAGTAAGAGCAGAAGTAAATCAATAACGTTCTAGGAAAGAGAGGAGCGGTGAAAGTCCTGAGGTGGGATACATTTACAACAAAACCAGACAAATTACTTCACCACAGCACCTCAGCCAGACAGGAACCTCTCTCCACAGCATCCCAACTGCACTGTGGCAGCACAGTGGCCTTAAAGATCATTTTGCACCTTCAAGTCTTGGGAAGTTTGTATATATTCTTATTTTAAAGGATTATTTTTCTTTATTCACCCTTATCCCTGGCTCTCACAAGATATGATGCAGGCCTGAGCGATTCAGAAATTACATAAAATCATTCTCAACCCAGAATGGGAGTCACAACACAAGGAAAAGTTACAAATTCAACTATTTTAACAGTCAAAGGAGTTTGAAAAGGCAAAATTCTTAAACCTAGAAATAATATCCTATGTTTCAAGAGAGGCCAGAAGGACTCTGCCCCACTCCTGCTCCCATAACCAATGTCTCACTCCAGGTACAGTGAGCTGTCAATAAAACTTTGCTTGAGTTGGGGAATTACATGCTCAAGCTTTCATCCCAGGGGAATTTTGCTGTGTTTTGGGTATCAGATGGTGAATGTAAAACTGAATTTAAGACTCTTTACAGGCATTTTGAGCCACAAGGAGTTCAAATGGCTCACCAAGAGCTGCAAGATGAGCAGACGACAAAATTCACTTTTCATCACGGAAGTGGATAATATAAAGCTCAAAATTCTACTGCAACAGCTGTTGAAGACAGTGACCCATGTGCTTTAGTATCATTTGTTTTGCATGTATTTATCCTATAATTAGACAACACAGTGTTCCCACCTTTCTATGCTGCAGTCGCCTACATTTACTTCAAGCTTTAATTTCTGCTCCCCAAGGATTTATCTCCATTGTCACACAGTTTATCGTGGATGTTCCATCACTGGTTATCTCTGAACAGCAGTACGAAAGAATTGGCTTTGTCAAAATCCTGGTAGTTTTTGGTTTTTTTTTTCCCCTTCTTTTTCTCTCTGTTTTGCTGACTTCTTTTTTTTTATTATTATTATTCTGTTCTTCTCCCAAGTTTGCAATGTGCAAGTGTATCCATTGCTGGAAATAACCTTAGCTTTAATAGCCTCATTGATGAGGCCATAAGGGGGCACATAACCATTTAAATGAGCTTACCCAGAATGACTCGCTGCCAGAAATGCTTGAAACATCCTGTGCATCTCTGCCTCCCTTTCAATGAGGGTCATTTTTTGCTTGCTGATTACCACAGATCACCTCATACAGCGATGCAAACTCAGTAAACTGATTAAACTTTGCTCTTTTTTATCCACAGCCCTAAAATATTCTTTAGATGCCTTGCTGAGAAATTCTAATGCAACCATTTTTCAAACAGGGGACTGATACTGGCAGTGGCACCCAGAATATTGCTTTGGTCATTCATGTGAAAAATAGATACAGGGGCTGGATTTGCCTCTGTTTACTATAAGCATAAGGATGTCCACTTCTAAATTCTTCAGAAATTTAAAATTCTTTAGAAATGTCACCTGCATGATCCATTCAGTTGCTCCTGTCTTCATCCCACAAGCTCTCAGGAAGTGCAGGCAAAGGCAATGCCTCCTTCCATGCTTCCCTTGACTTTCACGTGGAAACAACCATCCAAAGACTTGGGCATCTGCAAGACTTCTGGGAATGCACATCTACTGATAAGGCCTGTTGTGAACCTACAGGCTGTCCTATGGCTCATCTCTCAGAATAAAACAGGCTGTAAGCATGAATAATTTATCATCCAAATGCCACCAATCACTTTTGACAAAAACATCTCTGCACTTTGGGTCCTCATTCATAAAATCTGATCAAAAAAGGGTGATCCTACACAAAAGGAGTGCTCTTGATATGCAGTGGTTAAGTGAGACATGGATGCTCCCAAAGAGATTAACTTTACATTTTTGGTTTGAGTGGTGTGCAGTAAATTAGACCTGTGACCACATGGTAAAATGAGAGGGAGAAATGATTGTTCACTGGACACTCACCATTCTGTACCTAATGTCATGTTCCTTAGATGAGTAAAATTTATATCATACCAGAATATATACAAAAGAGAGCTGAAATAAATTATAGAAGCAATATTAATTTTTATCTTTGCTAACAATTGTTTAATTTTTAAATATTTTACTCCTTTTAATGTTCTATATCTTTGCATAAGTAGTTTATACTCATTTCACACAAAACATGCTCCTGTTTTGTTGCTGAATCATGTGATTATTTTTTCTTAACAGAATAAATTTAAATTGAATATATGTGGAAAAGTGGTAATCCCCATGTGTCAGGTATTGTTTAATTTTAAAATACCACCAGACAACACTGAAAGTCAAGCACTGAATGTAAAATCCTTCATTCAGACATGACAGTTCTCTCTGTCTCTTTTTTAGGTGCTTTGCCACAGCATGCCACACATTTTTTGGGGGACAGCCTGTTTAAATCCAAATGCCAAAGAATTCCTCTCCTGTTAGGTTCCAATTAGGATTAGCCCTAACTGCACAGCTGGCTGTTCCCCCTTTACGAGGCTCATCTTGCTTTGCAGCCTGGCTGCTGAAGGCTCATTGCCTCTCCCTGGGTGTCAGATATAACTCGATGGGATGTGCCTTTAGGGGGTTCTTTACTCCCTGTTGGAGGAGCCAGTTGCCAGTGGAAGTTACAGATTCCAATATATTCATTTTGTCAAGGCTGTGTTAAAAATAAACCAATCCCTCCCTTTGTGTGGAGAGGCTGAGGTGCCTTTCACATTCATGGCAACTTCCTTTTGATGTTTGCAGGAGGCTCCCTGTGATTTCAGTATCACTGTTCACATTTCATTGAATTTAATTGCTCAGTGCAGGACTCATTATTGGCCTGGTGCTTCCCTGTCAGTGCTCTGCGCTCTCCTCCCTGGGCAGGGACAGCAGAAGCATTTTGGAGTAGCTGCTCACAGCATCATTCATTGAGAGCCAGAGCAAAGGGGCTTCCTTGCCCTTTTCATGGATTATCATGGTCCAGGTGTGACTTAAGATTGGTGGGTTTAGGTTGTTTAAGATTGATGCTGCCCAGCTGTGGTTTGCAGCTTTCTCACTGATCTCTTCTCTCTGGTGATCAGTGACAGGACCTGAGGGAATGTTGTGAACTTATGTCAGGGGAGATTTAGGTTGGATATTAGGAAAATGTCACTCAGAGGGTTGTTGGGCACTGCAACAGTGGTCACAGCAGCAATCTGATGGAGCTCAAGGAGTGGAAAGTGTTTGGGGCCAGGCTGGATGGGGCTCTGGGCAACCTGGTCTGGTGGAACGTGTCCCAGTCCATGGCAGGGGTTGGAATTGGATCATCTTTGAGATCCCTTCAACCCCAAACCATTCTGCTGTTCTTTTGACCCCTAGAATTGGACCTACAGCATCTTCAAGGGAGCACTGCTGACTATCAAGGACCACACAGGCTCTGCTCTCAGACTGTCTCATCCATTACAGCTCTCACAAAAAGAACAACTCAAGCCAGGATGAACTGTGAGAAAATCCCCATAAAAGTGAATCCATTACAGCAGAGTTTGGGAGCACAGCAGTCGAGACCCTGTCACCAACAGGAGGTCCCACCAGCTAACAAAAGCCTTCAAAGATGTCTTCATATAAAGAGATGGTTCTTTCATCTGTCTCCTGCCAGGGATGCAGGTTAGGAGAAACTTAGCAGCACTTTTTTTCTAAAGATGCTCAACAGGAGCCTTGCTGCAGAGATTGAGATGAAAATGGTCTCAGCTTCTCAGTGCTGGAAGGTTCAATTTGGTGGCAGTCACTTTGCAGCCTCTCCAAAGCAAATCAGTGGCCTCATCCCCATTCCTGGAAGGCCTTGATGGTTAAAGGTACCAATGATTGTGGCTGTGCTGCTGATATTGTCTGGAGAGGGGCCAGGGCATAAATTCTTTGTGCCTCTCAAAGGTTTCAGTGACTTTGAGAGACAGCACAAAGTCTTGTATGACCTTAGGTGAGAACTTAATCACTCATGAATTTCTTGAGTTTTGATAACACTTTCTTCCTCACAGATGAAATATGTACACTTATATATGTATATGTGTATAGGCAATTTTACCCAAACTACAAAAATTAGCAGATCAAATTCAGGATGTGAAATGGGGAGGATATGACTGAGGATGTGAAATAAGACACACCATTCATACATTGAACAGGGATCTGGAACAAAACTTTTCTCTCAACCATGAAAGATGTCCTTCCTCCCAATTTTTCCTTTTCCCCTCCTTTTCATGCAGCATTTCTCATAACCCATCACTTCAACCAGCTCTGTGTCCATGCAAAAGAGCCTGGGGTGAGTTCAGGTGCTCCCACTGTGCTCAGGGATGGTTTTTGCAGGTTGTGGAGTCCTCCCATGAGCTGGGTGAAGGATCCTACCACAGCTCCCCAGTAAAATCAATACTGCACCTCCACACCACGGCATGAGGTGTTTGTGGGCAGAAATGTAAGGCCAAGGTAATAAAGAGAAAACTAACTTTTGATTCTTGTTCTATCTCCTCTTCTGATTTATCTTGGTGGTGTTTCTAAAGTCTTTTAGAATGTAATGCTTAAATCCATTTAGTATGACAACTTACAGTCTTAATTAACCCCATAGCTCTGCCTCTCCTAATGTCCCAGCTTGGAGCCCTTCATGCTCTGTCCTGTTTTGAGAGACTGGAGAAGGGGAAAGAGCTGAATAATCTATTTTGCTAAGTGAGTGCACTTTTAAACAGGCAGATACACAATGAGAGTTAAAGTGTCAAATTTTTATCCTGTTGTCTGCAGTCAGAACTGGGAACTGCAGGATCAGTCAAGTTAATGGGACAGAATCACAGAAACATTAAAGCTGGAAAGGACCTTTAAGATGATCAGATCCAGCTGTCAACCCAGCACCATGATCACCGTCAAGCAATTTCCTCAATTCCACAGCCAGATGTTTTTGAGCACTTCCAGGGATGGAGATTCCATCACCAAGTGGTTTGGCTGGTGAACTTCACTATATTTTGTCTAAATAGCCATGGATCTGCTCTAACACCAGGAAAAGCTACGGTGTCGTAAAATTAAGGTATTTCTAAGTCTTCTCCCAAAATGTTAAACCTGTTGGGTTTAATTTCCAGACACCACTGAGAATTATTTTTTGTTTTGTTTTGTTGTTTTGGTTTTTTTGGTCTGGCTTTTTTGTTGGTTTTTTTTTTTTTTTTTGTTCTTTTTTTACATATGAGATAATCTAGGACAGGTGATGGCAATGAAACCATGTTTGAGCTGTTCCATGGGTAGCCTTCAGCTGAGATGTGAATGATCTCAGACAAATGTGAGAGGCTCATCTTGTTCCCACAGATATTCCAAACTTTAATTGTTTCCAACCAAAATGAGGATCAGCTGAGGGCAATGATGCTGGCATTTAGGTGTGGGGAGGAAGATTTTCAAAGCTACAAAAGCACAGTCTCTTTCTCACTGTACAATGATGAGTTATAACATTCTACACTTGAGTTGGACCTTTGAAGTTCTCTTTTTTTCCTCCAGTAAAAAAATTATATTCCTGCTCATTCCTGACTCATTCTGTGTAGATCCTTTACCCAAATAAGAACTAAAACTCATAAGAAATCCACATGGCTACACAAGTCCATGTTTATGCATCTTCCAAAATAACTGGAATCCCAGTTAAATACTTGAAACCACCAGCATAACTCAAACAGCATTGAGGTAAATGCATCAGCTTCAGACTGAAAGGGAAAAAGATTGTGAGATCCCTCCTGAACCCCAACACCTTTTCGGCTGCAACACCCTTCCAGGTTTCCATTTCCTCTGTTCCTACCTGAGGTATTTCTAAACTTAAGCAGCTTTGCAGGCAGCACAGCAGCAATAACCAGTGATGGAGAGCTACAAAGTTCTGCGAAAAGAGCACTTGCAAAAGCCATAATCCTGGAGAAATAAAGAGTTCCCCTGTACAGCTTAGTAGACTGAGAATTCATGATTTTAGGTGCTTTTTTTTTTCTCTCTCTCTCTCTCTCTATGCATAAAGAAAATGCACGTCCTATATTGAGGTTTCATTGGTTTGCACTCTTCCCCCAATTCCTGAAGAGTGTGCTTAAAGTGAGAAAGATATTGCATGAGTGGAGTGCTGGCATTTTTCCCAGCAAGGATCTGAGCACTGGCAGTTTTCCTGAACTAAGAGGGACATTTCTATTTTGTCCCTTTCTGTTTTACTTGAAGAAGGATAAAAAAAATGTGCAGCAATAAAAGGAATCAAGAAACCAACGAATCCTGCAGTTAATTCAGCTGAGGGCAATGATGCTGGCATTTAGGTGTGGGGAGGAAGATTTTCAAAGCTACAAAAGCACAGTCTCTTTCTCACTGTACAATGACGAGTTATAACATTCTACACTTGAGTTGGACCTTTGAAGTTCTCTTTTTTTTCTCCAGTAAAAAAATTATATTCCTGCTCATTCCTGACTCATTCTGTGTAGATCCTTTACCCAAATAAGAACTAAAACTCATAAGAAATCCACATGGCTACACAAGTCCATGTTTATGCATCTTCCAAAATAACTGGAATCCCAGTTAAATACTTGAAACCACCAGCATAACTCAAACAGCATTTAAGTAAATGCATCAGCTTCAGATTGAGAGGGAAAAAGATTGTGAGATCCCTCCTGAACCCCAACACCTTTTCGGCTGCAACACCCTTCCAGATTTCCATTTCCTCTGTTCCTACTTGAGGTATTTCTAAACTTAAGCAGCTTTGCAGGCAGCACAGCAGCAATAACCAGTGATGGAGAGCTACAAAGTTCTGCGAAAAGAGCACTCGCAAAAGCCATAATCCTGGAGAAATAAAAGAGTTCCCCTGTACAGCTTAGTAGACTGAGAATTCATGATTTTAGGTGCTTTTTTTTTCTCTCTCTCTCTCTCTATGCATAAAGAAAATGCACGTCCTATATTGAGGTTTCATTGGTTTGCACTCTTCCCCCAATTCCTGAAGAGTGTGCTTAAAGTGAGAAAGATATTGCATGAGTGGAGTGCTGGCATTTTTCCCAGCAAGGATCTGAGCACTGGCAGTTTTCCTGAACTAAGAGGGACATTTCTATTTTGTCCCTTTCTGTTTTACTTGAAGAAGGATAAAAAAAATGTGCAGCGATAAAAGGAATCAAGAAACCAACGAATCCTGCAGTTAATTCTACTTCCACGTCCTCCTATTTCACTCCAACACATGCTGCAGTGTCCAAGCCACTCTCTTATTTTCTCTGCATAACACACCTCTCTGTGTTGTGTTCCAGGTGGTGCCTGTGGAGAGCAGCTGTTCCCAGGCCTGAATCTGAGCAAGCAGCTCCACAATCAAAAGGTTTTTCATGAGAACCATTCCATATCTGTGATCAGCATCATTGCCTCCCTCTATATTTTGTTCCCTGTTTCTATAACTTCCAGAGGCAGAGCAATTAGTCTGGCACACAGCTTCTGTATCAGTGCATCCTGTGAATTTTTACAGGCCAGCTTAATGATGTTTTCTGGTTTGTCCTCAAACAGTTTTCAAATAATTCCTGTCATTATAATTGCCCTTTTGGCTGCCACTGAGCTGGCTTTTTCAGGTGATGACTTAACAATTTCTCCCCCAAGCTGGAACAGATAATTTCAGTTCTGACAATAATTACACACTGTTTCCATATTTTTTCCTATGCGCCCATTTTTGTTTTTGTCAACACTGAATTTTATTCTTTTGTGCAGTCATTGAGATAATTTGAAGACTCTTTAGCTCTAAATAACCTGAATAACTCTCTGTCAGCAGTAATTTTACCAGATCATTACCTCACTTCTTGAAAGAGCATTATGCACAGCACAGCCAAGGCTCCTGTTCATAATTTCCTCCACCATGAAAATTAATCACCTTGTTTCTGATCTCTTTTGTTTCTGATCTTTAGTTATCAACCTTCCCTTTTACATTGTGACAGCTTCTTTAAATGTGGGTGTGGAAGCATTTCTTTGGTGCAGGACTCTGCGGGAGTCAAAGCCCCCTGTGCTGACCACTTGTTCTTGCCTGTGCATTCTGGGCTCTGACTCTCTGCATCTGACCCTCTGCTAATTAAAAAACAAACAAAACAAAACAAAACAAAACAAAAAAACTTTGTTTTTTTGCTGTGCTTCACTTACCCAGCAGTGCTGAAGATTCCTTTGAGACATCATCCTGCTGGATTGTCATTTAAAGTTTGTAACACTGAAATTGCACCAGCCAGGCTGGGAGAGACTCACAAAAGGAGAGCAGGCACAGACAGAATAAGAGTGAAGCAGAGGCTCTGACAAAACCCCAGATAACGAACAGCATATGGAATTGCAAACTTGTGCTGATATAAAACCAGATAAACAGGCAGGGATGCATTTCCAGTAAATCTCCAAGGATATGATCTCCAGTTCTGCAGTCCATTCTGCTTACACTGCACACCCAGCTGTCTGAAAAATGCATTGTTTTGCTCGTCCCAATCTTGCCCTGAAACATCTGACGGGTTTTATAACATCAAGCTGAGTTTATTTGTCTGCTGGGCAGGAGCCCCTTTGGAAGTCTAACAAGCTGAGTTATGGGGACTGACTGGGTCAGTGAGATATTCCCTTTGCCTCAGTGCTATCAATGATAGAATAATAAGAATTTCAATAGGGCACAATGGCAATCAATGTAAGATTTCATCACTTGAAAGGGAAGTCACTGAGAAATAAGCTTTGCACTCCTTCATTCCTAAAAACATCTGCTTTCACTTCTTCTAAAATGTTTTAATTTGAGTTTTTATGAATACAGGGCTGTTATTTTCCTACTGAAGGAAAATAACTGTACTGATGGTACAGGACTATAAATAAAGGGTGCAAAAAATACAAATTGTTTTCTTCCTGGTTGTTCAAAATCTGGATAGTCTGTGTGCCTGGCTAAAAAAGACACCAATGTATCTTGCTGTTTCCTATGTAAGACATTTTCCCTGATAAAAAATAAGGGCAATCTGCATTTTCAGAGGCAACCATCAACTTCAGAGGAACTGGGCTCAGGCTTTCTGAAGAGGCCATAACATGAACACGGGTAAGGCATGCATAAGGAAAAATAAAAACTTGAATTTGACTTCTGAACTCTCTTTGACAACAAACACATGATAATTACCTGCACCTCCAGCTCTCTGGTATTTTAATGCATTTATTAGCTCTATGGGACTACTGTGGAAACGGAAAAGCACACAATGGACTTTCAGAGTTTATTGTGTTCGCACTTGTATTCAGATATTTCAAAACTTGAGTATCATATGGTTTTTTACCTTGGGATGGGCAATACTCAAAAAAATTTATATTAAATTATTTAGAAGTTTGTACTAATTATAATGCCTCAAAAAAATTTTTTTTGTTACAGGTCTAAATCAACAACTAGAAATCATTTTCATGTGTCATTGGACTCACTGGATCATGGAACAGCCCAGGCTTGAAGGAACCTCAAAGCATCATCTGGTCCAACCTTTTCTGGGAAAGAGAGCCTTGGTGACTCCATCTGGGACTCTGTCCAGCCACAGATTGAAAGCTTCCAGGGACAGGAACTCTGCCACATCCCTTGGGAGATTGTCCCAGTGATTGGCTGTTCTCACTGCAAGAAAATTATTTCTTCTCTCAAGATGAAACCTTGCTTGGTCCAACTTGTTTTGCCCATGTGCCTCCTTGTGATGAGAGAGCTTCTACCCTCTTTGCAGCCACCCTTTAAGTTCTAGAATACCATAAAGAGCCTTTCCCTCTCCAGGAAGAGCAAGTTAACTCCTCCAGTCTTTCCCTGCTATTTTCCTTATTATTTTTCCACTTTTATAATAGTTATAATAAAAATAAGACTACATTTGATATTGTGCTGCTCCTGTTGGCACCTCTGCCAATCTCCCACCATTACTGCAGTCTTTTTTATCCAGACTTCTATCCTGATCCCAGAAAGCTGCCCTTGATTCACTTCCACAATTTCCCACACCATGTGGATCTCTCCCCTGCCTTACAGGGCCACTTTACCATGAAACTCTCCTTGCAAACATCTCCAGCCCCCCACACTAAGTGAGATTGATGTGAAATTAAGAACACTTTGGGGAGGGTTTGTTCAGCTTGTACGCTCTGCAGCCCCATTTTTTATTTTTTTATTTTTTGCATAGAATGTTACATTTATGTTAATTAAAGCTGGAAAATGGCTTCTGCTGCAATTGAGTGTTTGCAGGATCTTTTCTCTCCTTTTTATTTTGGAGTCAGGAAACAAGTTTTACTGAGGGAAAAGCTGGAAAGGGGCCCATCAAGGGTAGTATGGGGGTTCCTTGAATTCCTTGGTGCACCAACCAACCTGAATATCATGACATCACTGAGCTCCTAGTCTGCCAAATTGGAATCAATATCACTTAGGACAACATTTCATTAGAATTTTATGCCCCTAATTATAATATATACTGCAGCTCGTGGAGGGCCTGTTCTCTGCTGGTCGATTCAAGTGCCCTTGCCAAGGTAACCTGTAAACTGCATTATATAGGATTTATTACATAATTTCCTTTGTGAATATAAGGTGATTATCACCTTCATTACCAGTCATAGATGTATGCACTATTGTATTTTAAGTGTATTAGTGCCTTCCACGTGGCACAGGGTAATTTACAATTACAATCGCTTCCCCTTAATCGTTGCACTACAGTCTATTAGCAAATTGCATTTCCTAAGGCCTAGAAACATTTTTTTTTAAATCATCCTTGAAACACAAGGGTTTTGGTTTCTTGATGGTTGATTGCTGTTTTACTTTTTACACTAACTCCTAAATTGTTTTTCCTTGTCTCCTATCACCCTTGAAACAAGTGTGCTGACAGCATCACCCAGCAATCCTCACCTTCTTATGCTGGAAAACACAAAAATACCCAGGAAAACACTGAAAAATACCAAAAAATAAATTAAATGACCCCTTATCTTACACTTCCAAATGCCTTACTCAATTCTGTGCCAAAATCATCTCAACTGCAAAGCATCTCCAGAGGAATTTTTAAACCAAACCTGGATGGGAAAGGAGTTGGTACTTCAGGGCCTGAGGTATTTTCTCAGTGTTTTAAAACCCAAGGCTATCAATTAATCATCACTGTCAAACTCTATCCAGAATGCCACTGTGCTGATTGTTAAAAAAACAACCCTTCCCAGTGGAATAGAGGAATAAAGGATAATATTATACTATCTGTGTGATTTTTTTTCCTTCAACTTCATCTTCAGTCATCTCCCCATATCAGACAGTTTCTCAGATATTTTTTATACTTTACTATAAGTAAAATTTACTGTTTACTCTTCAATTTATCAGGCCAGATTTGACTCATCTGTAGATTTTCTGCCCCTCATGGGACTGGATCATATCACAGAAGTTAAATGAAAATTTTTGTAACTTCCAAATGAAAGAAAATTAAAATAGAATAGAATGATCTGTCCTCAAATTTGACCACTGGGAAAAGATCAGTCCTCAAATTTGACCACTCTGCTGGAGTCTCTTAATGACCAAGAGTTTGACAAGTGAATCTGAAACACGTTTTTCCTGAGAATCAACATGAAAGGAAGGAAACTGTATTTTGAATATAAACCAACACTCTTCCATCCATTCCTCTCAAGGCTTCCTGGCCAACAGCAGCAAGGAACAAAAAAATATTATCTAAGTTGAGGCACCATTGATTAAATCCCAGCAGAGTGCTTGAACCCAAGAACCCATCCTTAGGAGCTTTCAGCAGGGCAGAGGATAGATCTTCACTTGGGAATGGTTT
Source organism: Emberiza elegans (assembly GCA_024865655.1). Classification (NCBI taxonomy): domain Eukaryota; kingdom Metazoa; phylum Chordata; class Aves; order Passeriformes; family Fringillidae; genus Emberiza; species Emberiza elegans. The sequence goes on along the minus strand of JALJVW010000084.1, from coordinate 4,091,067 downwards.
GACAGTGACAGATATTTGGGAAGTGACAGTGACAGTGGCTCAGGAAGTGACAGCAGAGCTGAACAAGTTCTGAATTTTGTATTGAGATCTGTGTTTCCCCATCAGCAAGGCTCTGGATGAGTGAAGTTGAACAAATGAGCCCAGAGTAGATATTCTGGTTCACTTATCTCCGAGCTGCAGTCTGCACTTAGCTGTGTAGAAGATTTTCTAATCTCTGTTTCCCCAGCATTAGAGTCGGGGAATGATGGGATGCTCAGTCAAGATTGCAGGACAGACTCTTCCTTTCTCTCCCTTTGACATTTAGAGATTTAATCCTTCCTAATCTGTGTGTGTCTCACTGCCCACTACAAGATGGTTTAACCCTTTGTTAGTCTCAGTCAGCATTTTTGAAACAGGACTGAAAAGAAACAAAAAACCTCCCAAAAAATAGCAGTCTGTTTGAATACAGAAACTTTTTACTGATCTGTATCAGGCACATGAAAGGGAAAGGAGGAAAAATTATATACAAAAGAGAACTTTGGGACAATGCTCTGGTTTATTCACAGTTTTAATATCTCTGAATATTTCTTAGCTGGATCTTTGTGATGATTTGTGATGATTTATAGCAAGGGGCTGCATCCACTGCAGACTTCCTTTTGCAAAAAGAAGCATCACAAGCCCTTTGTGGGCTCTGTCACATTTCACTGCACACAGGAACGCGGGAGTGCTGGAGGAGAACTCACAGTAAATTGGGAAAACCATTGCAAGTGACCTCCACTACCTCTAAACAGGATCAAGTGCCCCAGCCCAGGAATGAAATACAGCCCTGCTCACGGCCAAGCTGAGCTGACTGGGGCTTCTCCAGAGCTCAGCTGATCAGTACAACCTCATTAGACACCTTTTGTAAGACAAGGTTGTGAAATACAAAGTTGTGCTTTGTGTCAGGTACATACAGGCAACGTGTGTCTTTGTGATTGCAATATATGTGGAAACCAACCATGGGACAGCTATGAAGACGAATTCTAATAATAACTGAGGAAAGTAAAGCATGGAAGAAGGCCTTTGAACCTATCCTTTGTTTGCAATTAACCTTTATAAGTCTTAAGTTGATTTAGGAGCATTTGAATTAAAGCTTTAAGGATGTTGCTTTTTGACAGGAACTTTCTGCTTGTAAGCCTTAAAGAGTTTTGCAATAATAACCTTTTGAAGTATAATTTTAGAATATTGCTTGTAGTAAGGATCTTTTGAAACTACAGCTTTAGAATATATAAAAAGGAAACATGCAGCTTGAGAAAGGAAGATGGACATCAACTCAAGGACTAATAGGTTTGACCAAGGGAAGCTGGACATCACTGTTATGAGATTTATAGTCCTTGCAATCAAAAGGTGGACCCACATCTGGGAACTGGACTTCACCAGATGAAATACTCTTTCCTTCTTTTGGAAACTGGACTATCACCACCTGGGATAATTCCTTTCAGGATGTACATCCTGAGAAAGACTAAATCACAATAGTGCATAGAAATGACATAAAAATTGGGAATAGAAACTGCTGATGAGTAAAAATTGGGAATAGAAATTGCTGAGAAAGCTGATGAGTACCCCTATAAATACCTGTAAGCCCCAACTATCCGTGTGCAGTTGGAGGGAAAACTTCCCCCACTGTACCCAGAGCTGTATTGCTCATACTTTACCATATTAATTAATAAATTGATTGCTGCTTGAATATTGGCCTAGTCAAGCTTCTTATTTATAACAAGGTCTCCTCCTTGCTGTCACAACAAGCCCGTGCAGTGCTCCAGGGACATTTCCAGAGTGTCTGGAAAGCTGCCCAGCAGGAAAGGCCCTGGTGGGCCAAGAGTGGCCAAACCTGAGCCAGAGTGTGCCCAGGTGATCTCCTGACCTTCTGTGCCAGCACCAGTGTGGCCAGCAGGAGCAGGACAGGGATTGTCCCTCTGGGCACTGGGGAGGCCACACCTCGAATTCTTGGGTCAGTTTTGGGCCTCTCACAAGAGAGACATTGAGGGTCTGGGGTGTATCCAGAGAAGGAAACGGAGCTGGGGAAGGGTCTGGAGCACAGGTCTGAAGAGGAACAGCTGAGGGAGCTTTGCAGGGGCTCAGCCTGGAGAAAAGGAGGCTCAGAAGGGACCTTATCTCTCTCTACAACTCCCTCAAAGGAGGCTGTAGCAAGGCAGGAGTTGGTGTCTTCTCCTAACTAACAAGTGACAGGCCAAAGGGAAATGGCCTCAAGTTGCGCCAGAAGAGGCAGCTGTTAGGAAGAATTAGGTGGTCAGACATTGGAACAGGCTGTTCAGGGAAGTGGTGGAGTCACCACCCCTGAAAGTGTTCAAAAAACAAGCAGATGAGGAACTTTGTGATATGGTTTAGTGGGCGTGCTGGTATTTGGATGACAATTGGACTAAATGTGACAATTGGACTAAATTGTCTTGGAGGTATTTTAAGCCCTAATGATTCTGTGAGTCTGTGAATCACTAAGCAGTAACTGCTTCTCCCTCTGCTCCACCTTCCCAGTTTGAATTTAGATTTCTTAGCCATAAGTATGTGTTGTATTCCAGAGGGAAATCCTGTCATCGCCTGTGCAATGCCATAATTGTTTGTGTGTCCCTCCTGGAAATGATGAACTGAAAAAGGCCTCCTGAACATCCCACATCAATGCCTCACCCTCCAATCAGCCAAGTCCCTGGATAAGGAAAGAAGTGGCATCATTTCCCTGAGTGTCTCTGCACTTTGCTGGTGAAAATCAGCTTTGTTTCTCTAAACCACCACTGTGAGGAAAATGAGATGGGTTCTACTCTGCCTCCTGTATAATGCACTCTATATTTTGCCTGAATATCTGTGACAGGGTGTACTATTAGCAATGATAGGTGATTCAGAAAGAATAGGGGGATTGTCATATCCCAGGCATGATCTGGTCTGTATCGAAAAACAAAACTTCCAACTGACATGTAGAAATGTCAGTTCATTTTGTAGGAGTGATTTCCCTTTCTGTTTCCACTGGAGATGTGCTATCTTTGGATTTCACTGCAGTGAGATGTTACACTCATTGTAGTACTGAAGAAACGACTGCTCTTGTGAACAGGAATGGCAAACAAAAATGCTAAATGTCCAGTAATCTTGAAGTTCTGATGAAATTTTAAAGAAGAGGGATATTTTAAAATATTTTAAGCTAAAATATGAGAGATTTAGATTAGATATTAGGAAGATATCAGGATATTTGAATTTCTTTGTTAGGAAGAAATTCTTCCTTGTGAAGGTGGTGAGGCTCTGGCACAGGTTGCCCAGAGAAGCTGTGGATGCCCCATCCCTGGAAAATTCAAGGCCAGGTTGGATGGGGCTTGGAGTCAACCTGGGACAGTGGAAGGTGTCCCTGCCCATGGCAGGGGGCTGGCATGAGATGATTTTGGGCTTCCCTACAACCCAAATAATTTTATGATTCCATGATTTTTATTTTCTTTATTCTAAGTTATGCACTTTAATCATTGAAAAAAAATAAAGTTGAATTGACAGAAAGTAAAAACCTGATGTCTCTCTCCATTCCTTTATGTCTTTATGTGAATTGGGAGAGATCCACATGTATTTTCTAAAGGTAGGGAAGATAAAAGCCCTACAGAATGCATGTGCTGCACAGCTGGAACTATTTCAGAATATGCAGATGACCACCATGCAAACAAATTCTTGTTTGAGATCCCAGAAGCAGAAGAAAAGATATTAACAAAGCATAAATCTGTTTTCTTACATTCTAAGAAACAGCATTAAGATCTCATTAAATCTGAAGTGAGCCAGAAGCTCACAATAATTCTAGAAGTATTGATGAAATTCCTAATAAATAAGTAAAGCTGAGTTTTCCTAGTCACAGATAAAGAAAAAAAAAATCTAAAATCTTGGCGGAAATGTAATCAAAATTAATCTTTAATGTTCCAAGATGAAAATCCATAGCTTTTTCCACAGCAGAAGGAAGTCCTGTGTTGACTGCTCTGACAGAATAGCAATGATAAAACCAAAAAGACCAGATAATATATGAGGACAAATGTTAAATGCTTCATCAGGCAGGAGCAAGGAATTATCTCTTAACAGAAACAGTTCAGCCCTCTTTGGTTTGCTCTTGTAAAACTGAACTAAATAGACAGTAAAAACAACCTTTTATTTTAGAGTGTAATGTAACAGATGTTCTTTTTTTTCACCTCTGATGCCTTTTCAGAACAAGGTTGTGCAAAGATAACTTTTAAGTAATGGAACATCTAGTACAGTAAAAATACCTTATCTGGAAATGCATTTTTTAAGAAAACACAGTATATAGAAAGATTATAAGGGTATTTAAGTTTACATAGTTTTCACTGCTTCTCAGTGAAAAAAGGGAAGATTTTAGTAATACAAAAAAGAATCTGTTCTCACCCTTTCAAAATCTAAATTTTGTCCCTTTACAGTTATATTTTTGAGTCCCAAAATCCTGTTTCTCTGATAAACCCGTTTAAGAGATTAATTTCTTAAACTACTAAGAATTAATGACAGAAATTCAAAGCAGTCCTGACTTCAGCAGATATATCATTGAGTGTGTCCTCCCAATATTTGTTCTCCTGTGATTCTCTCACTCACAAGTTACTGATTACTCTCTCAACCTTCTAGAAAACATGCCAAAAAGTTCATAAAAAGGAAACAAAATCTGAAATAATTAGATTTGGTGGCAGTTGTGCAGTTCTCTGAAGGAGATGGCTGACTCCTAAGGAATTACTGGGGAGGAAAAGGCGATTACAGCAAATCTGAGCTCTTTGAGCCAACACATTCTGCTGGGCAAAAGGAACAAGGTAGAATAATTTCTGTGCATTCATGAATTTATTTAGATTATGCGGACTGAAGGGCATTGAAAATGCTGCCCTGGTTTCCTGTTGGCAGGCAGGACCATCCCAACACAATTAACTCCCAAATCCATTTAATAAGTCCACAAATCACATATAAAAACAGCAGTAGGTTTCCCAGACATCCATGGAGCCAAATACAGAGCACAAAATCCAAACAGAGCTAAGGGGATTTGGTAAAGGAAGTTCATGTCACTCACTACCTACTTGCTAATGAAATTTGTGAGAAGCAGCAAACTTGATCACACCATTGTTTGAGGATGTTTGGCTTGTCCAGGCAACAATGTTCCCAGTTTTCTCTACTATCAGCACCTGGAATCAGAGAGTCTTGGAATGGCTGAGGTTGAAATGGTTGATGTCCACAGGGAGTCTCTTGTGCTTCGCTTTGTGCCCATTTCATCTGATCCTGTCACTGGAAACCACTGGAAACAGCCTGGCTCCATCTTTGCTCCCTCCCTTCCCGCATTTTGGGAATTAATTAGATTCCTCTACAGCTTTTCTTCTCCAGACTGACCAGTCCCAGCTCTGGAAGAGATGCTCCAGACCCTGATTCCTCTTGGTGGCCCTTTTGCTGGACTCTCTCCATTATGTCCATGTGTCCCTTGTACCGAGGAGCCCAGAAATGGGAACAGCACTTCAGGTGTGGCTTGGAAGAGCTGAGCAGAGGTAAAGATCACCTCCCTCACCTGGCAATGCATCCACTGCAGCTGAGGATTCCCTTTGCTGCCTTTGCAGCAAGGTCCTGCTGCTGCCCCTTGCTCATCCTCCTGTCCAGCAGCACCTTCAGGGCATTTTCCACAGAACTTTCTGGAGAGCTTTTTCATTAGGAGTAGGAGCAGTTTTTTTTTTTTTTTTCTGAAAGCACCAACATTTCTCTTAAGGGATTCCACACCTTGCTTAAAAAGTAGGAAAGATGCAGAACCTGAGTTCCAGACTGGGCAGTAACACAAAGTGCTCAGCCACGTGAGGACATCAGGCTGAGTGGGACAAGTTCTAAACCAAGTCAGAAGACAACTGTGAGGGAGACAACAGGATGGTTGGTTTATGGATGTGGATCATTACCAATGAGAAAATCATGTTATAGAATTAAAGAATGGCTTGGGTTAGAAGGGACCTCAAAGATCACTTTGTTCCACCCCTGGCTGTGGGTGGAACACATTCCACCAGGCCAAGTTTCTCCAAGCCCTGTTCCAATCTGGCCATGGATACTTCCAGGGATGGGGCAGCCACAGCTTCTCTGGGCAACCTGTGCCAGGGCCTCACCACCCTCTGAGTAAAAATTTTCTTCCCAAAATCTAATATAACCCTGCCCTCTGTCAGCTTAAAACCACTGCCCTTGTTCTGTCACTACAGGCCATTGTCAAAAGTCTTTTGCAGCCTTCCTGTAGGCTCCATTCAGGTACCTGAAGGTGAGAATAAGGTCAGTCTGCAGCTGCTTTTGCTCCACTCCATCAATAATATATTATATATATATATATATATATTTATGTATATATATATTTATATATATATATTTAAAAATAAATATGTACTTCTATACATATGTATATGTGTATACATATGTATATATACACATATATTCCTGACCCGTGAATTTCCAGCAGTGTATTTGTAGTTTTGATCTACCAGTTCAGGAAAATGCTGTTGACAAAGAATGCCACAGCTTCCTGCACTCATAGTGGGAAATTACATTGATAATTTGACATTATTCTTCCAGGACCCTGTTAATATTATAGAATCTTTGATAGATTTTAAACTACAACTTTCTGGCTACAAGTTTCAAGGGTTGATTAGTGGGCATGAACTCTCCCCACAAACCACATCAAACTGATAAAAATAGGTTTTTAATTCAAGTAGGGCAGTCTTTACTCAAAAATACATTGGTTCCAGTTTTAATACTGGCTGCTTTAGCACACAGGAGCCAGCAAGTCTCACTGCTGGGTAAAGTACTCAGTCATTTGATGAAGGCTATTAAACTATTTAGCCATTACTGATAATATAATTTACCTTGCTATTAAGGTCATTATTATCAGTATTTATGTTGCTCCTGGAAGGTTGAATCAGACAATGCATTCACTGGCCTGGACTTCACCTGAAAACACAATAATTCCCTCCAGTGCATTCCCCAAGCATCCTGCAGTGGATCAGAGTGGCTTTTCCCCATTCATAGAATTATTTCTATCACCAGTTTGGCCTGGGTCAGCTACTCCTGCCTAGAAAACTTTCCTTTCCTAGAAAACTTGTAACTGTGGCTGAATGGTGGCAAGGACCAAGGACAATGGACTATTCCCTACATGGACACAGGAACTCTGCCAGCAGAGCCTTGACACCTTTTTCTGCAATGGATGTTGTAGGAGAGCTCTGCTCTTCCCTAACCAGCAGAACATGGGCAAGACAAACCAGAACTATTTATATTATTGACCTCACTGCCATGTGATGGTGGCAGACACGAGGCTGTGATGTGTCTCAGGAGAGGCAACCTTGCTAAAAAGTCTTGGAAAAAATACCTGGCCTGATATCCTTTATTTTACCTTTTTTTTTTTTGATTCCTCTTAAACAAAGTCTGGATGCTTTTTGAAAGCTGGGAGTGCTAAGCAGGACCCAGGTGAATTCACCTGAGCTGGTGCAGGGCACTCCTGTGCAAGCTGGCTGATCACAGTGATCCCACTGTGGGTGGCCCCTGGAAAGCTCCAGGGATACTTCAAAGGAAATGCATTGAGATGAAGGGAGGACAATGGGAAGGCATTTGCATTTTAAATATGACACTTCCATGAATGAATAATAAGGGATTTGTAAGGCTGGCCACCAAGAATTAAAATCATTGGTGCTACAGTTAATTCTTCAGGCCTGTTTTCCAGCGATATTAACTCACAGTTGCTTCCAGCAGAGGTTTTAGGCAGCCAAAACGATTAAAGCAATCCATCAGTTAAATACCAGACTACTCTAGGGAAGGTGGAGCCCAGAACTAAATCTCATGACACTTGAAACCTGTCTAATTGGCAGTTGGACTTCTCAAGTCAATCTTAGGAATGGTCTGTACATCTTAATATCATGAAAATTAGCATGAAGCAGTTTTCCTAGTATTCCTTTAAAATGGAAGTAAAGGTGATTTTTTTTTTTTAATTTACACTAGATTTCTAGATTTTCAATACTTCACGTGTAGCAGGTGGTGATACTCATCAGGAGTAACTCAGCTGCACCTCCTCTGTGCTTGGGCCCTACAGTGTTGTGAGAGAAATTGGAGAATGGAGCAGCACCTTCATCCTTCATGAGTCCTGGCCTCATTATTGTGAGCATTTCAATGTCCTACAGGATTCAGAGCCATATGTAATTTATAACCCCCCTCAAGCACCAGCTTTCCAGCAAGAAAAGTCTCCTATGACACTGCACATGCTGAGAAACCTCAGGGATGAGCACAGCACAAGACCCCCATCAGAATTAATTAATTAATTAAAAAATAAACAGATAAATAAATAATTTGTTATTTATTCATCTCTGAGTCTTAAGCATCTCCTCCTCTCAGTGACCAAACTGCGCCCTAACAACGATCAGTCCGGAAAGGAAGAGATTCCTTCTCTCCTGTCATCAGAGTAACAATTAAAAGATGGATTTATCATTAAATCACATCTAACCAGGCACAGCTGGATGCAGGAAATTGAGCTGACAGAGGATGGAGAAGATGTTGCAGTTGAAATAATCATGTGGCAATAAAACAGGAGGAGTCAGGGTCCTGTGCTTTAAAGTTCTTTATTGTGGACTTTCAGTGTGATACTGGGAAAATTGCTAAACTGTGTGCTGCTGTTTCCTCAGTCACTAAAGCACAGTTAATATCATGGGCTTTCAAAAGCATCTGGAGGTCTCCAGATGAGAAATTGTGCTGCACAGCAGACAGAATGCTTCTGCTTTTGATTATTATTATTATTATAAGGGGAAAAAAAGGACAAAACCAGGGTTGTTTCCTCCTCTGTAGTTTCCAGTATCATTTAGAAAGGAAAATAGAAAGCTATTTCTGGAATCATTCAAGGCATAAAATACGAGCATAACAAGTACCTCACCGGAATATAAGAATTATATTGAATTTTAGATTATTCAAAAAAAGAAAGAATTATCAGAAGACACAACACTCTGCTTCCAGTAGCTGAAGGCAAATTATGTATGATGTCATTGGAGCTACATTTTCAAGGTAAATTTCAAAGAAAGAGGTCTGCAGCATAACCAAGAATTTAAGTTTAGACACCTTCTTCTAATATTTGCCTTATTTTTATCTTTCATATACAAAGGAGAAAATAAAACTATTTTTCTGCAGAAGCACCACATTCTTTTTGTGGAGTTCTGTCCATTTTATTGAGCAGATTGTGGCTATGAATCACATTACAGTAAAAAAAGGCAGCAGTCCTAGCTCCAGGTACAGCATCCCTGAATATGGAGCTGGATTCTTTAAAATATTTAGGCATTGACTAAAGATTAAGTCATTTTGGAAGGTATTAAAATGCTGTTCCTACTCTCTGTTTTTTTTTAGCAAAGCCAAAAAGAAATGAACATAAAGCACTGGAACAGTTGTAATAAATCAGGACAGAAATCTGAACTTCACACTGGCATGTTGCAAGTTTTTGAGGACTATTTTGAAGTAATAAATGATTTTTGTTCACCTGGTGTCCTGACTATAACACAGGGATGTTATTTCCAATAGTTTGGAAATAACAATAAACTAAATATAAACTTTTGTTATTTGAGATCTAACTGTCCCCTTGACTACACCCATGACCAGTTTGTCATATTCTGTATTTTATCCTCAGTTTTAGCCATGGGCTCTTCCCAAACACATGGGATAAAGCTCCATGCATTTCACCATCCTCACTGTCTAGTGGGGTGAATTAGAGCAAATAAGCAGAAAAAGTTGAATTAAACTCCATGATGGATTTTTTTTAACTTAGCAATGCTCTATTTGGCTTCTTTAAATGCTTCTTGAGGTTTTTTCCTCATCTATTTTTTTCAGCATCCTTAAATAGGTTCCATCAAAAATCATGGTTGTGGATTGAATGGACTTCTGTCTTTAAATTCTCTTCTCTCTTCTCTTCTCTTCTCTTCTCTTCTCTTCTCTTCTCTTCTCTTCTCTTCTCTTCTCTTCTCTTCTCTTCTCTTCTCTTCTCTTCTCTTCTCTTCTCTTCTCTTCTCTTCTCTTCTCTTCTCTTCTCTTCTCTTCTCTTCTCTTCTCTCCTCTCCTCTCCTCTCCTCTCCTCTCCTCTCCTCTCCTCCTCTCCTCTCTCCTCTCCCTCCTCTCCTCTCCCTCTTCTCTCCCTCTTCTCTCTCTCCTCTCCTCTCCTCTCTCTCTCTTCTCTCTCCTCTCCTCTCCTCTCCTCTCCTCTCCCTCTCTCTTTCCCTCTCCCTCCCTCTCCCTCTCCCTTCTCCTTTCTCCCTTCCCTCTCCCTCTCCCTCTCCCTCTCCCTCTCCTTTCTCTTCTCTCCCTCTCCCCTCCTCTCCCTCTCTCTCAATTTTCCAAAGGACATTTACCCCGATCTGTGCAAAGCCATCAGGAAGGTGCAGGCAGCTCCCAAAGCTGTTTCATCATCTGAGATAACATCAAGAGAGGCAGCACTGCTCAGCCTCTATTTACAGCTACAATTTTGGCTGTCCAAAGGAGAGTTCAGAGAGCTCACTGAGGCTGAAAATCTAACTTTTAAATCAACAAGTTCAAGATGATGAATCTGACTTTCTTCATTTGACTTCAGTCTGCCTTTCCTTAGGAATCCTTACAGCTGGCTCACGTGGGGATTTTTTTTTTTTTTTTTGCATGAAACAAGGTGCAAGAAAGAAAATTTGATGTTAAACATCAACACCTTCCTCATGCAGGGGTCACAATCAATATTTGATCCAAAGACAGCAGTGAAATTATTAGCAGAGGTTGGTGGTGGGGGAACACATTTACACCTGAAATCCCTTAGGTGGTAAAAAATACACTGGAGTGGAAAATAATGAAACACTACTAACCCCAAACAAAATTATCAGCATGAAGACAAACGACCTACTGCAACCCAATAAAATCAATTCCCCAGCAGCCCCAATAGGTGGGACCAGTGTGCTTTAAATACACACAGCAGAATTCCTGGTACCTACCCAGAAATGAGCAGATCAAATTAATCCCCAAAGCACTTCTGCTGAAATCACCAGATTTATGCCACAGATATTTTCCCTTCACTTATCTAAACACAAACTTTGTAAAGAGTGGGGTGCAAATAAAATCTCTTTGAGCCTGAATGGAGAAAGCTTGGGAGCAACTGACACAATTGTGCATGTCTAACAGCCTCCAGCAAGTGACTTTAATCTCTTTACATCTCAGTTTTGCTGGCATTAGCACAAGAATATTGAAAGTTCTGCCCCTCAGAGGGGTGCTCGGAGGGTAAGCTGAGACCTGCTGGATGAAAGGCATGCAGGGCTTTTATTTACATTTGTGTTACAGCATCTTCAGTTCAGCACACAGGTTTACAGTCCATTATTAAAAGAATGTGAGGCAAACAACACTGTTCAGCACTAAATGCTTCAGTTTCTATTGATTCTAACAAAAAAGAGTACCTGGATTCTCGTTGAATTGCAGAACTGACAACCTGAGCTCACTTAATGCCAGCCTCCAGGATGTCCTTTTATAAATCCATTTTTAATTTATAATTTTTTTACACTTGGCTACATTGCAATTCTGCTGCCTCTTGCTCAGGAATCAAACCCTTGGTCACAGATATTTTATGCCACAGATATTTTCCCTTCACTTATCTAAACACAAACTTTGTAAAGAGTGGGGTGCAAATAAAATCTCTTTGAGCCTGAATGGTGAGAGCTTGGGAGCAACTGACACAATTGTGCATGTCTAACAGCCTCCAGCAAGTGACTTTAATCTCTTTACATCTCAGTTTTGCTGCCATTAAAACAAGAATATTGAAAGTTCTGCCCCTCAGAGGGGTGCTCGGAGGGTAAGCTGAGACCTGCTGGATGAAAGGCATGCAGGGCTTCTATTTACATTTGTGTTACAGCATCTTCAGTTCAGCACACAGGTTTACAGTCCATTATTAAAAGAATGTGAGGCAAACAACACTGTTCAGCACTAAATGCTTCAGTTTCTATTGATTCTAACAAAAAAGAGTACCTGGATTCTCGTTGAATTGCAGAACTGACAACCTGAGCTCACTTAATGCCAGCCTCCAGGATGTCCTTTTATAAATCCATTTTTAATTTATAATTTTTTTACACTTGGCTACATTGCAATTCTGCTGCCTCTTGCTCAGATGGTCACAGATATTTTATGCCACAGATATTTTCCCTTCACTTATCTAAACACAAACTTTGTAAAGAGTGGGGTGCAAATAAAATCTCTTTGAGCCTGAATGGAGAAAGCTTGGGAGCAACTGACACAATTGTGCATGTCTAACAGCCTCCAGCAAGTGACTTTAATCTCTTTACATCTCAGTTTTGCTGCCATTAAAACAAGAATATTGAAAGTTCTGCCCCTCAGAGGGGTGCTCGGAGGGTAAGCTGAGACCTGCTGGATGAAAGGCATGCAGGGCTTTATTTACATTTGTGTTACAGCATCTTCAGTTCAGCACACAGGTTTGTAAGAATGTGAGGCAAACAACACTGTTCAGCATTAAATGCTTCAGTTTCTATTATTTCTAACAAAAAGAGTACCTGGATTCTCATCGAATTGCAGAACTGACAACCTGAGCTCACTTAATGCCAGCCTCCGTGATATCTTTTTATAAATCCTTTTTTAATTTATTATTTTTTTACACTTGGCTACATTGCAATTCTGCTGCCTCTTGCTCAGGAATCAAACCCTTGGTCTCAGCCTTTGCAAAACCTGATAGCGCATTTCTCATTATGTCCATAGTAATTTCAATTATTTTCCTTTGTCTAAGACTTCTGTTACGGTTTGGTGCCTGTGGACATTTTAAGTAACTACCTTTTTTATTAGCTGACTCAACACATGACAGATTATTCTGTCCAGTTCTTCTTCTTAAGTCCTTTTATCAGCCTAAGTCCCTATGTGACCTCTCTTAATGTTCCTGTATTATCTGTGAGGAATACTCAGTGATTTGACATAAAAACACACCTTAAGGTCAGAGATTTACACCCATTTTTAGAAGAACTGACCTAAACGACCCAAATAATTCAAACAATTGGTCCAAATGCCACCGTCCAAATCTGGGAAAGAGAAATGAGCAGAAAAATGGGCTGATTTCCCATGGAAAGGGACAGGTCAAAATCAAGATTTAAGCTGGGATTGTCACTTTTCCATCCAGTTCCTTATCGGTCATCAAATTGGTCCTTCAGTCCAAAAAATGGAAATAAAATATAGGTTTTGTGCATTCTGGAACCTAATTGATTGTTTGTTGGGGTTTTCTTCTGTTGAAAGAGAAAAGGCTGAAGTCCCTCAGCTGGAGCTGCTTTTCTTGCAGAAGCATTTTCACTTTTGTCAATGTCTATGTCCCCAACAACATCAGAGCAGTCAAATATTTAAAATCTGTGTTACCTGAAGGTTTCTCTATGGTAGAACTGACATTCTTAGGCAGAACACACCATTTTCCTTCTGCCCAAGGGTCTTCTAGGGGTGGATGACTCAAGACCATTCCATTCCATTCCATTTCATGCCATTCCATTCCATTCCATCCCATCCCATTCCAATTATTCTATCTTTTCCCTTTGCTGAACCCCACGACACCTTTGAGAAACCTTACCACAAATCCTCTCCTTGCTGCCTCTCTGGAGATGACTCAAACACAGAAGTTTCAGGCACAATCTACCACAGCTATCCCAAAATTTCTCCCAACTGAAGCTAAAAAATCTCCACACCTCTTGCAGCAAATTCTGTGGCACTTCTTAGCTCAAGAGCTCATCCTTTTCAGTAAAGTGTAACAGTGTAGGTACTTCCAGAGACAGAAACACAGCAAAAAATGTATAAAAATGTCTTAGGACCACAAAAGAACCACACAGGACCCAGAGAAGACTCAGAGTTAAGGAATATGAGATGCTACCCTACACTGTGGAACTGCAGGATTTGCTAAAGTAACAAAGACTGGTAATTTAGCCCTGAGGCCAGAGAAATATTCTTGGTATTTTTAAAATCAGCAACACACCTGAGGCCCCTGAAGGTCTGGCCTGAGCTAGAGCAAGCGCTGTGAATGGAGAATACACCGATGTTTATACTCAAGCAACATTTAGTCTGCTTTTCTCTGGCATGGCAGGCAATTTTCCTGTCTCTACCACCATTACACTGAGTTTTCAACTCTTCTTCTCCCCCAAGAAAAGCAACAGCAAGCAAAGTTTGTGTCTGGAGAAAAATCCTCATTAGCACTCTGAAATAAGTTGGGTATATTGTGACATTTTCAAGAGATCTTCCTCCCTCTAGGGTTCATTTCTCCAGGAATTTAAGTCAAAATGTACAGAAAAGAGACATCACTTCCAATGAGTTACTCTTCTGTCAAAAGACAAAAGGATGAAATAACGCAGAAAATTTCCCCTAACCCTGAAACAAACCCCTTAAAAATCAAAGCCTTCCCTTCCTTCTGACATAACATCCTCACCTGAAAAACAGGCTCTTTGATGGAATTGTTTCTGCTGTCACTGGTTCTGGATACTATGAGTTAAAAAAGAAAAAAATTCGGAAACGAATATTAAGTTCAGAACAAGTCTTAGTGATCTCACTAAATGCTAATTGAGTTTTAATGCTGTTTTCATTAACTTTGTGCCCTTTCATATGAAGCTGGAGGGCTACTCAGTGATAAGAGAGCCCCACCAATAGAGTCATATGAATGGATGCTAAATGCAAATTCTGGACTCACTGGGCAATGCTCACAGCAGGGCTTTGACAGGATAAAGATTTTATGGAGTGTCACATCAGGACTTGAGGAGGCTGAATGTCAAGAGTAAAAGCAACAGCAGGAAAAAATGAAAGCAAGAAGGACTCTGAAGTGATGAGGGTTTTTTGTTGTTTTTTTTTTTTGGGGGGGTTGGAAACCACAATTAAAAAATTAACTTTCTACTGTAAGTAGCTAAAAACCCAAGAAGAAGGAAGCTCATCAAAAGGAGATTAAAAATAAAAATCAAAATCTGACAGAGAGCAAAACCCTGCCTTTCACTGAAAAGCCCAAGACAGGCTCACAAAATATTTCTGGCAGGCCTAAACTTTCCCAACATGTTTCAGCAAGGGATTTGGTTCTCTGAGGGTACAGCTTGGGCTGATTATTTTGTGGCAGGGGTTGGATGAAGAACTCGTACTTAAGCTGGCAGGAGGAAGAATTCCCATGAACAGGAGAGTATTAAAAACCCAAGTGTGCCCTACATGGAACTGCAGAGACCTCAGAACCCCTTCCAGTGCCTAAAGAGGCTCCAAGAGGCTGGAGAGGGATCTTTTCCAAGGGCATGGATGGACAGGACAGGAGGGAATGGCTTCCCACTGCCAGAGAACAGGTTTTGACTGAATACTAGGAAGAAATTCTTTACTGTGAGGGTGGTGAGGCACTGAAACCTCTCTGGAAGTGTTCAAGGCCAGGCTGGATGGGGCTTTGAGCAACCTGGTCTGGATGAAGGTGTCCCTGCCCGTGGTAGGAGGTGTGAATGAGATGGTCTTAAAGGTCCCTTCAATTTCAGTTTCACTGTGGATGAGAGAAGAAAAGTGGTGCAGTGCCCTGGAAGATGAGAATCTGCTTTCCTGGATACTGCAGCTTTTCTCCACTTGGTGCCTGTGTACACCAAGATCTTACCAGGAAAAATGCATTATAAGGACTCACAGTGGGATTTTCTGTTCCCACGGAAGTAAGCTCATTAACTTCCCTGGTGTTTAGAGAAAAACAGCCCTCATGACCACTCATTATAAACAACACAAAAGAAAGAATGGCCACCTTTTTGACTTAGAAAAACCATTTCAAAGGGAAAGCATTCAGTGCTTATTCACAGAAATGGAGAGTAATCTTAAAGCCCTTTGTTTTGTATTGAAACAACTGAAACTAACAGTATCCGATTTGTATCATATTTCATGGTGCAAATGAAATGAAACTAAATTGGTTTTAGCAAAGAAAGTGATCATACAATCAGAATGTCGTGGGTTGGAACGGACCTCTAAGATCATCTCAGTCCAACCCCTGTCATGGGCAAGGATGTCAGTCACTGGGTGAGGCTGCTCAGAGCCCCATCCGACCTGGCTCTGAGCACTTCCAGGGATGGGGCAGCCACAACTTCTCTGGGCAGCCTGTTCCAGTGCTTTACCATCCTCTGAGAAAAGAATTTCATCTGAACATCTCATCTAGACCTGCTCTCTGTCAGTTTAAAACCACCTTTCCTTGTCCTGTCCCTGTACGAAAAAGGTCCCCATCCCTTCTTTTTATCAGCCTTCTTAAGGTTCTGGAAGGTGCTCTAAGATTTTCCCAGAACCTTTTATTCTCCAGGCTGAACAACCTCATATCTGTCTGTCTGACACAGCTATGAACAGAAAAACACACATACACACACAGATTCATGCACATAATACCTAATCCTGTTAGTATTTTTTCCTTCAGCTCCAAGAAAATGGAAAGGAAAGCTGGCTGTGTGTTAACCTCTCGCACTTTCATTCCTCTTCATAACTGGAACAATCTTTACTTTTATCCCTGACTGCAATACTTTTTGTGAGTTTTTCACACATCAAGTTCAGGATTTTTTTTGTTAGTGTTGCTAACAAAAATTACCCCAGATTCCAGGTGTATGTGTGCGTGCATACATGTCTGTGTGTGCTCTGGCAAAAAAAAAAAAAAAGAACATTGAGTTCACCTAAAAAAAGCCCACCCACAACAGAAAATTGATCTGAAATTGACACACCAAAATGCCAGCAGGCTCTAAAATTCAGTATATCCACAATTTTAGAGAAGAAATCCTAAGGCCATGGCCTTTCCTCACCCACAATTTTCAACGGTTGTATGAGACTCAAATTTCACTTTATCCCTGTGAGAATGAAGGACAGGAATGGCTCTGCCTTTGGGTACTCCTGAATTCTGTCACATTGGTTCCTTTAATCCCTCAGGAGTGAATGAGAACAGTTTAGGGCTCTGCACAATATTCCTTCTTGATTCAGATTTATAGGGTTAAATGAGAATTCAGACCTAGATCTTGCCTTAAACCCTGAGTAAGGATTTGAACCGGATTCCTGCCATAAACCAGGAGGGTATGAGACATGCAGGAGAGGTCACCATTTAATATGATTTGTAGTTGCTTCACTCTCCCAAAATTGTAAATGACTGCTGAGACAGACATTTAACAGGTCCAGTCCCACTGCTTGATAGCAAAGACAGGAAGGAGAGGCAGTGTACTCAAATTCTGGTCTTTTCATCAATAAATATTTAAGTATTCACTGAAAGTGGAAAAGATGTAAGGTAAAGAAATTGATTTCTCCCTCTCTCTCCCATGTCTGAACTGATGTGAGTTCCCTTTATCAAATTGAGCATCGTTCTGTCTCTGAGATAATTTGATTAGATTTAAGGTAGAGTTGCTCTTTAGTTTTTCTTCAGATCAAAATCAAGAATGCATTAGAGATGAAGAACCTTCCCTGGTGATCTCTTGGAAAGCCTGAGCCTTGAAAAAATCTGCCTCTCTCTGGCAGATATCAAACCCAGATGTGCCATGGATGAGGAACCCTCTGTCTCAACCAGATACTGAGCAAAAGGCACAAGGAAACTCAGTTTTCCATATAACAGCTCATTACAAACAACAAAACAATAAATATTTAACTCAAATCCAGCCTGGAAAATTGGCTCTCCAATTATCTCTGGAAAATTGGGGAGTTTAACTGCATGTCAAGCTACTGTGATATTCTTTGTTTATGTTAAACAATAAACTCTACCAGCCCTTTTTGACCCAGGAAAAACACAGATGTAAATTAATATATGCCCAACTCAAGATTAGCATTTGCTACTGCCCAGAAAAACTGTTGATTAAAAGCCACCACTAAGTAGTTCACAGTAAATACAGTGGAAAATTATCCAAGACCAAAGAAGAAAATCAGAAATTATTGCTAGCAGTAGATGGCAGAGAAACATTAAAAAGAAAAAAGAAGCAAAACTGGATATTAAAATATATTTTGTACTGATAAAATTAGTCTTAATGAACTATAAAATAAATAAGCCTTAATGAACTATAGCAGCCACTTGCAATTATTTCTGTACTAATAAGCTTGGAAAATACATTTGCCATTTACTGGTCATTAACAAGATATTCTTTGAAATATGTAATTCAGTAAAGGAGAAGTTGTTACAAATTAAAGGAATTCCAGGAAATTTTTGCGCCTATTACTCCACAGAAATATTTGAGTGTCAGAAGAGAAGATTTCCTAGGCCAGTGAATGCCCAAATTTGTTCAACAAGCTGAAATGGAGGTTTTATAGCTCCTCTCTTGCATTACATTTCTTCTCTATTGTCTTTTCAATACTGTGCTCTGAAAAATGTAAATAAACATAGGTCATTGGGATCTGCCTTGTAAGAACATTTAATAGGAGTCCTTAATTGCATGTTGTAAACATAGTACAAATGGCAGTTGTAAAACTGAGAACAATTTTGTTCCAAATAATCAACAAGAATGCCTCTTCATAGAGCAAACTCTTACCAGGCACAGTACTATACCTAAAAAACCCTAAAAAAAAAAAAAAAAACCAAAAAAAAAACCAATCCTTGCAGGAATTGAAGCAGAGGAAATTCCATTTTTGGCTAAACAAAGAAATTCTTGTTCATGGGATAGGATTTTATGAAAAAGCAGATGCCTTGAAAATATTCTACAGATGATACAGATTTTTTTATTTTTTTTCTTGAGAGGAGGCAGAAAATGCAAAGGGATCAAATGATTGCTGTTTAATGAGTTAGTGCTTGTCAGCTGAGAGGCAGCAATGGCTGGGATGTTATTCTTGGCAAGTTTTGATGACGTGGCATCAGGACTAATGCATTTCACCCTGCACTCTCAGCAGGCTGTGCATGGACAGCCAGGCAGTTCAGCTAACGAGAGGTAATTCAATCACCATCAGTAATTGCTAATTGAAGTCATCTCCCTCCACTCCACCTGGCTCTGTTTCAGTGACAAGGAGCGTTGCCCACCCTCTGGGCTGGGAGGATGAGATCCATGTGAGGCGCACAGCTGGAAATGTGGTGGCTCTTTGGACAAGACCCACAAATGCAGTGATTGCTGGTGACCTGTTTGTGAGAGGAATTAAATGGTTTATGGACTATGCAGCAACACTGTAACGTGAAAAAAAAAATTCCATTTCAGTGTCAAAATATGACTGTTGAGGAATTAAGAATCTGTCAAAGCTCAAGCAACGTCCATACCAAATTCAAAAGTAAAAAAGCCATTTCTCCAGCAGTTTTTGAGGAAACAAAGACTGAAGTCAAAAGTCTCCTTTTCCAGATACACCTTCAAAGCCTATTTTGGGAGCTGAAGAACATTCTGTAAATGAGCGATTGTCCAACTCCTTGTAAAGCCTGATGAAGCTACAAGGAATATTTCAGAAAATTCACTGAGTAGGATGGAATTCTAATTCTCTTTTTAAAGTTGGTTTGAAGAATTTCACATCAGAGAGATGATTGCAATTAGGAGGTTATGATCTACATATTGAATATATGATATATTCATTTACCATATTCATTAATATATTACCAAAATATAGACATTTCTAGTTCTACTTGAGGAGATGGAGAGCTACCAAGGACATGGTTTCCACTGCATGAGAAAGAACACAATGAAGTGGGAGTTTAAGAATTTTTATCTTATTTTTTATTTTTATAATTTTTATAATTTTATATTTTTTTATTTCTTAAGAAGAAAAGGAAACCACCAAAACAGCATTGAAGGAGCCCTGATTTCACTCGCAGTTTTAAAGGATAACTCCCAGATCATTGTGGTGGCTTGGAAACAGTCACATGGCTTCAAAGGAGAATTTAACAACCTGCAGCACATCATGGGATAAGGCCATGTCCCAAAATAAGGTTGACCACCATCAGGGCTTCAGAGGAAATGGCTGGGACAAAGGACAGCAATTCAAAGAGTACATTTAATTACTTGCAGTGATTTTCCTCTGACACTAAAACACTTTCCAACTTGTTGAACATCCTTGAGACAGCACTCGAATTTTGGAACTGAAGAAACAGAACAATGTTCCCATCTACCTCACTCTGAGAGTCAAAACACCAGACACACTGTCCCCTCCACCATCCTTCTTCACAAAGAGATAATCACAGATTTATTGCCTTTCTAAGAGTCTGCTCTGCTGGGACATGAGATTTTCCAGCTAAACTGACAAAATATTTATTCTTTAACAGACTTTTACCAAAGAAAACCTCCTGGACTGGTTTTCAGGTTTTCTTCCAGACAACACTGATCCAAAATTACCTTGCTTTGACACCACCACCAAGGATAACAGTCCGGTAACACTTTCGAGGAGCTTGGATAACAATAGGAATAAGGCCCTGTCATGTAGGGAATGGCTCTGATGAACTCTGTGCTGCCTTATTCCCAAGAAAACATCTGAGACCCTGTGGTGGGTCGACCAGGTGATCACCAAGCTGCTCTGCCTCTCCCCTCCTCAGCAGGATTGCAGTAGTGGAAAAAATAAGATTGAACAAAAGAAATATTTGAACAAGATAAAGGCAGTTTAATAAGGCAGAAGTAAAGGCTGCACATGGAAACAAACAAAACTAGGAGATTTATTCTCTACTTTCCATCTATAGGCAATGTTCAGCCAGCTGAGATAACTGGAATGATGATAAAACACTGAAAATTTGTGGGTTTTGTTGGATCAAAACAGGATAGAACAGAAATGACCACCCCTGATTCCCCAAACACCAGGCTCTGCATCCAGGGGCAGCAACATCACCCATGTCCCCACACACCCAGGACAAGAGGAATTGCTCTCCACAGAGGAATTCACTGCTTTAGCTTTATCAGAAAGAACCACACACCTGCCCAAGCTGACTTTGCTGCAAGTCCACTCACTCCACAGTCCATGGGAACCAGGATGAATGAGGGACTCCCTTGTGCTGATATTTGCTCTTGGCCCTGACAACAGCACAAGCTCACTGCATTTTTGGGGCTCAATGAGACAGATAATTCCAGTATTGCCAACCGAAAATATCAGCTGATAGTGCTGCAGTGATGTGGGAGCAGTTCCCGACTCTGTGTTGCTCCTATAAAGAGTTTAATCTTCTTTTCTCCCGGGGCTACTGATTTCTGCCTCAGAGAGCCCTCCTGAGCCATTAATCAGTGCAACTGCTCCCTGAGCTGAGCACCAACTGCTCCCTCAGACCTCACTGCTCCTGAACTGACACTACCCATAGGGAAGAGCTCACTTGGTACTGACTCATTCAAATATTTTAGACTTTCATTCATAATTTTTCCAAGTCGAAACTGAAATTTTGGTCATCTAAAGCCCCACTAGGACTGGTGTTGTCCATAATTCTTCCTGAAATATCAGCTTTTCACATGTTATTTCCTTAAACATCTGTGAATGGGACAGAAAGTGAGAGAATAACCATTGGTCTGAATCAGTGCATCCATTTTTGTGCTGTTTCACAGTTCAAACTAAACGTGCTGAAAATCACCCTCTTCTGCCAGGTCCTTAGAGGTGTGTCAGGATGGTTTAGGTTAAAGGAGTTACAAAGCATAAATAATAATGTCTTCAGAGTGGGAAAGCTCAGATCACAGACTTGGCCTCCATCAGGAGGGTCAGCACTGTGCATTCAATGGGAGTATCCCATTTTCCTACTGATGGCAAAGAAACCTGAGATGGGATGGAGAAAGCTGCTGGCTGTTCCAAAGTCCTCCTGACTTTGGAATCAAATCAATGAACTCAAGTTAATTGAGCTTCAGGAACTGTCTGCACATCTACTCTCAAGAAAAAGTAATGTGATACATCCTCCCTTCACTCTCTCACAGAGTTAATGACCTGGCATTATGTGATACTTATAAAGGTCAAAGACCATGAGATGGGCAACAACCATCATCTGAAATGCATTAAAACACAGTAACCTGATTGTATGATGTCCCATCAAAACATTAATCTGTTTGAAAGTTTGTCTCAATAGTAAAAACTCAGAGAAATTATTAGAAATTAATCTGCCTATTTCCTGGCACTTCTGCCTTTCTTGCCCTGTTATTTTGAGGGATTTTTTTTTTTTCACAAAACAGACTCTTGTCTCTTAAAAATTCTTTTTCTACTAATAATAATTTCTTTCTTCTGCACATTTGTGGCAGCACATTTTTATTGTCAGGGAAGCAATTTAGCAGAGAGAAGTGGAGACACAGCCAGTGGAATCAGGAAAGTCTTAAAGAATACAAATGTTAGCCTAATTTAAGAAATTGGGCCAACTCATAAACCAAGGCCCAGTACATATTATTCAGTGAAAATCCAGCTCTCATTTTTCAGATCTTAAATTTGAAGCAAAAAGTTACTGCAGAATCAGGATGTACCTCAACCTTCTTGTCAGAGCAACAATTGAGCAGGGATGCCAGGATCTGAGCAATTAATTATAGGCTAAAAGACAAGAACTGAAATGACAAGAATTGACACCTGACTCTAAATGTAGGAACTTTTTCAAAGTAATAGGATACAGGGGAAAAAAATATTACAGAGCTATTGATTCCTGATTGTGCTGCACAGCAAACACGGCAGCAGTGCCACAGCCAGGGCAGAGGGGTGAATTATTTTAGGATTTCAATGACAGCTGCCAAAAATATTTTGACCCTTATAGAGCTTGAAAGATTGAAACAAGGTTGAAAACTCAGCCAGTCACACATTAAGCCACATAAGATGTGTGGTGAAAACAGAGACAGCAAGAAAAGCCCTGTGATAACAATTTAAAAAGCAAAAGCAATACCACGAAACAAAACTCTCAGTGCTTTGCCTTTATTTACAAAGTTCCTTAGGTTAAATTATTTCTCTGTTCAGCACTGAGTAGGAACTGCTGAGCTTTAGCAGCCTGACATAGCCAGGGAGAGATGAAACGGGCAAATGTCAGAATTTCTGCTGTGTGTGTCAGGGAGGGTGTCCAGATTTGTCTCCTGCTTGGAAGGAACAGACCTGCACACGCCAAGTGTCACAAAGCCACTTGTCAATCTCTCCCTCTCTGCCACCACGACCCTCATGACCCCCACACGCAGGGTTGTGATGCTGTGACTGCATTTGTTGGTGGCAAAAGGAGCAGCACAGAGGGGCAGTGTCTTGCACGAGGCACTAAAATGATCCAGCCAACTGAAACAGCAAAAGGTCTGAAAGAAAAACAAACGCCAAGGATGGGCTGTGTAAAATCAGCTGTCTGAACCTCATCCTCACTGATCAGGTTACATAAAACACTTAACCACATTAGAAACCCATAAATGAATTATGCAAGGAAAGCTGTAACTGTGAGGGAGGGGAAAAATAATCCAAACTAAACCAATATTTTCTATTTTTCTATGATAATTCAATATAAATTCAAAACAAGACAGTTGCATATTCGGGAAACACATACTTGGAGCCTTATTATTACATTTTACATGGACTACAGCCCAATTAAGGAGACACTGTCCAAGATGTTAAGTGAGATATTAGAAAGAAAATCTTTACAGTGAGAATGGTGAGGGCCTGGAATGGAATTCCCAGAGAAGCTGTGGCTGCCCCATCCCTGGAAGTGTTCAAGGCCAGGTTGGATGGGGCTTGGAGCAACCTGGGATAGGGGAAGGTGCCCCTGCCAATGGCAGGGGGCTGGGACTGGATAATCTTTAAGGTGCCATCTAATCACAGACCATTCTGAGATCCTAAGGATTTTATGTCTGTACATTCAGGATTGCATGGAGACTGTAATCAGAGTACAACTCCATGCTCAGGATAGTTAGTATTTTACAAGTTTAGTATGGTTCAAAGTCCAAATGGTCAAATTATCAAAAAAGGAATTAATCAATGTCCATTAAAGATTTAATAACTTGTCTCCTGTATCAGGAGGGCTTTGAGCTTCAAGCTGCTGAATGCTGGGAGAATCTGTTGAGTCCCAGCCCACAGGAATTAGGGAAACTACATGGTAATGTAGATTCCTTAAATAGACTTTTACCAAAGAAAACCTCCTGGGCTTCAGTCCAGTAACCTTTGTCTGACAGAAATGTGTCTTGGTAAGGGTGAAGGCACCTTCTGCTGCTTTCAAAAACAGGGCCCAGTCAAGTCATCATTGATTCTGTCTTTCCTTGGCCAATGGGATTGAGATGATGAAGTTGTTGTTGAAAACCATATTTTCCAGATGTCACACACATGCAGCATCTTTCTCAAAGTTTGCCACCTCTGTTTTCCTATAAAGAAGGCTTAAAACTTGGGATTCCAACAGTCTTGACTGTCACTTTGGATAAGTGTGCACTCATGCAAATGAGTCAAAAGAAGGGCACAGAAGGTCTGCCTAGCTGAAATATTGACACTACCCAAAAAAGCTCCTTTCAGACTGCTCCTGCAATCCTGTCCTTTTGAATGGTCACTGATGTTGATGGAACAGCAAAAAAAGAGCAGCTGCAGTGTTGCTCCAAGATGCGCACAATGTGACCCAAAAGTTCCTGGGCTATTTTCCTAAGGTGTCAGCAAACAAATGTACAGACACAAGTCCTCAGGAGTTTCTCTGCATTCGCTGTAGACACTTTCCTCTCTCTCTGCCAGACAAAACTGCCCCAAGGGAGCAGTGACACACTTATGGCAGGGCCCTGACAGGCAAAGCCAGGGCTGGGAGCTCTCCTGAGCAGCTGCTCTCCCTCTGAGCCAGCAGCCAGGGATGGCACAGCTGCCTGGGAAACTCACAGGGAAAACTGCTTTTCACTCTGCAAGATTCATCAAGTGATCTCCCCTCTGGAAGGAATGGGCTTGTCTCTCCAAGCTATGTCTGATTCGTGGTGTGGGGAAAAAATTCTTCTTTTGAGAAGAAAAAGTTGATTTGATACTGTTGTTCAGTATCATTATTGCAAAAGCAGAAACATCAAGCAATTAAAAAACCCCAAAAATGTAAGAATACTTTATATGCTAATGATCAAAACAATAACTACTAATCACACATACTAATGGCATAATTTCTTTAATTCACTGAATAGTGACCTTCATATTTCTTATCACCAGCCATGGAAGTTAAAGAAGCCTAACTTTAATATCCTGCAAATGGGATTTAAACCACTGGAATGGAGTGGTTGGGGCTTTTTCTTCTGGTCCCTTACTGATCTAGCATGGAACAAACATTTTGAGGAGATGTTAAGTGGAAGTTCTTGCCATTCCTTACCAAATTTTGGATTTTATTTAGTGATATGTCCTGTGCCAGCCAGAGTATTTAGTAATTAGTTCCCTCACCTGCTTTCCTCCCTTTGTTTTGTCTGAAGTCATGCAGACCTGTTACACATTAAAGCCCAGCTGTTCCTTATCTCCCTAAAGTGTGTAAGAGAGCTTTTATATGAACCAGGTTCTTGAGGTAGGTAATCTTTATATACACTGATATTTTAAAAACATGGATTTTTAAAAACCTGTTTGCATTACAATTCAGAATAGAATTTCATCTATCACTATGGACACAGAAACCCTGAAAACATCCTGGTTTAGAAGTCCTCAAAGCACAAATATGAAATCTACTGCACACCAATGGGGCTAAGCCAGACTTAGAACCATTAATAAAGATCAGAAATCATCATTGCTCCAGTATAATTCAATGCAGGTCCTGCCTCCAGTTCTACTGATGCAGAGTAACTCTTGTTTTAGAAGCTCAATAATTAGTTTCACAACTGATGATGAAAAGTAGAGCATGATATTTTTCCTGGGGCTTTCATTAGTATCTCTAGGTTCACTTCCCTCAAGACATGGATCTCATAACAGGAGATTAATTTTAGTTTTCCAATGGAGTTTTATTGTAAGATTATTTTGTTCTCTGACTTTCTCCACTAAAGGGATTTTGATTAAAATGTGCCTAGACATAGTCAACTGATGATAAGATTTGTAATTTCCAGTAGATAGGAATATTTAACTATACTAAAAGAAACTGTGTTATATTAGAGATTATCCTGATGGAACAAATTTCCAAACTGATGCAGAGTAAAAGCAGAGTGATGCAATTAAAATTATTGTAGTTGCTCTAGATTTAAATTACCAGGACAGATCCCTATTTGCACCCATAAGCAGTGTCCCTTCTATAAAAATGGGATAAAACAATATATAGAAATGATAGATAGATAGATAGATAGATAGATAGATAGATAGATAGATAGATAGATAGATAGATAGATATGCTGTAAGAACATCAATATTCAGTGAATTAAAGGTCCATTTCACCAATATCATCCTTGTTTCAGGGCTGGCCAAACACCTCAGTAAAGATTGAAGTGTATCAAAATATTTCTACCTATTTCTCCTAGCAATGATGTAGGGCTTGTGACCATCCCCATCCAAACCAGTGAGATGGTTCTTGACATCCTTCAACCATTTTTTTTTTCTTTTTTGATTTGTACAATTCCTTCTTGTACCTAAGTTTTGACGATGACTATGTCATGGCAGAAGAAGTGCCAAAGCTCAAGAAGTGTGAAGAATCATCTTTCTATGATGCTTTTGAACCAACTCCTTTTAGTTCTCAGTGGAAAGAAGGCCCTTTAGAAGACTCATTCTCACATGGAAGGAGAGCATTTTCAACTGAACCCTTGCTAAACAAAAGAATTAACAAAATCTGTCAATCATTTGGGGGGTAGAAAATACATAAATCTGATATCTCTCCTTTGAACAATGGCCTGGCAACCTTCTAAAGAAGGAGAAACCCAAACATGCTTTGCATCAGAAAGAGAATATCACAAATAATTGATGAGTCACTCTCAATAACGACAACAAGGGAAAAGAAAGGAAAATAATTTTTTTTGTGTCTTATACTTTACATTTAAAGCACATTTCATATTACAAAATACATTTTGTATTACATTGTAAACAGACTATAGGTGAAACTTCACTAATAGGATGAAACTGCTTTGATATCTCACCTATATTCCAAAGGCTACAGCTCAGTCCTCCTACTAGAGACCAACATTCCTTCTAGGTGTACATCCACAGCAAAGATCACCAAAATCCATTTTTACTTTTCACCCCTACTGAAATCTCCAGCTGTTTGTCTTCCTGCTCCTCAGGAGGGTCTCTGGAACATCTCAGAAGATAAAAGCACTTGGGAACACCTCTGGGCTTGGATTGCCCTGACCCTGCTCCAGCCTGGAGTCTTCAAAACTGCTTCTGCATCTCTAACTCCTAATCCTAATTATTAGGATCCATTACTTAGCATTGCTATGAGATTTCTTTAAAATCAAACAAGGCAAAACCAGCAGAGGAAGGGGTCATATGTTGTTTTGTTGGAAAAACACCTTGGCTTAATTTTAAGGATCCACTAAGAATATCTCTAACACCCTTTAAAATGAAACATTTTAGTATGCCAGACTTGACTCTGCAGGTGAAGACCATTTTTTTTCTTACCATGATCAGCTTCCTAAACTGTCTTTCAGGCACCTTACAGAGTATGATAAAAGACTTGGCCAAAGGGTTTTACCTGTGGGAAGCTCAGCCAGGTCAGCGCTTGACGGAGACCGCGATGATGATGACAACGAGCAGCAGAACAGCCAAGGCGATGGACAGAAGGCAGCACTTCATCTTCCTGGCTCGTAGCTGAGGGGAGAAAGACAAGGAAATTAATTCATGGAGATTAAATCCACTAAGAAATGTTATTTTTCCATGGAAAGAATGGTTTCAAACAAGCTGAAGCAACATAGAGAATTTCTTTATTTTTTATTGGACTGACTTATTCATGGATAATCCAGATTTCTCCTCCTGGATAAAATCCCCTTTTTTCTTCAGTACTTTCTTCCTACTTAAATCATTGTGTCCCACTAAATTTCCAGGCTCTGCTTGGAGGGCTGAACTCGGGTAAGGTCACTCAGTTTGGTTTTGTTCTGGGGGTGTTGGAGCTGCATCTGGCTGCCAGGTATAGGAATGTGCCCCGTGGTGACTGAGTGACAAAAACTTCCTTTGTCCCCTTAAAAAGGAAATAAGCCCAGAAGTTTCTCTCCTCAATTAGGTGAAAAGACATCTCATAGGCCTAGGGGACTTCACCTCAAACTTAAGGATAACTAATTGGATAGAAGCCAAAAAGTCCCGCCTGAGCAATTTACTAGAAAAAGAAGAGAACAAAGAAACTAATGGCTTTTGTGAGGTGTTTTACCAGGGGCAGGAGGGCCTCTTGCACCTGGCTCAGTTTTTCTCTGTAAAGAGTTTTGTTATTTTGCCTTTTATTAAAACCTTTTTGTTTCCAACACTACCACAGAAGCCATTTGGCTGATTTTATGCCTTCTAAGGTAGCTGAGCTATCTTGGGTGTGAAAGAGATCTCCAAGAGCTCATGAGATCTGGCTTGAGGAGACTCATGTTTCAGCCAGGAGAAAACTGTCCCCTGTAAGAGGAAAAGTTCCCTCTCCATTCTGCTGTGCAACAGAATTGAGACAAGCACTGACATGGGCTGTTCACAGGGAAGGCAAATGTGCTTCCAGTGCTAACCACCCTGACCTCATTCACTTTCAGATATGGTAAAAGAGATTCTATAGAGTTTTAATTTTGATGTCCGATTCTATTTCAACTCATCAGTCTTCCTAGTGACCTCTGTGGACGTGATGTTGTTTCTTCCTATTTAAAATCTTTGCAGATAATTCAATTCCCCTGATTTTTTTTTTAGATGGATTGGAAGAAGGGTGTTTCCATCATCCTGAAGTGTAAGGAGTCTTGTTATCCAATACTTACACAGAAAAAGAACCTCAGTGAAGTCCTAAACTTGGACATTTTCCTTGAGACCACATCAACCAGCCACCAGAGTTGATAACATCATCCTGACGTGACAAACCAGCTGCTTTATGCCAGAGTCCTTTACCTGCCTTACAACTGAAGCAACACTCTCACAGGAGAGAAGATGTTAATGTTACTGCTCTTACCCACTTTTCCTTCCTTTCCTTTCCCTAACTGCTGCAATCAAGTTTCCCAATCTGCCTTGGATCCTTCTCTAACTGCTTTACACCACTCTGCACTGCATTTCCCCAGAGCCATTGCTCCCCAGCTGCTCTCTTCTGTTCTGGGGATGTTTTGGTCTCTGCACTGCAAAGGAGACTCATCACTTCCATTGGTGCTCCAAATCCTGTCCTTCATTCCCTCCCAGTGCCCAGCAAGCTGGAAAAGCACTTCCAGCAGGGAACAGTGATGCATGACCTGTTCTCTCTTTCAGAATCAACCACCAAACTGTGGTTTTATAAAAGTGTGGATTTGCAGATTACTATTTTTAGCACCTTAAAATGCTGTAGTGTCCTGCCTCCCTAACAGATAATCAGTGAATCATCGTGGCTCTCCATCAGCTTTTCAATCACTCAACTAGGTAGGTTTTCTTTGATTTGGATGAGAAAAAAAATGAAAAAAATTTTAAATATATCATTCCAAGTGCATTTGTGAAGAGGGATCCTGTAAGGCATGGGGACAAAATTCCACTCACGAAAACCCCCTACTTTGGAGCACAGATTTTTTTCCCGCTTTTCCATCAGTTTACTGTGCCTGTGAGGGAGAATATGAGTGGGCAAAGGCCCACAGAAATTACTGTGATGGAGGTGAGGCCCTGGCACAGGATGTCCAGAGAAGCTGTGGATGCCCCATCCCTGGATGTGCTCAAGGCCAGGTTGGATGGGGCTTGGAGCAACCTGGGATAGTGGAAGGTGTCCCTGCTCATGGCAGGGGGTGGAATGAGATGATTTTTAAGGTCTCTTCCAACCTAAAACATTCTGTGATTCTCTGATTTTCTTTAACTTTTTTTTTTTTTTCACACACAAAAGGTTTTTTCATAGCAGATCCTTGCCTAACACTTCAATTTCTTCAGAAGAAACTGCAATACATCCTGAAAGTTCAGCCCATGAGACAACAGACTTGCTACTGCTTCCCCTTTAATTTTAACCTTCATTAATTCCAAATCAAACCAGGAAACCTCTGCTTCAAACTGCAAACTTTCAAAGGCACTTGGGTGTCCTTGTCCACTTCTAAAGTCAGAGCCTGTGTTTGGTCAGCAGAGGATGCTAATGGGTCATTTAGCTTCAAGCAGAATTCTCAAATAGTCCATTAAGAGCCTCAAAATTATCACTTCACATGGCTTTTCCATCATTCCCTTTGCAGAGAGATTCTCTTCTTTTTCTCTTTTCAAGCATTACAAAGTCCAAGTCCCTTTTATTTTGGATTTGCACAGTCTCTTCTCCCTTCCCCTTTTCCTTGCTTTTAACCAACAAAAGCATAAACAGACTGAGACTGATCAGAGGACAGGAGAGCTGCAGCCCAGACTGAATCCTGAGATTTGGTTCACAGTTTATGATCTTATCCTGGCTGGCAAGTCAGGGCAATGATTCCTGCTCTTTAAAATATCTCCTAGCATATTTAGTATAACTGTCCTGCACAGCCACAAAACCCATGGCAGGATTCTCCTGTCTATTCCTAGTTTTGGTATGTTTTTTTTTTCCTTATTTTACATTTCAGTATGGAAAATGTTGAATTCTTTGAATTGCTTTAGTCTCCAGCCATAAATCTGCACATGCTGGTGGAGCAGGGAAGCAGCTTCTGATCCCTTCCTGGACCCACCACCTCTCCTACAGATCCTGAGGAAGAGTGGCAGGATACCAGCGCCTCAATATTTTGCCACTTAGTTAGAAAAATACTGAAATATGAGCAAAAGCAGTGTGTCCCTTCACTGGACAGGTGCACACCCTGCTTCAGGAAGAACCTTGAAAGAATCCCTTCAATGAGACATGGCATGAGGATTGGACTTGATGACCTTGGAGGTCTTTTCCAACCTTAATATTCTATGATTTTATGATACCCCGTGGAGCTCACCAAGCCTGTCCAGTGGAGAGCACTAGCCTGAATTTCTGTGAGCTCTTGGGACCCTTTTCCTGCTTTTATGAGAGGAGAAAGATGCGAGCACAGAATGTGTTGAACCGATTCTCTTCCCCAGACAGGATCTGTAGACTGTGCTATGGGCACCCTCACTTAAATATCACATAAACATACACTAATAGACAACATAAACAATAATATTACATCTAATTCTGCTATTATCCCTAGTTTAGGTTAACAGAGTCTGATAGCCAAACTGAGATTACAAACGGTGTCTTAATGACCCACTGCCATTCTTGAAGGGCATTGAAAGGCAAAAACAAATACATTCCTTTTAATGAGTTTTCCAAAGAGTTTTTTTAAGAACCCCGAGATTACATTGCACACTGGAAGCACAGCAACCTCAGAAATGTAAGCACTGAGCAGTGAAGAAATTCCATGTTTTTCATGTGTGCATTTACAGGGAGCAATCTTTGCCTCTCTCTGAAGCAGGATTTCTGCCTCATTCAGTAAGGGAATAATTATTATTCTGTGTACATCGTACATGTTTAGATATTTTACTGATCTACCCAGGTTTTCTTAGGACATCTATCTAAAGTCATGTTCCACATGAGACCACGCAAAGCTCTCACTTAATGTAAAGATCCTGATTTTTTTCAAGGGGTTTCCATGACAGCAGAATCATATAATTAATGCTTTCCATCCCAAACATCAATGCAATGATTGGGTTATATCCATTTTAGGTGGAGGAAGTAGAGACACACTCCTTGGGTGAAAGTACAGCTGATCTCAAGAGAGTTCCAGTTTTCCCAAGGAATAAAAAAAAAGAATAAAAAGCAAATGTGATTCATGATGCCACCCCTTGCATCAAAGTTAATCTACACTTACATGGAAACGGAAAACTGTTTCCAAACCTGTAACAGGATTTCTCACCAGGACAAGTTCCTTACTGCCCCAGACAGACAGTGTGAGGTTTCTGCCACAATTTTAGTAGTTCCAGAATAACAGAACCCCAACCATAGAAAAGTTGAGGAAAAATTTTAAAAATACAAAACCGAAACAACCCACAAGAAGCCAAACCTGCTGTAAAATAAATCATTTATGTTACAGCATAATTCTTCAGGGAGCTTTGCATTTTTGCAGCATTTCCCACTAATACGACTAAACCGCAGTGGATTTCACTCATCTTTCCCCAGCTCTTTCTCCCCTCAGCTGCTGAAGCTCTTTCTCTCACACTCTGCATTATTCCTATTCCAATCTTCCTTGACTTTCCTGGAAGCTCTGAGGCAATGTGACCTCTCAGTCCCTGCAACTGCACCCATGATTGCTCACAGGAGCAATTCTAAGGCCATTTTACCCAGAATCTGCCACCTGCCCTTGGAGTTAGATGTTTAATAACAAGACATACCCAAGATCATTGGCACAGCAGATGGATCAACAGCTGAAGGGCATTTTTGGTAGAAACCAAACTTGGATGGTCTTCACCTCAACTTCAAAAAGTATCCAGAAAACCTGAGGGAATAACTGTTTTGTTGGGTTTTTTTGCTCAGGGACTTAGAGGTTTTGCCAAACACTCCTGGAGGTCACAAAAATCTTCAGTTGCTTTCTCCATACTTTTTCCTGTTAAATTGCAAAACTCTGTCCACACACAGGAGTTGCTGGAATTTAACAAAACATCCCCAAAACCATATTCCTCCTAGGGAAATGTATCCTGGAACTCCACCTTGGACAGCACCGACTCCCTTTAACTATCTGTTAAAATGAGTATTTAAATAGAGATAGAGAAATCAACGCAACAAACAATTTCAGGCTGAATTTGGGAAAAGTTCAAAGCTACAAGATTATCTTCTGCTGGAAAATGTATGAGAAATAATTATAAGCCCACTATCTGATTTCATTTTAATTATCTTAGCTTATTCTAAACCTTGAATGCTATGCTGCAGCACTGCTCTGGTTTTATAGCTCTGCCCCAACCTGTTGTAAGTCCATTTCCCTTAACACCTAGAATTTGTTGATTAAATTGGAGCTAATCTATTTTCATTGTACACATTTTCCCAAGATGAAAAGAATGCAACATGGGACCAAAAAAATTCTAATCCTGTAGCAAGATGTAATGGCTTTTTACAGTTATTTTTTCTGGGCTCTCAGGGTTTTTTAGCAAAATAAGTAAAGATATATTTTAATCCTGACAGAGGCTCTTTAAACACACATGTGAAATAGGAGTGAAAAGCAGGGAAGGAATGAGCAAGGCTATTTAGGGACACAGCTGAGAAGCACTTTATATTGACAGGCAAACTGGATGTGACTGAGCCTGGAAGAAACCTTTCCCTCATCGTTTCAGAAAATTAAGCTGCAAGTCATATTTTACAGCCTAGAAGTTATTTATTTCTTGGGGGCGAAATGTTGAAAAATATTTTAATTATGTCACAACAGATAGTTAAGTAATTAAAACCCATTAAAGCCCATTACGGCCCCGGGCCCAGAAGAGTAAGTTTCATCTCGGAAATTCCTAAGCAAACACATTTACAAGGAGGAAAAAAATGCTTTCTTGCTAAGCATTCCAAAACTAGCTGAGGCCAAGCATAAATAATAGAAGAGGCTAAAGGAAACTGTTTTTCCTGTATTTATATTGAATGGAGAAAAACAAACAAAAAAGAAAGCACTTGATTCACATATGGAAAAGCAGGATTGAGCTTCTCCACCCTGGGTGGATTGATTACATTATGGAATGTAAGGCAGGGAGGAGAAAGGCAGTTATGGATTGTAAGGCAGGAGTTGAGATTTCTCAACTGCCTCCACAAAGGAGGTGAAAATCCCTAGAAAC
Organism: Emberiza elegans; assembly: GCA_024865655.1. Lineage (NCBI taxonomy): Eukaryota > Metazoa > Chordata > Aves > Passeriformes > Fringillidae > Emberiza > Emberiza elegans. The sequence continues at coordinate 4,057,479 of JALJVW010000084.1, read as the reverse complement.
AGGAATTTTAGTTCAGGCAGGGATTTGTACTAGAGCAGCTGCTCTATTCTGGGAACATCAGAGCATGTGACACAACTTCAGAGCACAGTGACACCCTACAACTCCATGGCTGGGGAGTTTTCTAGGTCTTCTGCAGGACAAAATTGAGCATTAATTAATTAAAAATTAAAATTAAAAAAAATAATTAAATTAATCTTTCCACTATCCCATCTTTGTTCCATCACTCCCAGGTCTCAGCCCTGGCACTGGGATAAGGATGAAGACAAAGAGTAAAGTAACCAAAGAGCTTTGCCCTAAAGGGTTAACTCAAAACCACCTGACTCTGCCTCTCCCTCCTGCAATGTTAAATAGTAGAAACATTCAGAGAAAAATGGGATTGTTGAGGCTGGAAAGGACCCCTAAGATCACCAAGCCCAACCTTCAACCCCTGTCCTAGTGTTTCACAGGTTTTTAAACAGTTCCCTGGGCAGCCTCTTCCAGTGCTTCCAAAGCTTGGAAGTGAGGACAAGGAACAGGTCTGGAAATACCCTGAGCTTTTCAGTTTGGTTGTATGGGCAAGAATTTGTCTCCTAGTGAAAAAGGACCAGTTTTCCATTATCATTTCTAGGTTATTATGGTAAGCAAGCAAAAATCTACCCAGGTACTCAATGCCAACAGACTCAATAAGACAATCCATTTTACTCACAGAAATGCTTACCCGTGTTTCAAACACAATTTTAAAATAAAGGATAATTCATGAAGCACTTTTGAACAGAGCTAGGAGTGCAAAAACTTTGGAAAGTACAATTCCACTACTGGAGCAAAGAAACCATTGCAGACTAATCTGCTCTGGAAATTTATTTCCTGCAAACCCATTCAGCAGATAAAAAACAAAAATTATTAAATTTAGCAACCACACAATAACAGCCTCCAGTTATCAGGTCAGGTCCTTTTAAGGGCCTCTGTTGGGCAATGAAAACCCACCCTGATTAATTTTCAAGTGCTGCTTCCTTTATTGTAAGATTAACAAATCTGTTTGACATAAAATGGTTCATTTTATATGCAAATCTCTGTAGAGAGTTTTGTGACATTAAAGAGGTTCATACAATTTTGTTCACCCTGACCTCAGAGGTCATTTGGAATTTCATGAAAGCATTTGTCTATGCTCTTAATATGCATTTTGAAAGCTAATTTGAGGTCTGCTGGATTGAGAGCCCAGGTTCTTAATTACGTTTGGACGTGTTTATACAGAGCTGATATTATAAATCTGAAACTGCTGTCATTCTAGTGGACAATAGCAGAAGCTCTGCTGAAGGCTGGAGAGGGAGAGGAAAAGAAAATATTGGAGCTACACAGTGGAAAGTCAGACCTTGTAGATGTGTGGTTACCTCCAAGAATTATGTAAACATACAGAGGGGGGAAAAGTCCCCTTACACTTGCAACAGCATTATTATTATTATTATTATTATTATTATTATTATTATTATTATTATTATTATTATTATTATTATTATTATTATTATTATTATTATTATTAATGTCATATTCCATTTGCATTGCTAAGCGCCCTTAACTAAGCCATACACAATCAGCTCTGATAAGAGAGCAAACACTCTGTGTTATTGCAGTGGAAAGGAGGAACATGACCTTTAAACATGTACAAATTAAAATGCACTGACCAAATTTGGTGACCTTTATGGTATGGCTTCCTTATAGAGCTACAATGAATTTGCTATCAAATATCACTGCTTCTGCAGGCAGGCTAGAAAAGGCCAGGAATATTATTAAGCACTTACAGTGTTTTTAAATGAGAACAAAGTAGACAAGTTGCAAATGAATAAAACCCACAAGATATGAGAGCAACAGGGAAAGGCCAGCCCACAGGAGCAAGGAAATAGATCACTTGGCTTTGACATATTGTTTTTGGGCCTTCACTTGCATGTCATTTGGACTGATTCCATGCTTTCCATGATGTGTCTATGTGTTTTCTGCTTTCCACTAATTCTGTGCTGTTTTCCCATTCCCCATAAGTCTCTTCATATGATCCCCTCCTCATCAATTAATTTTCTTTGCATACATCTCTGGAAGTGTTCAAGGACAGGTTGGATGGGGCTCTCAGCAACTTGGCCTAGTGCAAAGTGTGTTCATGGCTGAAGGGATGAACTGGATGATATTTAAGGTCCTTTCACCCACAAACTATTCCCTGATCCCACATGTTTCTATGATATAACCCAGGTGAAGCCAAGTGCCATCTACAGGTATGATTCCTCAGCACAGCCCACTGCAAAACTGTATTTTCTGCCACTTACTTATTGGACAACCATCTAGGATTGGATTTTCCATGCCTGGAATCTACACCAAGCTATTTCTTTTAAATGAAAATATGCCAGCCAAATCAAAGGAGAAAACTATTACATTTTTTCCAAGTATTCCATCCCAAAGAAGATACTGGAAATATTTTCTCTAGTCTCTCCCTGCTTTGGGGAAAAATCACAGAGTCACTGAGGCTGGAGGAGACCTCCAAGACCAACAAGTCCAACCTTTGGCTGATCATCACCTTGCCCACTAAACCATATGGAGAAGTGCCTCATCTGCTTGTTTTTTGAACATTTACAGGGATGTTGAGACCATCCTGTCCCTAAGCAGCCTGTTCTAATGCTTGATCACTCTTTCAGTGAATAAATTTTCCCAGATATCCAACCTGAACCTCCCCTGGTGCAACTTGAAGCCATTTCCCTTGCCTGTGTAAGGAAGAATGGGGAGAAAGGGGATTGTCCTTTTGATGAGGGTCCTCATTTTAGTGTTTCTGGGAAATTTGGCTCAGTTTAGGAAAGATATGACTTCCCTCAAACCCTTATTCATGTACACTCTTGACTAGTTCAAAATTTGAGATAATTTTCACCATCTGCCACATCTATCAGGATGAGGATGGCAGCACAGTGCTTTCTGTGCTGGCTTGCCTAAAAGCTGACAGGGGCTGATGTTGAGCCTGCACGCACAGATTTAATTGCTGCATTTTCTACCTTCTGAATGCTTGAATTAGCAATCTTAATATTCTCCTAATACACTTGTTTTTCTAATGGCTGAGACATCATTTGTAATAACACATGATAATGGCTTACATTTCTAGCACGCCTTTCAAGGCAGCAAACCTCCAACGTGATTTACAAATTCACTATAAAGAGGATTATCTTTTTACCAGCTCTGGAATGAAGCCACCTACCTCTGGCAGCTGTTTGAGTTCCACACAGCAGACCCAGCCAGCAATTTAAAGCAGGTAATGACTGGTGTGTGCACCTGAAACGCCAGAGACTGCATTTCCCAAATCAGAATTCACCCAGAGTAGCAAAACAAACACTTACACTTTGGTAGAAACCACCCTGAGATGCTTAAAAGCCCCACACAGGCAGATTCAGAGAGAACTCAACTCCCCCAACAATTCAAACCCAGAAACACTGCAAGGGAGCAGAGCAGAGAGAGAATGATTTGACCACATTAAAGCTGTGCAGTGCTCGAAGAAAACCTTCCTGCTGAGCTGTGTTGATTAGTTAGATTATAATATTTTATGAATGGGACTACTTGGAAGGAATGACAGATTTTGGCTCATTGTGTTGCCAATCTCAGCATTTTGAGCCCAGCAGTTCATCCAGATTTCGACCAATCTCCCTAATATGGTCTGTACATCATCAGTTTCTCTTTCAGGGCAGAAAGTTTTAATTTTTGAACCAGCTCAATCTCTACTCCCAAAACCACCTGAGCCCTCCCCAGACTGGCTCCTTTTGCCAACAACAACCAGGTCAAACTTTGCAGAATCTTAAAAGGACCAGAGCCAAAAAAAGCATTTAGTCTGGCTTAACTCCAGTGTAGTCTGAGGAGACCCTGGTCCAAATAATTCGAAGAATTTCTCCTCACTGCCCTGAATACAGGTGCGAAAAAGAATATAGATAAAAATTCTAATAAAGATGAAATGCTTTAAAAAAGAGTGCAAGATCAGCCATGAAGCATCTTTTGAACGTCCTCAAACAAAAACAAAGACAATAAAGAAAACAAAGGTATTTTCAGGAGGTAGCAAAAAAAGAATCCCAGAAGAATTTGGGCTGAGAAAGACCTCTAAGACCATCAAGTCCAAACAGCACTGCCAAGACCACCACCAAGCCATGTGCCATTTACACATTTTAAATCCTGCCAGGGATAGTGACTCCAACACTTGTGGAGCCTTTTCCAGGGCTTGACAAACCTTTTAGTGCAGATTATTTTTCCTAATATCCAACTTAAACCTCCTCTGGTGCAATTTGAGGCTGTTTCCTCTTGTGGTACAACAATATTGTTCATGCTTGGAGTGAAATAAAGGTTTTTTGTCTTCAAGGCACTTGAACCTAAACTTGCCTTCAAATCTCACCAGTAATAAAGATAAATTAGGGCAAGTCTTCAAGCACCAAACAATAACCTGAAGGTCCAAGCTGGTCTGACCCTACCACCAGCAGGTATCTGAGTACCTCAGTGGAAGTTAATACATTACAGGAACTGATATACAAGTAGCTCCTCCCAGCCCTAGGAATTACAAATAAAAACCAAATTTTGGAAGTGGTTCCATGAAGTTCCATGCCATTAATGCCTCAGAATATCAGTGTTAGGAGCTGATGGATCTCCAGAGCAAAGATGCCACAGAACCATAATAGGCAGGGCCTAGAGTCTGTGTTTTCATTAAATTTATTGATACAATTGGGATTTATTTTTTTTACTGTGTCCATTGATTTAATATAGAACATTACTTCCTACACACTTTGTTCACCACTATCATTAACATCACTACTATCTTTACTACTACTAAAATACTCCTGTCATTAGCATATCAAACAGTGGTTGACAGGCACAAACTATCCTGAATTATTTTGTAACATCATAGAACAGAGCTGAACTTGTGCTGCACTGAATTTTAAATAGACCTCTAATAGTTTGGGGCTTTTTTTTTCCTGGTAGTGAAATCCAAAGAGTGCAGAAAATATTTACAAGCACCCACCATGTCCCTGCTGCTCCTTTTCAGGTTACCTGTGAACAGAGGGCTAAGGAAGAATGAGAAAATTACATGGAGCCCAGGCATGAAAACTTTCCTTTTGAAAAGTGACAAGTTGTCTGCCAGGAGCTCAAGGAATGCAAATCTCACACCTTGCCTAATGCAGACTGAAATCTATTTTACTGCTTCTTAAACCCATGCATACTTCCACAAATGTGAGTCTTCACCTGTTCAAAGTAGAGCTGAGACATAAAAGCTGAGAATCTTAAATAATTGCAAAATGACAAAGGATATTTCCATTTTACTACTTACTTACATGTCTGTCACAAAAAAGAATTGGATAAAGTCACATCTAGTGTAGCACTATTATACACACTTTGTTCACCACTATCATTAATATCACTACTATCTTTACTACTACTAAAATACTCCTGTCATTAGCATATCAAACAGTGGTTGACAGGCACAAACTATCCTGAATTATTTTGTAACATCATAGAACAGAGCTGAACTTGTGCTGCACTGAATTTTAAATAGACCTCTAATAGTTTGGGGCTTTTTTTTCCTGGTAGTGAAATCCAAAGAGTGCAGAAAATATTTACAAGCACCCACCATGTCCCTGCTGCTCCTTTTCAGGTTACCTGTGAACAGAGGGCTAAGGAAGAGTGAGAAAATTACATGGAGCCCAGGCATGAAAACTTTCCTTTTGAAAAGTGACAAGTTGTCTGCCAGGAGCTCAAGGAATGCAAATCTCACACTTTGCCTAATGCAGACTGAAATCTATTTTACTGCTTCTTAAACCCATGCATACTTCCACAAATGTGAGTCTTCACCTGTTCAAAGTAGAGCTGAGACATAAAAGCTGAGAATCTTAAATAATTGCAAAATGACAAAGGATATTTCCATTTTACTACTTACTTACATGTCTGTCACAAAAAAGAATTGGATAAAGTCACATCTAGTGTAGCACCAGTAAAACTAAGCAGAAATAGACTCCCCCATATCATTTTATTGGGTGGCAGAGAATTAAATTTGAGGCAACTTGATTTTCTTTAGAAGCCATGGAGAACTGGTTAGGCTCTAAAAATACCTGCTCTAAGCCTCTGTTTAAACCCAAACAACTTCTTCAAGGTTTGAAGAGTATTTTGACTCTCTATTGTATTTTCATTTTTCTGGTGGATTAAATGCACAAATGGCAGGAGGTAGAAACTGAGTTGATACTGAACTTCTGACTCCAGGAGAAAGCAGCAAGTATTGGGAAATCTTGTGTGAGACAGTATTCTCCTGAGGTTTGCTGCTCAGGTTAACAGATGCAGATCCAGGGAAAGTCAAAGAGCAGAGTTCAGGGCTTGTAAGAAGAGCATTTCAATATAAATACCAAAAATAAATCTGAAAAGAGCAGGCAACAAGGGGAACTGTACAGGGAAAGACAGCATTATCCATCCTTTTCTCATTAAATTGTTGTGTGGCTATTTATAAGTCATTTAACTTCTTCATTCCTCATTTTCCATGTTGTAACATCAGAGATGTGATTTCATTAAATAAATAGATCAAAAATAGTGACCCCTGTGATGATGGAGCCATTACTTGCCAAGATCAACACACAAACATCATATTTTTAAACTATCTGGTTTTTATAGGAATGGTTTTTTTTTTTTGGTTTTGTTTTAGGTAAACTGTTTGAGCTATTTCTAACTTAAAACCTTTAAAATCTTCTGGGATGAAAACATTTCTCTTTAATTATTTAGTCACACAATAGAGTTATGGATATGAAAATGGAGCTCATATTACAGAGCAATAAGTTTTTGTCCCTTCCCTCATCTCTCAAACAACCACTCTGAACTCTTGGCAGCATCCTTAAATGTGGTGGTGTTTGCAGGGGTCCCAAGGATGAGGGAAGAGGTGAGAATCTTGACTCCATGTTTCAGAAGGCTGATTTATTATTTTATGATAGATATTATATTAAAAGAAAATTATATATTAAAACTACACTAAAGAAAGAGAAAGGAGCCATCAGAAGGCTAGCAAAGAAAGGAAAGGAATTGAATGATAATAGAATCTTGTGACTGACCAGAGTCCCAACACAGTTGGACCTGTGATTGGTCATCAAGTAGAAACAATCCACATGAGACCAGTCAAAGATGCACCTGCCACATCCCACAGCAGCAGATAATTCTTGTTTACATTTCCTTTCTGGGGGCTCTCAGCTTCTCAGGAGAAGAAATCCTGGCAAAAGGATTTTTCAGAAAATATGTCTGTGACACTTAAATACATCCTAAAGTGGAGCTTGGTCTGATCTGAGCTGAGGGGGACAATGAATATGAAAGCTGAAAATGACCAGAGGTCAAAACGTTTCACTGTTCCTCAGTCCCTGGCAATGAGACACATTCAGAGCATCCTGAATTATTCACTGCCATCAAAGCTGAGAGTTTCCTGCCTCTGTGTCAAAATCACGGCGTAATTGCAAATTGCAAGGGATTCTGAATGAAAGAGATGATTGTAACAAACAATGGAATATCAGCATTGCTTCACAAATGGCCTTGGAGCCTGATCTTGCTGGTCAGAATCGCAGCTCCTGTGTCTGGGCAGAGTCTTGTCAGCTCTGCCAGCACAAAGGGCTCCTTACGTGAAGAGTGTGGGAGTAACTGGACTGTGATAGACAACATAATAGAGCTCTGGGAATGTCACAGAGCACAGTGCCAACAGGCTGTCCTACAGAGCATATCAATCCCTCACAGCAACGAGAGGACAGGCTGGAAAAGAAAGAATTAAATTAAATCACAGGTCTGTAAGGGTGGAAGTGAAAACAGTCCTCATGTTTGAGTTTTATGTCATTGCAAGCATGGAAAGGGGCAGAAAGCAATGAAATGTATTAAATCCAACATATCTTTGTGTTTATGGTTTCTGTCATGGTGCCAGTTTGGAGCCAGATTCACATCAGAAAGCTCATCTACTCCATCCAGCTATGCTTTGTAAGGAACAAACAACCTGTAAACATTTCCTCCAATTAACAGAACAGCAGAGAGATGGGATTGTCCAGAATGGCAGAACCCAGGACATGCAGCCAAAAGGCCATGTGTCACTCAACCATAATTAACTTTTAGCCAAGAAAAACAAATTTGAGTTACACACCATCTAAAGAAAATATTCTTAGAGGTGCACAGACAACAAGTTAATAAACTGCCAACTAAGTTAAATTAAAAAGGGGTTTATGTAGTTCAGTTTGTTATGACACAGTTTTCTTAAAACATGCTGAGTGCTTCTCCTACACTGCTGAGAGGATGAGGACATTAATCACTTTTGAGGATAAGGCTGATCTGAAAATCCTCCCAAACTTATCGACAAATTCTCCCAAAGTCCTGAAAACCGGACTGAATGAGTGGTTGGAAGCTCTGAGAAAGTTTCTAAAGTAGTTCTGAGCACTTCCACCTAAACTGAAACCTCCATGGGAGATTATGCCCTGGTGCTATTTGGAGAACAGCTCAAAGACAGACATCTCCAGGGAGGTCCTGCTTATGGAAGTTTTTTGAGGTTGACATTGAAGTAACCAGATATTTTTGAAGAGTCTGTAGAAGTGAAGGGAACCTCTGAACTTGTGAAGTGTCCCAGCTTTTTTTACGGGCAGCTGATCAAAGCTTTTAACTCTCCATCCCTTTTCTCCTGGCATCTATGACAAGAGCTTAAATAGTTGAGCTCCACGTGGGGAAAAGCCCATATAGATATCTGTAAGGATGTGTGTATATTTTCCCCTCACTGCTTGTCAGAGCCTCTGTACTTAACATATTAATTTACCAAGTTTAACTTTCTAATGCTAGCTCCTTTAAGTCATTAGAGATCCTTTTCTCATTATAATCCTCTTATTTGGTAATCAGTCTGAGCCTGTCTGTATTTTTAAAGAATATTTAAAAGTTTCTGGTGAAGATCAAGGGAAGTTTTCTCTTGCTCTACTTCACAAACTCCAACTTATTATTAGCAAGTGGTTCAGTGCAACACTTACTCCAAAGTCAGTTTTTTGCACTCCTATCTCATCCTTTATACAACCATATTATCATAGAACTATTTAGGCTGACAATCCCCTCAAGAATCATTGAGTTACAAGCATTATGAATGGAAGTGTTACTTTTAAATGCATTACGGCTGTTGAAAGCTGACCAGAGGAGAGATGGAGGAATAGAAATGGATGTGGCAAAGATGGTGGTAATAGCTACTGTAATGTGCTCCAACTGGAGGAGCCACCAACAGACCCTTTTCCTTCATGAGTCATTCCTAAAATTAGTCATAATGCATTTCTTAATGCTCTTTTATTTGTCATGCAGGACAGTCTTTGCACAAGAGGTCTCAGAAGATAAACTAATCTCAAGGCACCAGGCAGATATTACACCATGAGCAACAAACCCCCAGCCACCTCTGACTCAAGTTTCTATTTCTAAAGACAAATAAATCCACCCCTCACCATTACCACCCTTCCTGCTGCTCACTAGATGTGCTTTAACAGCCAGAGAAATCATGAATTCATAACTACATCATATCCCAGTTTGAATGCATCAAAGAAATTCCTCATAATTCCTTTGGATCTCAGCAAAGGGGCACAGTGAAACTCACGGAAACAAAGGCCCACAATAGACTTTGCAGAAGTTTAAGAGCTCCCCTACACCCTCTGTGAGCTTCCAAACTGGATTTAAGACAGAACTTCATTTATCCACTTCAAGCAAAATGCTGTATACAACAAGCTGTTTATGCTTTTCCCTCAAATTTAATGTTCACAGGGGGAGGGGAGAAAGTAAGAAAATCAGTGTAAAGGCAGTCTCACATCAGCTAATCTCTGCAACCAATTAATTAAACAATTATATTAGCCAAGCCTTCACTTCTGACATGGCACAGCTGACATTAATTGGGCCACAATCAAGATAGTAATTCAGGTTAATTGGATTTCCACTGTCAGCAGCTATCAGCTTGTTTCAATATGCTGCTGTCATTTAAGAATAATTAATCATGGATGACTTTATTGGATGGCACTGGTTGACAGCTGATGGTGTGGTGATGCTTGAAGAAGTTGATGATCGCTGCAAGCCTGAGGAAGGGGAAATCTGGATTCCTTTGGAGAGATTGTTGTGCTTCCATTGCATATTGAGACCCAAAATGTGCTGCGTGAGCTGGTGATAAAAAGAGGGGGCTGGAGAAAGGAAGAACTGCACAGCAAAAGGTCAGAAGGATGGACAAGTTCCACCACCTTCAGGCGCTCAGGGATTGTTTGGCTCTTGCTGCAGCAGCACAGGGTTCAATAGAACACCCATTCACGTGCTGCAGGAGCAGAAATGCCTTCATCTGGTGTTGCTTTTCTCCATTCCTAATAGACCATTACCCTGGCTAACACTGGATAATAAAATTTATTCAATCCATTGTCAGAATGTCTGCAAAAAATGTCAAGGAACTGATGGAGCCAAGTCTTTATTTGTTAATAACTTGAAGCAAAAAAAGAAAAGGGGAAAAAATAAAGGTGATGAAATTGTTGTAGGGAAGCAGGTGGGGGGAAACTAGAAATGAAAGTGTAAGCTGAAAATAGTTTAGAGTGTTCCACAAGGGGTAATAGGAATACATTATGCCTCTGAAGAAAAAAAAAAAAACCAACGCAATTTAAACTTGAGGGAAGAAAAAGCTTTAGCACCAAGTTCTATTAGACTACATAATTATTCCCCAAAGGGGAAAATATACATATATATTTAAAAGTAAAGTACAATTTTAGGTTATTCATGACAGAGTGCTAAAAAATCATGCCAGAAGTGGAAACACTACTTTGACAGCTGGACGGCAAAAATTTTCCATCAGAAATATGATGAATTTATTGTGTAACTGCCAGAAACCAGTTCAAGATGGATGGAGTACACAGAATCAAATTTCTAAAGGAAAATTTGACACTATGGCTGATGAATTTGGCTCCCTCCTTTTTAGCAAAATATTGGACAAAAAATGATCATGTGCACTGCTCAGCAGAGCACAAATTCCCATTTTGGAGATATTTTCTTGCTGTCAGAGAAGTCTGATGAGACAAAAGCACCCATTAACCAAAGATGGGCAGAAGAAGCCTTTAATTGTGACTTCTCTCCAAAATGGGTCTGGCACTGCTGTAGGTACAAGAGAGCAGCACACAGGAGGTTTTTACCTCCTGGGGGTTTCAATTCAGTGAAATTCTCCAGCATTTTACCTTCTATTATAGCCAAGACCTGGTTGCTTCTTTTACCTTTTTTTCTTAGGAAATTCCTGTATTTACTGCATGCTTCTCTGCCAGGATGCAAATAAGCAGTCTGTTGGAAACTAGGAAAAATCCTTGTTGAAATCCAGCCTAGCCTGAACAATAGGAAAAACCAGCTAAATTTTTTGTCTTTTTTGCGTTTTGCATGACCCAGCACATCAAGGGAGGTGATTCTGCCCCTGGTGAGATCCCACCTGGAACAGTGTCCAGCTCTGGGCTCCTGAGCACAAGAAAGGTTTGGACTGCTTGGAGTAAGCTCAGAGGAGGCCACAAAGATTCTCTGAAGAGTGGAGCACCTCTGCTGTGGAGAGAGAAATTGGATTATTCAGCCTGGAGAAGAGAAGGCCTTAGGGAAACCTCATTCCAGTCCATTAAGGGGGCTTTTAAAAAGAAGAGAGAGAGACTTTTGAAATGGACAAGTAGATCAGACAAGGGGGGAGTGTTTTTCAATTAAAAGAGAAGGTATTTAGAATATTTAGGAAGAAGTTCTTTACAGTGAGGGTGGTGATGCCCTGGCACAGGCTGCCCAGAGAAGCTGCGGCTGCTCCATCCCTGGAAGTGTCCAAGGCTGGGCTGGATGGGGCTTGGAGCACCCTGGGATAGTGGAAGGTGTCCCTGCCCATGACAGGAGGTGGAACTGGATGATTTTTGAAGTCTTTTCCAACACAAACCATGGGATTCTGTGTCTCTTATTCATGCAGTAGCTGGCTGCCATTTAAAAGATGAGTGATTGGGAATGTCAATAAAATGCTTTGCTTAGTTCACTGCTGAGATGTTGGGATTTTTGGGATTTTTTTGTTTTTTTTAAATCCATAATCCTGCTAAATCTTATCAAATTCCTTATCAAATTGTTGGTGTAAATTACTTCTCTAATTGGGGAGTCCCTGATTAAATAGCCCAAAATGCTGCTGTACAAGTGAACGTTTCAAACAGTTGATGCTGATCAGATTATCTGTGGGATCACTGCTGACAGATAAAAAATTGAATCTGAAGCTACATGTTTTTTAAATCTTTTTTTTGTCCTTCTACACATATCCTTTTAAAGCAGGATTGATGTGCTCTGTCAGTAGCCTGTAATTTGCAGGAAAGCAGGTATTCTGTTTGTCAGACCTTTTCCTGCTCCCAAGTGCTCCAAAACTTCTTTGCCAAATTCAATCACATCTGAGAGAGAAATGAAGCATCTAAAGTACTTCTGTTCTCAGGATACTTGATGCCTTGTGGAGAAGAAACCTCCTTCTTTGGTCGGGCAGAAGTTAATTGCTTAAACAGCAAATAATGCAGTTTCTGGAAATACCATATTCTTACAATTTATGTAGAGTGGAATATAAAGGGGAGAAATGCAAGAAAAAGAGAAAATTAGGGTGACAATGGCCACAGTTGACAGCAAATTGGGAATTTTTGATTCTGCTCTTTGGAGAAAAACTTGGGTTTCAGTCCTAGAGTTTCAGGAAATGCTTCTGGGACACAGTGAAATTCAATGTCCTGCTCCCCATGACGGCTGCAGTCTGTGGATCCCCCTGCAGACCCTGCAGATCATCATGGCAGTATTTGGACAGGGTGATCCTAGTGGGTCCTTCCCAACTCAGGATTTTTTTTGAGTCTGTGATTCTATTTGAGGAAGAACCTGTCACGGGCAAAGATATGATGGAATAATAATTCAATTTTTCTGTTATTTTCTCTTTCTAAGGCAAAGGTCTCCCTTTTGGATCTGGTCTCAAATAATATCTTTCTCCAGCCAAGAAAAACCTGAAAAAGCAGGAAACAGCAGCCATGCCTCTGAGGCAAGCAGATAAAATTCTAATGAGTTCAAGAACAAACACTGCTCCCAGCCTTTTAGTAGCAAGGCCAAAGATGAGCTGACCATGAACTTTAGCCTATGCCCACATCTCCACGTTTAATAAAAAAAATGAACCAAGGTGGAAGCAAAGGTTGCCTTCACAGGCAACTGTTTCCTCCCTGGATGTTTTGCTCTTGAATAAGAGATTTTCTGCTTTGTAGTCTCAGCCCACCCTCCTTTAGGAGCTCTCCAGTTACTAAAAGCATGTGAAAAACAGGAGGAAAAGCCTAAACAGGCAGGTGACCTCAGCTGCACCTGTGATGTGAACCATCAGTGAAGCTGATGGTGAACAGCCATGAAAGATGTCATGGGATCTGTAAATTTGGCACTGCTGTTGCCTTCCAGATGTTCACTAACATCTGATATCTCATCCTGCAAGGAACATTGAGACCATGACAATATTGTCAAGAGTTGTCATCTCTATAAGCTGTCACTGGTGCCAAGGGATGGGAGAAAGGAATGGCCAGGGATGTTGGAGCTATGGCTTCAAGAATGATCTGGGCATAAAGCTCTAAACCTCGTTCCTTGCCAAATCTTCTCTTCTCTTCTCTTCTCTTCTCTTCTCTTCTCTTCTCTTCTCTTCTCTTCTCTTCTCTTCTCTTCTCTTCTCTTCTCTTCTCTTCTCTTCTCTTCTCTTCTCTTCTCTTCTCTTCTCTTCTCTTCTCTTCTCTTCTCTTCTCTCTTCTGCAGAGATCTTGGAACTGTTTTATTTTTTTTCTTTTTCTTTTATTTTTAAATAAGGCTCAGAAAACAATCCAGATGGCAGGCAGGTGAATGTAGTGTTGTTATTTTTTCATCTTGGAAAGACACAAAGATGATGTTTCCACACAAAGATGATGACTTTTTTTGCTTCCCGTGCTCAGCGGAACAGAAATTATATCAAAAGATTTGTGGGGGAAATTATTCATGATTTGTTTGTTTCATACAGCTAAACATCATATTGGAATATTTTGGGGTTTTGATAATTGTCTGAACTAGCAGCTTAATCCCTCAGAGCACATTGCCATTAATAACAGATCACAAAGACCTCACAGCTTTTAGGTCTAAAAACTGCAGAAGAAAACCAAGGTGTTCCTCCTTGGGTGCTGATGTAGAAATACCATCTGATGTAGCTTATACTTTAGAAAAAAGGTGATTTTACCTCTCAAGTTTAGGGGTACCTAGCACCTGGATGTTAATGAAAAGATAAAAACAGGTCCCTCCTTTTAACCTCCTGTCAGAACAGCAGCTTACAAGGAGAGGTGGGTGGGGATCTAACCTGTAGCATTTTTTGAATTTCTCAAATTCACACAGTTTGTAAAATCCCTGCAAATGGAGCTTTTTTGGATGCATCAGCCTATGATGTTCAAAGCAGTGGAACTGCAATAATTACCATCTCTCTGTAATTAGTTCTGCTAATCTCATTACCTGGGCTCAGGTGTTGATCTGTTGATTGTCAACTTGTAACTGCCATGAATCAACAAATGACTGTGTAGGTGTGGTGGGGAGAGAGGAGTGAGAAATTGTGTGGTTTTTAAAGGAAGTTCCTCTTTTTCTTAGACCTCCTCATTTTATTATTTGCATCTCCATTCAGTGGATGGTTCAAATGTTATAATTATTTTTTTTAAGAGCATAGATATTCTGAGTAAGCAGGCTCCAAAAATCCAAGTATTTCAGAAGAAAAGCCCCACAATACAGGCAAGAGCATCTTCACTTATCCCTCATCTCTTGTGACACTTTGGAGTGGCATTGCAAGAGAATAACACTTCAAAGGAGAGGTTTATCTGAGCTCGTGGCCTGTTCAACCCTCCATCTTCACCAGGACAGTCAATGAAGATGCTCTTCTTGACCAGATTTTTCTGGTCAAGAAACTGGCTTGATCTTTTGTAGAATCATAGAAAATTAATGCTGGAATAAAACACCTCTCACATCATGAAGTCCAGCCTTCGACCCAAAACCACCACAGCCACCCATTTAGAAAATGAGACATGGACTCATTTTTTAAATACTTCCAGAGAAGATGACTCCATCACTCCTCTAAGGAGCCTGTTGCAATTCTTGATAACTCTTTCAGTGAAGTTTTTTTCCTAATATCCAACCTGAACTCCCTTGGTGCAGCTCAAGGCCTTTTCCCCCTTTTTTCCTGTTTGATTCCAGCTGCTCCCCAGCAGCTCAGCTGGAGATAATTTGAGATACAACTGCTGTAAGACACTGCTGAATTCTAAAATGCTTCTCAGTGGGTGAGACAGATTGATGTAAATAAAAGGACAAGTCTGAGGTCTCACAGCAGAACCAGCACTGCTGTGTGGGATGTGTGTACAGGCATTTCTGCTATGGAGATTCACAGTTCTGCACCTTGGCAGATGCTGAGCCCTGTCTTTGGAAGGTGAGGAAATAGCCATGAGGAGAGGAGGGCAGTGGATTTAATCTCTACCTGGAAGTTTAGTGAGTTAAGGCACATTTTGGGATGTTCACCCCCTCAGCTTTCCCAGAAAGTCAAACAAACCATTTCTGATGTTTAGTATTTATTTAACAAGACTCAAAATGTGAGGGGTGGAGAGGACAGGAATAAGAACTCTTCATCAGAGATACTGCTTTTTATTAAATAATTATTACCAACTAAGAATTTTATTTCTGAGCCACTACGGCAAAATAATTCACATTTCTGAAATTCAGTCCTGCTAAGTAAAGCCCAGAAGCAGACACATATGAGGGGATTTGTTATAACTATCAAATAAACCAGAGAAAATGAAGTTACTCCTTAAACACCTGCCTGTTGATGAGAGAAGGTTAAAAAATTAAAACCAGAATCCGTGTTGGGAAGCAAAATTTCAGTTTGTGAGGAATATGATTAAGGTTGCGAAGAGTCACTATTAAAGCATAAAACCAGCAGCTGCTACTTCTTATTTTAGGCTACTGTAGCCAGAGCAAAATGATTTGGTTGCACCTGATTATGAGGGATATAGATGAATTACTTACTGGGTTGGAAATCTGTAGGCACCCAGGGATGAGTGATCATGATTTGATTACGTTCAAGATGAAAAACAGAATCAATTCTCAATCAGTACCATCTTATGTATGTAATTGGTGCCTCTAAAGGGCACATCTCCTGAAACTGAGAAAGTTCTGAGAAAAAAAAAATCACAGCAGAAACCGTGTAAATAGGAAAATAAAAAGGAAAATTGAGTGTGCTCAAAAGAACAGCCCCATTAACTGGTGAGGATGCCTTAATCTCACACAAAAAAATTGAAAGTTTAAGCTAAAACCTTATCCTGATTCAGTGATAAATTTTGGGCAGCAACTAGAAGTTGAAGGATTTGTCCTGTGAATGGGGGAGGAATGTCTTCTGCAATCTTCTAGTTGTACATCCAGACTGGAAATGTCCCTGCAGTGGTGACAACTTTAAGGTCCCCTCAACCCAAACCATTCCATGCTTCTTTAATTCTCTTACAATGATGCCACAAATGGCAAATCCATAGTGTGGAATCCCTAAGAGGGACACCAAAACCACACCTTACTCTGATATCCCCAAGTCTCAGTGATGACAGATTGTGTTAGAATTTGATTAAATGTACCTCATTTCCTTAAGAGATGGAGCTTAAAAATATGAATGTACTATAAATAGGTAAGGTCACTTGTAATGTGTAAGGTCACATTACAAAGAGAAGCTAAAAGCATCAGTGGAAATAATTCTTGGCCTGGCTAAAGAAAAAAGTTTTGGGGATCTAGGGCAGAATGAAAGAAAAGAAACACAAGAGCAGTGAGACAAGTAACCACAATGTGCTGTTTGACCCCAAAATAATGGAACAGCACAGGACAACTGAGAATGAATTAAAGTGTGAAGTTGGACCAAAACCAAGCAATAGATACATATATAAATATTTAATTAAAAAAAACCCCATTAATTATTTGGATTAATTGCTTTGCATTCTGAAATTAGGAAAAAACCAAAAAGCTAAAAGCTGATTGATGAAGGTGATTAACAATCCAATTGTCAAGTATGAGGTCCTTGACTTCCACAGCCCAGAACACTCTGATGGAAAATGCAGCACTGAGAAGTTTCCATGGAATCACAGAATGGCTTGGGTTGGAAAGAACATTAAAGATCATCTTGTTTCAACGCCGCTGTCATGGGCAGGAACACCATTAAAACATCTCCATTTCAAATAAAGATATGGGCATATTACCAGTGTAGACATCACTAAGGAGTGAAGTTCAGGAATTGAAAGGGAAGTTTGAGACCATCAACAGTCCCTCATGATCCATTTCCTGGGACATGGCCATATCCACAAAACTTTCCAATTCTTCATGCTGTTGTTGAGGAACTCATTGAACAGAACAAGTTCTAAGGTGGTTTTCTGAAACCACCACTGGATCTGACATTTCTGATCTTTGCACCAGTGCTCAAAGTGCTGCAATGAGCACAAGGCAAGAGAGATGATGAAAGAGACCCAGTCAAACAAATTAAAGCATTTCAATGCAGATAAATGTAAATCTAAACATCTGAGAATTGCAAATATACACACTGGAAATGGGAAAATATATTTTAATATGTAGAGAGTGCAGAGGATTTAGGAGTCAAAGCAGATAAACAGCTCAAGATGAGCTCTTGGTGCAGTCGTGTGGCCACGGGTGTGATGCAAACCTTGGCAGATTTCATGGCTGTGAGACACTGAAGAGACTGGGACTGAAATGTTCGATACATTTCAGTACTGGTTTAAAATGGATGCTAAGTAACACAACATGGGTCAGAAGACAAAAATTATTTAAGGTTTCTAAAAATCCTTTTCAGCAAAAGACAGAACATTAAAACCTGTAAATAAATCCAGGGACAGAAAAACAAAAGCCATCTATTAAAAGATACTTTAAGTTAATGGGAAAGCCAACAAAAAAGAGTGTAATTGGAAACATCAATTATATTCTAATTAGAAGCAAGGTGTGGTGCTTGGGAGGTTGATTAACCACTGGAACAAATGATCTAATTCCTGAATCTGGTTTGCTGGTTAAGCCTGAACACGTTGGAGTAATAAATATTTTTAAAAAAAAAAAATGCTTTAAAAAAACACAGTTATGAGATTGAATGGACAAGTAATTGGGCTGGGATATAAGCAATCAGACAGATCTTCTAATTACTTCTGAAAATCAATGCATCATCAATGACCTACACATAAATTTCATGAAGTTTCAGAAGTATAAATGTCACCACTTTAACTCAAAAAAGGGAATATTTGATGCAGCAAGGTTGTGGGCTTCTGCCAAGTGGAAAACATGTGTATTGCCTAAATGTAGCACTTGCCCTGAACATGAGCTGCACCGTTTCCAAACAGAATTATCAAAACTGTGTAAATGCATTCTATGTAAATACATCCATAAAATATGTCATTAAGGATAATTTGTTTATATTTAGACTGCATGTCAGATAAAGTACTCTAGGAACACACCATTTAGATAGATCCAGGTGGAATGTGTTTGTTTCTTAAGTGGTGCTGTCTACAGTGCTACATTCAATAAAAGAGTGCATTGCACTGGGGAGAGACAGAAAAAGGGTACCAAAACACATGGATGTGTAAACAACAAATCTGCTGAGAAATTATAATTACAAAAAACATTTATTAGTTCTCTGGTAAAGGCAGCTAACACCACATTATTTTCTTTGAAAGCGAAGTATTGATCTCATGAGTAACTGGTGAAATGTTTAATCACACCAACCCTCCCTGACTTCTGTGAGAACCCAAACCCACATTGTCACCAATATCTAGGGGTGACATCCCTTCCCATGCCAGAGGAGTTGGAACTAAATTATCTTAAATGTCCCTCCCAACCCAAACCATCCTGGGATATCCAGGAGGAAAAGCTTGTGTCACCCAGGGTGCAACAAGGCGTCCTCATGAGACCTAAAGGGTCTATTCTTTATATATTTATTATTTATGGTCTTTGCAGTTATGAAGAACTCTGTGAAAATACCTGAATTATGTCTAAAAAGTTCTAGAATACTTCCATGTTCCTGGAAATGATCACCACTTGCCCTCCAAAAAGCTTCTGTAGTGTCAAGCCACAGGCACATTTTTCAGCTATTCCATTCCCTGCTCTGAGAAAGAGTGGTGTGGCTTCTTTTTCACTCATTTTAGCGTCACCTACAGCAGCTGAGGAGGGAGGTAAGGAGAGAAACAGGCCCCTGCAAACTCAAGTGATCTGCACCCCAGATTGTTCCCAACACCATCACCAGGAATCCTCACTGGAAGGCAGGTGGGATCTGCCTGTAAATGCATCATTAGCATTTCCCATCTGCTCTTGCAGACAGCAGGAACACCTGTTGTGAGCAGCACGGCTCTTCTTCCAAGAATCCTCTCCCGTAATAAATAAATAAACGAGTAGGGGGACCACAAAAACCTCATCAAGGCCACGGGCAAAGTTCTGCAACTGGGATGAACAACCCCCAGTGTCACCAGAGTGGGGATGGAAGTTTGAGAGCAGAGAAGGACTTGGGGGTTCTGGTGAGTGGAAAGCTGGCCAGGACCCCGCAGGGTGAAGCTGCTGTCAGTGGTTTTGTGGGTGTGGCAGGATAAATCTTACCTGCTGCCTTGGAACCCAATCAGGAGACACAAACAGTACAAGCTGTCCATGGTGAGTTAACCCCCCACTGAGGTACCAGTGGGGAATTTTTGTGTTGAATCTCCTAAAAAGCCACTCTGGCTGATTGTTTTCAAGCAAACATCTGTCCCTCTGAGGTGAGGTTTGACAGATAAGCTGTTTAACCGCCCTAAAGGGATGTGAGTGGCAGCTCTGCTACCCTGTAAGTTCAGAATGCCTTCCATACTGTCAGATTCTTCCATGTAAGCCTCAAAGAACATGGAGCTTTTCCCTGGGACAATTCTTCATGGTTGCTTCCCAGGGATTGAGAGGAAGAGGAGAAGTATCCCAAAAACAAAGGGGTAGTGGTGACTTACATCACCCTCTCCTTAATTTTTTTTTTGCTAGTTTTAATATATGATTGCTTTAATGTTATTCCTTTAATATAGTGCACTTTGCCCTTTAATGTTCAAGTCAATTATTGTTTTTTTGCTTTTTTGTTGTGCAATAATTCTGATTCAGATATTCTCTCTGTTCATTTGTCCTAATAAATCATCTTTCATAAATACAGATGATTTATAATCATTAAAACTTGCAGGACAAAGCTTCAAAACTTGAACTGTTGAGGCTAAGATTGCATCCAGCTATCCCTAAACTCCTCTGAGAAGGGTTTTGAAAGCCAGGGAATCTTAGCACCTTGTGACTCAGCCTCACACCTTCTTTAATAAACTTTCAAGCTCCTACTCCATCCATGACAGGGGCTGCAACAAAAGCAGGGTGGGCAGCAGGAGAGGGGGTGATTCTGCCCCTCTGCTCTGCTCTGGTGAGACTCAGCTCTGTGGGCCCCAACACTTGGAGGATTTGGACCTGTTGGAGTGGGTCCTGAGGAGGACCACAAAAATGATCAGAAGGATGGAAACATCTCTCCTTTGAAGAAAGACTGAGAGAGGCTGTGTTGTTCAGTCTGGAGAAGATAAGGCTCCAGGGAGACCTTTTTGGAGCCTTCCAGTGCCTAAAGGGGACTTAGAGAAAGATGGGGACAGACTTTTGGTGTCACTGTAGGGATACAAGGGAAAATGGTTTTAAATTAAATGAAGATGCATTTAGATCTGACATAAAGAAGAAACTTTTTTGCAATGAGAGTGGCAAGACGCAGGAACAGCGTGTCCAAAGAAATTGTGGATGTCCCATCCCTGGAGGTCAAGGCCTCATTGGATGGGGATTTTAGCAACCTGGTCTAGTGGAAGGTGTCCCTGTCCATGGCAAGGAGACTGAACTAGATTGACCTGAGAAATCCCTTCCAACCCAAACCATTCTATGATTTTATGATATAGAATCACTCTGATAATGCCACCACCATATCAAATAGTTTTATGTTTCATCTGGTCCTTCTCCAGTGCTATTTATTATTCAGTACTAAGCCAAGTGGTGACTACATCTGACCACAGTGTACCTGGCAATATTGTGCCCAGGTTTCAAAAACATGATTTCAACCAGCTCTGGAGAGAAGAGCTGAACACTTCTGGAGAGAGGGAGTTTGCAGTTCTGCTCCATTAGCCATCTCCAGTTCTTGCCTTCTCAAGAAAAATCCAATGAAATAATTCTCTTTCTGTCAAAGTAATGAACACAATTCATCACAGCTGAGTCCACAACTGTGAGACTGAAGTATCCCATGCTGTACACAGAGAAAAACTGTTCAGAGGAAGGAAAAAACCTAAAATCTCTACTACTTCAGGAAGGGAAGAACTGCTGGCAAGTTCTGTATTTTGTTTAAAAACAACCCAAGTTCACAGTGATTCAAGAAAAAGGGTTCAATCATTTGGTGTCTGAAAAAAAATCTGTTTACTCACTTTTTTTCAGTTTAGGTATGAAAAGGAAGAGGTGCTGACTTGGCAATTTTCAAGTGGTGCACTCCTTTCAAAAATGGTAGTGTTCCCTTTTTAAATGGGGTTTGTGCCACTGACGGTGTTACTACATCATTTTCCACTCTGCTATTCCAGACCAGCACGGGTAATCAATCATTTACTTATCACACCAGCAAAACAGACTTCTCTTGGAAGGAGTGTAAAAAGTACCACAATAAAGCAATTTTGCCAATTTGAGTGTTCCACTTGACAACTATTTGCATAATAAGGTTTTGCCAAGATAAGAAGATTGGTAATTTTCAGCAGTATGGAGGGGATTGAAGTTTTTAAGCTTTTTTGCCCACTATCTACACACTCACAGACCTCCGCTCTTGATGTATGGTTCTTTTTAAAGTACTCCATCTGTCTCTGTTGTGTAATGAATTCTGTCACTCTCAATTGTGCTCCTGAGCACTGAGCAGTGGAAGGGAGTTTGCATTTTGATTACAAAAAGGTACCGTCAGCTCTTATTACAATGGAAAACCCATCTCCATGTGAAATTTTAAGGCACTTATAAGCTTAGTTCCCCCCTCAGAAGCTGCCTGTAGATCACCCATGTCACCATCTGACAGTGAGAGCACAGGGATGGGCTGCACTGCGCCGAAGAGAAGTTCAGGGAAATGGGAATAAATCCAGTTTCTTCCCTAAGAAGCTCATGGGGAGGGATGCTGTCATGTACAAGTTGTTCCACGTGCAGTTTGTGCTGGAGCTCTGCGGGAAAAGGGTGGCAGGAGGAGATCAAGCCTGTCAGCTTAAGTCTCTTTCCATCTCCTCACCCTCATGAGCCAGTTTATCTCATCCTGAGACTTGTCAGCAGTTTTCTGTTTGGGATAGTGGGAGGGCAGGAGAAAGATTAGCAGAGCTTTTACAGGTTAAGCATTAACATACTTTTAGGGGCTTTGATAGCAAAGTGCTCAAGGAGGATTAGGATGCTGGGGAAAATGTAGAACACGTCTGCACCATGCAGAAAGAGCTGCACAGACCCTGGGCTGGTGAGAATAAACCTCCTCATTGTGATGCTGTGTGGACCTCAGACTGCCACTCCTGCTGAAGGACCCAGTAGAGAAAACCACCATAAATTGGCTTTTTCCTAAACACTCTGGAAGCAGGTTTGCAGATTCAAAGTGTCCACTGTCCAGCCAGCTCAGTGGGAAACTTTTAACCCAGTTTTAGCTCCAGGTGCAGTGCAGGTGTGTTATGAGTAAAAAGTTGTCCATGTTTTTAAAAGTTGCAAAGTTCACAAGTTAAACCAATTGCTGCCAAGTTGGAGTTCTAACTATTTATTGTTAATAGTTTCATGTTGTAATCTCCCTTCACTTGGATGAAGCAAACAGGTGATAATCACAGGAAGTCTTGGCTGTAGTGAGCCCCAATTAGTGTAGCTCAAGATCCTGAAAGGATAAAGAGGAACCCAGTGCAAACCCCAGATGTTAAGAAAACATGTTTTGATTTGCTGAGGGATCCAGTCACTGAATCCCATTGTGAGGCTATTCTGAAAGGGAATGAATGGAGTTCAGAAAATCTAGCAGATTTTAAAACTAGCAGATTCCATTTAAAACTAGAATTTTAAAGTCAGCATCCTCTAAGCACAAGAATGGTGGAAATGGGGCATCCTAACACTCAAAATACAATCAGACATATCAGAACATGAGTTTGGCTATGAAGAAAATTCCTGACAGGCTCAATGCACAAAGGTAGGACTCAGGGGGCAGAGGCAGCAGGTTTGGAGCTAGAGTTTGAGCTGCAGAGACGTTGAGGTTCCTTTCAGCCCAAATTATCAACCAATCTTATGCACTTCCCTGGAAAAAATCATCACCTACCAAACCCAAACCAAGAGCTAAACAGTGTGGAAAATGAAGAAAATGAACAGTTTCATTCACAATTCTGGATTTGTGTGTCCCAGGTCTGTAGTTCTACATCTGGGGAGGAATGGTCCCACACACCAGCATGGGCTGAGAGCTGGGATTTTTCAGCCTAGAAAAGTCTCAGGTGTATTTTATCCATGTGTATTGGTACCTGAAGGGAAGCCCTAAAGGGTGTCAGGTAGAGAGAACAAGAAGGAATGAGCCTTTTAAATTAAAATAGAAGAAATTTCATTTAAACACAGGATTTAACATTCTTCTTGCTTTGTGAAGGTGATCAAACATGGGAACTGCTTGCCCAGAGAGGTACAGGACTCTCCATCCTTGGACATATTCAAACCTGAGCTGAACACAGCCCTGAAAAACCTGATCTGGCTGACCCTCCTTTCTACAGAGATGCCATTATTGGCATTATATAAATGGAATTATTCTGTGATTCCTATTATTTATTATTATTATTAATTATTTATTATGACTATTATTTATTTAATATTATTTAATATTCTTTATTATTTATGATAATATTTATTGTTTATAAATATATATAATTATTCTGTGACCCTACTTTGAGAAGAAGCCCGGATGATGCTTTCTACAGAGATGCCACAAATGGAATTATTCTGTGATTCCTATTATTTATTATTTATTTATTTTTATTTAATATTATTTACTATATAATTTATTATTTATTATTCCTATACATATGGACTTATTCTGTGATCCTACTTTGAGAAGAGGCCTGGACGATGCTTTCTCCAGAGATGCCCCAACTGGAATTATTCTGTGATTCTGTCAGTGCATTCCGAGCCAGCTCCCAGACAGACATGGACTCCATAATCCTGACCCAACAGTCTGGTTTGTTTTGCCACCCCTCTTTCCTCTCATTACAGTGTCCCAGAGAACCCTTAACTGACTGCAGAGAGCAGTGACAAGAGCAGTGCACAGTTAAAAAGCAGTGGTACCCAAAAAGCAGCCAGTGCAAGGTCACAGAACCCACGTGGCAAGAAAAACACCATCCAGAGGCTGCAGATGCTGCTCTTCACTGCTCTCCAATCTGGGCTACCAGCTGTCATATTAAGGTAGGAACTGGCATGATAACAGTGTTAAAACTCCCTGTTAAAACTACATCTGTGCCTCCAAACCATTCCTCCACCCCTCCCTTTTAAATCCCTTTGTAAAACCCACTTTATGGCTGACAGCCTCTTATGCACTTAGCAATAAAGAGGTTTAAAAGAAATAATCACAATAACTAACTAATAAACATTCTTCATTATTTCGAAGATGATAATAATCCCTTGCACTTGCATTGCACTTTACATATTCAGGCACTTTATAATCATTAACTAATTAGTCCTTGCAAAGCTCATCTAAATATTATTATCCTGTTAATGCAGAAAGAGAAGCTGTAAGAGAGAAGGTAGAGAATTTGCCTAAGGGCATACATCAAGCCATTTGCAGAGCCAAGATTGGAGTTCAGCTCTTCAGCATCCTAATCCTTGGCTCATATCCCTCTTGCTGTCTCTGATAATATGGGCTAAATTACATGATAGTAGGATCATTTTCTTGAATATTCATCCCCAATTGCATGACGTGGATTATTACATTCCACCTCTTTGTTGTCCTCAGGATCACTTCTTTCTTTCTCCCCTTTTCCTTCTGCGCTGATATTTCCTCCAGCATTTTATCATGAGGAAGCACCCATGGCCTAGCTCCCATTTCTGCCCTGGGATAAAGGACTTGGCCATGTTATCCATGGATAAAAAGAGCAAAATTTGGGCATGAACCTTTGAGCAGGTGTAGGAAACTCCAGGTCTTAAGGGAATAACCTTATTGATGGTTCACAGACAGAAACTCCATTATATACAGCCCTATTTTATTCCTCTTATGATACCTCAACTTCACAAGGAGAGGTGTAGGCTAATTTTCCCCAATCTCTTTTATAAGTGATCCCCAAAATAAGTGTGAGGATCAGCCTCTTTCCATAATTTTTTAGATAAATTGGGGTGGTGGTGATCACAGAATCACAGAATGGTTTGGGTTCTGAGGGATCATAAAGATCATCTCATTCCAGCCCCTGCCATGGGCAGGGACACCTTCCACTGTCCCAGGTTGCTCAGAACTCCATCCAGCCTGGCCTGGACACTTCCAGGGATGGGGCAGCCACAGCTTCTCTGGGCAATCTGTGCCATGGCCTCACCACCCTCAAATTAAAGACTTTGTGTTTTAAAATCTAATCTAAACTCACTCTCTGTCAGTTTGAAGCCATTCCCCTTTGCACTGTCACTCCAAGCCTTTCCGAAAACATCTTTCTTGCCATATCCTTCAGATACTGAAAGGCTGAAAGTAAATCCCCTCCAAATCCTTCTCTTCTCCAGG
Organism: Emberiza elegans; assembly: GCA_024865655.1. NCBI lineage: Eukaryota > Metazoa > Chordata > Aves > Passeriformes > Fringillidae > Emberiza > Emberiza elegans. The sequence goes on along the minus strand of JALJVW010000084.1, from coordinate 4,031,708 downwards.
CTGAACAATCCCAATTCTCTCAGCCTTTCCTCACAGCAGAGCTGCTTCATCCCTCTGATCCCTGATCCTTTTGGTGCCTTCTCTGGACTCCTCCACCATCTCCACATCCTTCCAGTGCTGGGCCCCAGGGCTGGGGCAGCTCTGCAGGTGGGGTCTCACCTGAGTGGAGCAGAGGGGCAGAATCCCCTCCTTTAACCTTTTAACCTGCTGGTGTTGATGGGATTTTGGGGAAGATTTTTTTTTTTTGTGGTTTATTTTTTCCCCCACTCAGATAATTTATACAAGAAAACCAGACCTTCACATAAAAGTATCATAGGTCGACTCTGAAACACGATGAAGGATTTTATTTTTTCCCTGTCATAATAATCCAGACAATTATTTCTTCACAAGAGAGTAGATGCTAAATGTCTTCATGGTTGCAAAATATGAGTAAAAGCATAGAATCATACAGCATTTTGGGGATAGAAAGGACCTTAAAAGACCATCTAGGTTTAAACCCTCTTGCCAAGGGCAGTGACACCTTCCACTAGAGCAAGATGGAGTAAGATGGAGTGGGAAAATAATGGAAAAAATAAATATATATCCATCAAAGAGTATTACGCACATGGTTAGCATGGTTAAGAAAATGCCTGAGCTAGGGAAAGTGGTGTCAGGGATATACCATCATATTTCTGTCCCTGCTGTTCTCCCCAATGAAATTATGAAGTAAACTTTTTCAAAACATGGTCATGCATGTTCTGTGCAGAAACCCTACCCAAACCAACCAAATCTGAGGCAGGTCCTGATCTCCTGCTGTACTCTCTCAGTACATTGCCATTCTCATTTTATTTCCTGCAGCTGTCATACTAATTCCCTAAGGTAATTTTGGTTAATTGAAAAAGAATGATTGCCATTGAGGGCACTCTTCCTAGCGAGGTAAATAATGTTTTTCCCGTAATGTGCCATTGGATTTTGTTTAAAAATTTAGTTCATTTTAATTATATACCTTTTTATAATTGAAAAAAAAAAAGGGCAATAAATTAAATCATTATTTTCCACACCAGCAGGGACACTTTTCTCAAGGAAATTAAGCTGATTTGTGCCTGTGACTGTGCAGCAACACTCAACGTGCCCTTTAGCCTCCAACATCCCCTTTTGCCATTAATGAGGACAGAAAATCAGACTATGATCCTGCAGCCTTAAGGATTAAATCTGAATTAAAACCCAGTGGAATCCACCATCCCTGGAAGTGTTCAAAAAATGTGTGGATGTGGCACCTGAGGACATGGTGTAATGCTGAACATGGTGGTGGTGCTGGGTTGGTACTTGGATTAACGATCTTAAGAGTCTTTTCCAACCTTAATTATTCTGTGATTCTATGAAATCACCAGCCAATGATCAAATTTGAATGGGACATCATGTTTCTGTTGAATTATTCAGTAAAACAGAGTTCAGGCTGTATCTTCATGTGGTATTTGCTTTTACAGAAAATTAATAGAAACTTAATACAACCCCTGGCTGACCTACAGTCTGTCATGGGAGGCTACTCCAGCCAACTTGAACAGATTTTAACCTGATCAATGCCTTTAGACAATCAGTACATTGCATTGCACTGATGCAGCATTTTAAATTCATTATTAGTCATTCCAATCACAAATTTCAGAGCCTCATGAGCTTTTTAATTTAAAAAAAAATTTTTTTTGAAGCTCATGGATGTATTAGTTTTATTCCATTGACTGACTGCAAATAACAACTGTAACAAAAGCAGTGGTGAATTCCCAGATAAGCTTTTCCATGATGTGGATTCACACCCAGGGTGAATCCAACAGATCCAGCCTGGCATTCTCCACCATTCTCCATGAGCCAGCACCTTCAGACATCTCAGCTACCCTGTGAGCATCCACTAAAAGCAGTAACATCTGAGGTTAGATACCTTCTTTTCATTAAAAAAAAATGGGAGTTTATCCTTGCTTGGGTCCTACTTGGAGCCTCCTCAGCCAAGATGCTGTCCCTGCTACTCTTCCTGCTGGAACAGTCTGGGAACAGTGAGCGCTCCTTCATAGCACCTCATCTGAAAGGTGTTAATTGGAAGTTGAGGTGTGGAGGCTTTTTCAGCTGCTCTAACCTGACTGCAAGATTAGATTAAATTTGTATTCCCTCTAGCACAGGAGAACCTTTGGGCTATGAATTGGGAAGGACTCAAAAGTCCCCGATGGTTCCTAGAACTCAAGGTCAGCTCCAAACAGGTTATGGGAAATGAATCTCTGGTAAGGAACAGTAGATAAATTAGCAAAATAACATTATTTTGGGTTTGGTGCATGTGCTTCCCACAATAATGGGATTTTAATTTTTAAATATGTTATCTCCACTGAAATCCATATCCCTTTGGGGAAATTTCCCATCTCAGTCCTGTATCACACATCCTTTGTTTGCAGTTGTGTTCCATGACCACGGAAGCTTTACAAACCCAATGTGGTTCATCTTGAAGAGGTTGTTTGGGTTTTTATAGTGGAAGAAGCTTGTGAAGAGAGAGTGGAAATCTGAGGGAAGCTTCAGCCCAAAGAAAGCTGCAGCAGCCACTGCAGCAGAAATTATTAATATATTCAAGCCAGAGGGGCTTCTGATGGCAGGTGGAACAAATTTCTTTCCCGAGTTTCTAAAACCTGTGTGCTGCATCACAGTCTGCAGTGATAACCAATCTCAAACACTTATCATTGAGGGGGTAGGATAAATTCCTTATTGAAGGAGTCTTTCTTTTCCCACTAGGAGCCCAGATGACTTAGTTTAAAGCAGGCAAATCATATTTGGATGGTGTAAATTAGTTACAGCAAAACCTGATGCGTTTTACAGACAATTCATAAACTGTTTTTTAAACTGAAGTGACTCTCCACTCTCTTCTAGCATGTGTGAAGAGTGCACAGTGTGCTTTGCATACTGTGTCCTGTGTCTGGACCTGCCTTCCTTGAAGATATTTAAGGTGGTCACAATAACCACAGGAAATTTCCCATCTGTATTTCTGTGAGATAGATTTATTATCCCATTTCTTTTGGTCAGCTTTTTTTTTTTTTCTTTTTCAGAGCAGGCTGCTAGGATTTAAAGACAGGTAGCTGCAGCAGCCACTGCAGCAGAAATTATTAATATATTCAAGCCAGAGGGGCTTCTGATGGCAGGTGGAACAAATTTCTTTCCCGAGTTTCTAAAGCCTGTGTGCTGCATCACAGTCTGCAGTGATAACCAATCTCAAACACTTATCATTGAGGGGGTAGGATGAATTCCTTATTGAATTCCTTTCTTTTCCCACTAGGAGCCCAGATGACTTAGTTTAAAGCAGGCAAATCATATTTGGATGGTGTAAATTAGTTACAGCAAAACCTGATGCGTTTTACAGACAATTCATAAACTGTTTTTTAAACTGAAGTGACTCTCCACTCTCTTCTAGCATGTGTGAAGGCTGAGTGTGCTTTGCATACTGTGTCCTGTGTCTGGACCTGCCTTCCTTGAAGATATTTAAGGTGGTCACAATAACCACAGGAAATTTCCCATCTGTATTTCTGTGAGATAGATTTATTATCCCATTTCTTTTGGTCAGCTTTTTTTTTTCTTTTTCAGAGCAGGCTGCTAGGATTTAAAGACAGGTATTTTTTCCAAGTGGGCTTGTTACAGATCAGCTCTTTAATTACACCTACTAAAGAAGTAATGCATAGTGATACCCTGAACTTGTCCCTAATTAAAAATACTGTACTTAAAGCTTGTGTGATTCCCTTCTGCTGAAATCTTTAATCAGGAGATGAATAAGGCTCTGGAGCCTTGATTAATAACAGGACCAAGTGCTGTGCAGCTGAAAATGCCAGGGTATTAAATTTCCTTAAGTCACCTGGTGTCCCCATCTAATAGAGATCCTGGCAATGTTACTTATGCAACAGCACAGAATAATTGAGGTGTGAAGTTACTGGTCCCAAATGAGACAAATGATCCCAATTCTCCTGGAGACAAGTCTGACATGGATGTGTGCACTAATGTAATAAACACCATCCCTTTTTAATTACATCATTAAATAAAATAAATGGCCTTTTTGAAATAGTACCCATGGAATTCAATGCACAGGTGAGATGCACTGAAATCTGAAAAAAATCTGAATATAAGGGAGTTGGGAAAGCACAGAGAGAAACATCCTAAAGAAAAAAAAAAAAAACAAACAGATATGACAGCCAGGAAAGTAAGATGAATTTTCACAGGAACAAATTATGCAAAGAAGAAAAAGGTGTCTGATTATTTTACTAGAAGTGCTGGGCTTGGATCAGGCAAACAAAGAAACCAAACATAATCCAAAGCTCGTGGATATGAGCTGTGTTTTCTCTAGGCTGGTTCAAGAACAGCTGGTGGCAGAACAGATTCACAATTCTCAGGAGCTGTGAACAGTTAAAACTAAAATATGAAGAAGAAGAAGATGCTTTCCTAAATTTTTAGGTACAATCTCCTCCTCTTGAAGAGAACTATGTCATGTAATCATAGTTGGCTATTTCACTGCACTTAAAATAATGCAACATTATTACTTTAAAATCATATAAAGGAATTAAAGTGGTAAGAAATAGTTCCACAACAGGTCCCAGGTACCACTAAAACTAAGTTAAAGGTTGGGCTTTATGATCTTGGATGTTTTTTCCAACCTTAATGACTCTATGATTCTGTGGTATGGGGAGCAGAGGAGCAGTGTAGAATCCTGAATTAAGAACTGCAGAGGGAAGGCTGCAAAACTTTCCTTGAAATGTGCTCATTACTCTGATTTTATTTTTTTTCAGCATATACTGAATCAGATATCTGTATTGGTGCTCTGACCCCTGCAACTGATCAGAATACACCGAAACCTGAGTCAGATTGTCTTGCCTGGACAGTCTTAATCCAAATTTAGCATGAATTTACTCATGGTTATGGTGTAAGTGTTTGTTTTTCCAGTATCAGGGATCTGAGGGATAAACAGCTCCCCTCAGCCCTTCATTGGCTCTCCTGTCATATCATAAAGAGACAAACTCAGCTCTGAGTGACTTCACTGAAGGGTCAGGCTCAGGAGCTCTGGGTTTGTGTTTGGGAGGTAAACAGCTGAATTTCCAAGCTGGAACTCTGTCCATGCACTGCCAGTGTTTGCAATATCTGAGCAAGCCCATGCAGAGCCAGCCAGCACCTTTCAGTGCTGAGCTGCAGACTGCAGCAGGTAAAAATGACTTTATTCAGGTAACACCCCCTCTCCCCATCATGTCCCCTCTGCTCTTGCCTGAACTCAGGTTTTTTGCTCAGAATGACCCACAATCCTCTCATTGAAGTCCCCACAGTGTCTGGTACAGTGGCAATAGCCTCTCAGCACCAGAAATTCTTGTCTAACACATCTTATGGCATCATATGTCTTTTCAGGAACCTGTACATTAATAATTTATTCCCACCCTGGAATGTAAAAGCTCTTTTCTTTCTCAGTTTCAGCTGATATGATACCATTTTACACTGAAAATTATTAGTCCCTAAGTGAATAACCTGGCACTTTCTGTTAGGAAATGCATTTGCAGCTTCACTAGCAGGGGTAAAAGTATTCTCTGTGATATCCTTTTCTTCCCTTAGCTCCCAATACCTCCTGACTGAGCACCAGGCTAGGATAATGGGAAAATCCTGAACAAGATCAGCCCCAGTTTGCACTGCCAATTCAAATCCAGCAGCTACTGATCATATCTCAGCATCTCCCCTTAAACCAGTGCTTTATCCACTTCTAAGTGTTTCCTGTAATCTCCAGCTTTTACAAATTAAGTATTCACTTTCCAAGTGATAATATATCAAAGAGCTCACTGAATTTTTACATGCATGCCATCAGCTTAATTTCCTTATCTAAAAACTCTTGAATGTTATCACAAAAATAAATATTTTTGTGGCTGATTTAGCAAATGGATGTTGGCCTCTAAAAACAGATTACACAGAAAAATACAGATAACACATCCCTACATGGTTTTGGCCCATAGTTTCTAGTGTCTAGTCTAGTAATTCCAATATGGAACAGCCTATGAATTAAAAGCTTCTGATTTCCGCTCCATGCATTGCCTGCACACCCCTAGCACGGGTTGTAATCCTTGCATGTACAATCTGAATATGATCCCTGAAAGAGAGATGAGGGGGAAATTATAGTGAAAACAGTTGTAGCCAAATAAAAAATTTTTTTTGTGACTCCATATAATAAAATGTGACTGCAGATAATAAAATGTTATTGAATTTTAAATTTTTTTTTGCGTTGCAATGTAACAATTCTCATGTTGTTTTGGCATGGGTGGAATTGTAGTTGGGATGGATGTTTTAAAGACCGTGGATGTGTAGAAGCCTTGTAAGACACATAATGTTCACTAATAAAAAATACTGTTAATCATGCTTATGGCAGTACTTAAAAAGGGGTCAGAGTACCAGGCATGGTACAAATGCACACACACAGAATCACTGGGTTGGAAGAGACCTTCAAGATCATCGAGTCCAACCCAACCCCAACATCTCAACCAAACCCTGGCACCCAGTGCCACATCCAGTCTGTTTTTAAACATATCCAGGGATAGTGACTCCACCACCTCCCTGGGCAGACCATTCTAGAACTTTATCACTCTTTTCATAAAAAAATCTTCTTCCTAATATCCAACCTCAATTTCCCTTGGTGAGGCTTGAGACTGCATCCTCTGGTTCTCAATACCATCAGTCCTTTAATGAAGCATTGGAGCTGAAGTGGTTCCATGGAATAGGTGCAATCAGCAGAGTGCCAGAGGCCAGCTTGGTGTGTGGGACAGCAAAGAGGAAGACAAATCTTCATCTCCCATCTGGTGGAAGTCCCAGTGCCAGGGCAGAAAATGAACCAGGCTCTGGGGATGCCTTTTCCACTCTCTGCTGTGTGCCAGGCAGGGCTCAGACCTGGGGTGGACATGTGGATCTGCCTCCCACAGCATTCCCACCCTTTTCCTGCCATCCCCTGCTGCTGAGGCTCTGGCAGGCACTTCCAAGATGTCCTGCCCAGCCAGGCAAGAAGTGATCAAAGACGAGGAATTGCAGAAATGTTTCTCTCCAAGCCTCGCTTATCGCTTTTAATAAGAGGATTTTATGTAAGCAAATTCATTTGTGTTTCTTCACTTATATTTTCATTGTGAGGCTTAAATCAATGCCATATTAGAGGCTGAAAATAATCCACTCAATGGTTATTACATTTATTCCTTCCTTCTTTTTTTTTTTTTCTTCCTAATGCAGGCAGCTTAAACACATAGATCACTGAGGAATTTGGCCAGTTTTTAAGGCATTAAAGTGCATGAAAAGTGAGGTAATTCTTTAAATGGATATGATGGCTTGGGTCAGCAATAGCGTGGCCAGCAGCACCAGGGCAGGGATTGTCTCTTTGTGCTGGGCACTGGTGAGTGAGGGCACACCTTGAAACCTGGAGACAGATTTGGGCCTCTCATGATAAAAAAGGCTTTGAGGGGCTGGAGCATGTCCAGAGAAGAGAATGGGGCCGGGGAAGGGTCTGGAGCATCAGGAGGGGCTGAGAGAGCTGGGGGGGCTCAGTCTGGAGAAAAGGAGGCTCAGGGGGGACCTTCTCACTCTCTACAACTCCCTGACAGGAGGGTGTAGCCAGGTGGGGGTCAGGCTCTTCTCCCAAATAACAAGGCAGAAGGCAACAAGACAGAAATGGTTTCAAGTTGTACCAGGAGAACTTTAGATTGGGTATAAGGAATAATTCCTTCACAAAAGGGGTTGTCAAGCATTGCCACAGGCTGCCCAGGGAAGTGGTGGAGTCCCCAACCCTGGAGGGATTGAAAAGATGTGTGGATGTGGCACCTGGGGACATGGGTGGACTGGTTGGACTGGTTGGAGTCAAAGAACCAGCAGGGTTGGTTGGACTCAAAGAACTTCAGGGTCTTCTCCAACCTAAACAATTCTGTAATTCTACATAGGAAATAGATAACATCATGAAGATGGGAACCCGCACCAGTATGAGCCAGTGAAAATGGAAAGAACCACAGGAATGTTTTCCCCACTGCTTTCCACGTTTAGGTTAAGATTGCCTCATGGATTCTCCTCTTTGTCCCTGAACTTTCTCCTTTGACCTGGCCAAAGGTGAGTGAGTTCTCCTGCACCAGAGAAAGGGCCACTTCTCTTACCCAAGTTTTCTCAAGCACCTCTGCAAAGCACAACTTAAGATGCAGATATTTCCTTAGAAAGGTTGATAAATTAAACTAAGATTGCCTGCATTAAAAACTGTGGGTCCCAAATCCCAAAGCAAGCTCAGGAAAATGTCTGCCCCTAAAGACAAAGCTTTGGCATCACCCAGATGGTGTTTCAGGTCTTTCTTGCATTTGGGTTACAACATGATAATGATGATAATGCTTTTACCTTTTGTTTCCTCAGGTCTCAACACATCAGTGTTGAGGGGAAAATCCTGACATTTAAATGACTCTGTGACAATGTGGGAAGTGGAAACTCATGGAGTTTTCCTGCAAAGCCTAGCCATGGACTTCACTCAGGAGGCAGTCAATCTGTGGACCATCATTTGTTAAAGCTGGGCTGAATTTTGGTTGGCAAAAATTCTCCCAGCATTTTTTCTGACTTAGTTCAGATCATAATTTGCCATAAGATTTTTGAGGCCTAATTAGACTGAACCAAACAGCAATTACAATTCCACCACTTATGTTATTCTCCTGTCAAAAAAGAAGAGGAAAAACACTCAGATTTTGTTTGATTTTAGCTTTGTATGCTAAGTCTAACATGAATTTACATACTTTTTTTTTCTTAACAAAGTGTCATCTTGTCACACCTCCCCCAAAGAAATTACAGTTTAATTAAAGAGCAAACAGAGTGAATCAGATTAATTGCATCTTCAATTTGCACAGAAAATATTTGAACAAGACAAAAGTAAAGAATTTTTCCCAAGATTCACTGGATGTGACATCTTTCAACAATGGAAAACAGAATTCCAGTGTCCAAATTGTAGTCCAAGTATCCAAGTGTGCTTTCAAGCAAATATTGCATGTTTTTCTAGAAGAATATAAAACTCCCCTTTTCTTCAGGAAGAACAGAGCTAAAACATTCCTAGATTTGGCACTGTAGTTTGCAGAGATGAGATAAACCAAGAAAATTGTAATGAGAAATGTCTGTTCTAATATAATCCTTTATTAATCATTTAGCAAATTAATAATCTCACCATAATTAAATTCTTCATAAAGAATATACAAGTACTGGAGAAAATAATTGTTTAAATTCTAGTTTTAAATCCCACCATGCATTCATTTTCTCTGATTTTTTCCTCCTCTATGTTTTGTAATATTGAACTTAGTCCGTTCAGGAATGTTTTATCTCTCTGCTTGTTTGCTTCCCTGACTTTTGGAAGTGAATTTCACAAACCTCTCCACTTATGACTCGCTGTCTCCCCTGAAGATACAGGGCAGACAATGTCAACACATGGCTCTCTGTGTGGTCAGTGGAATAGAAAGCAAAATTTTGTACCTTAAAAATGCTCTTGTGGGAGCCCAAGCTCCTGCAGGACTGGGGAAGGTTAAGTAAATTGAGAGAGACTCTCAGTGCCAAGGGGGGCTTTGCTCTCAGTACCTGGGAGTTCCACTGAAAACACAGCACTGAGACTGGTGATAAGGTCAGATGATTCTCTTTAAATTTTAGCCTTGCTGAAAAAAGTAGAAAGCAAAATGAATGAGGATCTGCTGTGCTTTGCATTTTGGTGTGAAATCCTATGTCTGGGAGAAAAAAAGTGACAACTAAATCTACACTGCATGATGTCTCCCTTTTTTCCTTTCCTTTCCTTTCCTTTCCTTTCCCTTTCCCTTTTCCTTTCCTTTCCTTTCCTTTCCTTTCCTTTCCTTTCCTTTCCTTTCCTTTCCTTTCCTTTCCTTTCCTTTCCTTTCCTTTCCTTTCCTTTCCTTTCCTTTCCTTTCCTTTCCTTTCCTTTCCTTTCCTTTCCTTTCCTTTCCTTTCCTTCCCTTCCCTTCCCTTCCCCCTTCCCTTTCCCCTTCCCTTCCCTTCCCTTCCCTTCCCCCTTCCCTTCCTTCCTTCCCTTCCCTTCCTTCCTTCCCTTCCCTTCCTTCCCTTCCCTTCCCTTCCCTTCCCTTCCCTTCCCTTCCCTTCCCTTTTTTACAGTTATCTACTCTGAAATGCTTTAATTTTTTTTTCCTGTGGATTTCTCCCATCCACATTTCCTCCTGTTTTTTGCCACTTCACAGACTCACAGAATCCCAGAATGGGTCAGGCTGGGAGGGACCATAGTGGGGTCACCTGGTGCCACCTCCCTGCTCCAGCAGGGCCATCCCAGAGCACAGGCACAGGATTGTGTCCAGATGGCTCTGGAATAGCTCCAGGGAGGGAGACTCCACACCCTCTCAGGATGATCTATTCCAGTGCTCAGAAAATTCTTCCTCCTGTCCAGGTGGAACTTCCTGGCATCAGTTCCTGCCCGTTCCTCTTGTGCCATTGCTGGGAACACCGAGCAGAGCCTGGTCCCTGCTCTGAGCCCTCCCTGCAGACACTGACAGGGATGAGGTCCCATCCCAGTTTTCTCTTTTTAAGGCTGAACAGCCCCAGCTCCCTCAGCCTTTCCTTATCAGAGCGATGCTCCATTCCCTAACCCTATTTGCAGCCCTCCACAGGACCTGCCCCAGGAGCTCCAAGCCATTTTTTTATTATCTCTATTGCCCTGCCATGAAATCATTACATTCCTGCCCAGCCTCTTAAAATATGGCATGGAAGCACCCCAAGTATCTGTGCCTGTAAAATACCCCAGAGATCACAAAGGCAGCATCTGAACATGCAAGGCAGAGCAAGACTCAACCAACAGCCTGATATCAGATGGTTACTGAGTGCTGGAGAGAAGTTATGAATAAATGACAAAAAAGTGTCTGCTCTCCTCACAGAGTAATCTGAAATGTGCAACTTTGCTTGCAGAATGTTGTATTTCCATCCCCTCTTGCCAATTACTGAGTTAAGTGGTGCATGGAGCCTTTTAAAGACTAGAATTATTTTCTAAAGAGTAAGAGAATGTGAATCAAAGCTGCTCATTACATATTCTCCTAACTTGGATGGTGTCCTCCACAGTAGGCTTGCAGCTACTGGTTATTACACTTTTTTTTTTTTTCTTAACAACAAGAATAAAAGGCTCTGAGCCAAAACCCAGAAATACCCAACAAGCAATTATAAAACCCCATCAGGAAATAGCTGCTGGTTGATTCTGCTTATTATAGCAACTCCTAATAACAACAATGTACTTCTAAAGTCAATTTGGGCACCTCATGCTGGATGATGATATTTAAAAACACATTTTGGAATTTTCCAGGATGCTTTTCATTGTTGGATGTGGTCACAGAATATCCTCCTGAATTAACCACCCTTTCCTCACTTTTATATCTATTATGGATGTATGGGGAGGCTTAATTCCACTAAAATAGAATGTACCTATCTATCTATTCTAAATATATATCAAGGGAGGAGGAAAAAAAAAGCTTTCCTCTGTCAGACAGATCGTTTTCTGGGAGAAATGTACTTTCCCTTTACACTGAGGAGTAGAGTTGGTGATTTATTATTGATCTTGACACAGAGAGCAAAAGTGTAACACAGTAGTTTTGCCACAGACTGCTCATTGTCTTGCTTAAAGGTGCACTATTAAAAAAAATCTGTTAATGTACAGTTCTGAAAAGAATTCAATAGTCTGATACAAATCCTGAGCTGGAGGAAACAGTCATACCTCCCACAGACTTCAAAGGCTGCTTCACATTCCTGCACCAGACATACCTTTTTTATCTCTCTGGGATGTATTTAATCCTGCCTCATCTCTTTAGCTCCAGCAAAGATCCAGCAACAGAAAATCAGCATATTAAATACATGTCAGTTATACTGAGGATCCCTGAGACACATTTGGGCTGGACCACTGCACGTGTTCTTCTTGAGGATGTGAAACTGTGAAGGCTGACACATTTCTCTGCCCATCATTCCCTTCTTCTCCCTTTTTCTTAATAAAATCCAGACATGGAGGAAACTGCTCTGTTGCACTATTTCTAATCTTTATACCAAAAAATATCCATGGTAGAAGATACCATGAATGTGGGTATAAATGACATGATTTGGGGATTTTCCTGTGAAGAAGAAATGGCATTGCAAGGATCAGCTTGCAAAAATGGTCCTGATAAATCAAAGCAGTGCCAGAAAAAAAACCCAAAAAACCAAAAGAAAACCCAAAAAGATCAGATAAGTCTGTTGGCTTCTGTTTTGTTGCATATTTTGTGTTTTTGTTGGTTTGTTGTGGCTTTTTCCCCAAAACTCTAACCAGGAGGACTCTAATGAGAAAATTGATTTGCAGTGCCCAGGTCTAAAGCACTTCATGCATGTGCAGCTAAAAATACCTGAGTTCCCAACAACTAAAAATCTCCTCTCTCCTCAGAAGCAGAACCTCAACATTTGTGTTACTGCCTGATTTCCCTTGAAAAAGGGTTTTCCTTGAAGGCTTTACTCCCCTGGGGGCCTAAAATAGCAGCCCCTTTAAAGGCACAAGCAAGACAAAGTTATGTAATGTCCAGGGTAAAAATATGAGAGTTTCAGTCACGATCCTGGCTCATGCAAAGCTCCCAGTAAAATCCTGAGGAGCTTTGCCTCAAATATCTTCAGTGCCTTGTTGTGCTGGCATCACATTCAGTTGTTAAAGCTGTGGACCTAAGCAAGCCTCTTCATCCCCAAATTTATAGGCTGCTGGATTTATATTTGATCCCATCTCTCATTAGCATCAAGCTAATGAGCATAATTGAAGGTCTTGGAAAACTTATTTACACTGCATTATTTGTAATTGCTGACAAATCCCTTGAAAAGAGACATCTGTTCCATATGCCCGGTGGGAATCAGAAAGTAACATTCTTTGTGTGTAGGTAAATCACAGGATATTAATAGATCTCGAGAAGGAACGGGATGGGGTGGAGGGAAGGAGCGGGCTGGTGAGATACAATGAGAGTTTAACCAAGAAAACTCAGGAGTTGTTGCTATTTGCTGCTGCAGGGGCTCAGTGCTGCACACAGATTTGTTCCCCTTAAGGACAGGACATGTGGGTGGCTGGGCAGCTCTGGAATGGGGAAAACTCTGACTGCAGCTCCCAGGAATTGCCTCATGACCCAGGCAGTGCAAGCACAGTGTTGGTCTTGCAGAACTGGGCTGAGTTTGGGGTTCTGTCTGGGAAGTGGCTCAAGGTGAGGAGTTGGCCACTTGCAGGGGTAAATGCAAGTGGGTCTGATCTGTCTATGGCTTGTTCAGATCCTCCACACAATAAAAGCAAAGAGTTTTTGGGAGGAACAGAGGAGAAAATATGAACCCATACTAGGATGAACTAGTGATTGTCTCGCTCTGCTCTGCACTGGGGCAGCCTCACCTTGAGCAATGGGCACATTTTTGGGTACCACTAAATCAGAAGAGTATAAAGTTATTAGAGGACGTCCAAAGGAGGGCTGTGAATATGATGAAGGGTCTGGAGGGAATGTATGAGGAGCAGCTGAGATCACTTGGCTTGTTCAGCCTGGAGAAGAGGAGAATGAGGAGAGACCTCAGTGGGGTCTGCAACTTTTTTGTCAGGGGGAGAGCAGGGGCAGGCGCAGATCTGTGGTGATCTTTCTGGTGACAGTGACAGGAACTGAGAGCATGGCCTGAAATTGTGCCAGGGGAGGTTTAGGTTGGATGTTAGGGAAAGGTTCTTCACCCAGAGGATGGTTGGGCACTGGAACAGGCTCCCAGGGAAGTGGTCACAGCACCAAGCCTGACAGAGTTCAAGAAATGTTCAGACAATGCTCTCAGAACATGGTGGAACTCTTGTGGGTGTTCTGTGCAGGGCCAGGAGCTGGACTTGGCTCATTTTTGTGGGTCCATTCCAACTGAGCATATTCTAATCCCCTGTGACGCCATGAGTCTCTGACCAAACCATCCAGCCTTCCCCCACAGTGACAGATCTTTGCCCACTCCAACAGAAAAAGTCCATTTACATCATCTGTCACCTGAGGAGTGACAGTGTCCCACATCCTGCGCTGCTGTGAACACCAGGGACTGCTGCACAGTCATTGCTTCACCTTCAGGCTGTGGAAACTGCCCATTCTGACATATTTAAATTCCCACTGATGCACAAACTTCAATTCTACCCTGTGATCCCACTGACACCATGTCCCAACATGATCCTGTGTCCTCCTTCACCAGAAACACTCCATTTTCCACCTCAGTGTGGAGAAGATTTCTCCTGTTGAACTCTGACAAACAGCTTGCTGAAACACCCCCAACCAAGATTTAGTGCTCTGTGAAGCAATTCTGGTTCTGGATTTTATTATGTTGTTTTGATTGGATTTTTAATTTTTCTTTAACATGTTCTTCCAGGCTCTTCAATCTCTAATTTGTCTCTAAAGGGCATCTGGCACCCAGAATGAGAAGAGAGGATGATCAGTTGGTCAGCATCTTTCTGGAGCCATTTACCATCAGGAGGAAAACATGCTTCAGGATGAGGAAAACCAGCAACCAGCACCCAGAATCTTGCCCAGTGGCAATCAGTCCTTTTATACACTCAAATATATAAATATATATAAATATATAATATATATATACGTATAAAGGTTTAATATTTTTCATCTGTTAAAACCCCAGAGCTACAGCAGAAGGCTTCTATATTTCTCACTGAAACATAACAAACCCCCTCCTTGTAAATTGTCCAAAAAAATAAGAGCAAAACCTCAAAAAACTCAAAAAATTTTAAAAACCCAAATCCCAAAAAACAACAAAAAACCAAGGAAAACAAAAAAAAAAACCAAGCCAAAACAAAATAAAACAAAAAAAAGAAAAAGAAAATAAAAAAACTGAAAAAAACCCAAAAGACAAAAATCCCCATAATTAAAAAAGAAAACCAACCCACATGACCCAAAGGGGATCCTGTGACTAAGTGTGTGTTATACTCATAAAAGCCAACGGCAAAGGACTATTAGTGCACACTTGAGATCACTTAGAGAAGCCCAAGGGAAATGCTCCAGTATTACTGTCAAAGTAACACACAGAGAAACTATGTCTCTGAATACCCTGAAGGGATGAAAAAAAAATGTTCAATAAACGAGTTCTTTTCAGAGGTCAAATATTAATGATTTGTGTGTGTGTTTTCTATTGAAATTTCATTTTCTCTGTTCCAGCCTGGACAGGGAAAAATATCAGGAGACGGAACTTTGATTAAAATAAACGAATCAACACAGAGCTGCGTGCCTGGGTGAAGCTAATGCATGAGATTATAGAGTGAGACAGCTGCAATATTAATAAGGTGAAGAAGAGGGGGAAAAAAAGTGATAGAAACCTCACAGACTGATCTTATTTGGCTTGATTTTTTTCCTGCATTATCTCTAGGAAAAGAGCTAGAACTGGACAAAGAATGATCTCTATTATTCTGGATATTCTTGTTTTCTGATTCTCTGGTATGGTTAAGCAGAAATGGAGAAGGAGGGGGAGAAAAAAAATTAAAAATAGACATAATGGAATCATAGAATGGTTTTTGGGAAGGATCTTAAAATCATCTACTGTGGGACACCTTCCACTAGACCAGGCTGGTCAGAAAGAAAAAAAAAGAAATAAAGAGAAAGAATTAAATAAAAATAAAGAAGAATTAAAAATATAATTAAAGAACTAATCCTGGAGGGAGTACAGTGGTAAAAATGAGGTTGGAAAGGAGGAGAGGAACACTGGAGGCTGCAAATATTGAGGCTGACAGGCAGAGGAGGGAGGGATGCTGGGTGTGTCAGGGAATCCCTCCTCGGTGGTGTGAGGAAGGATTGATCCTGGCCGGGCTAAGGTGCAGCTCCAGGGTTTGCGGCTGCACAGGGCTGATGGCAAAGCCTCCCTGTGCACCTGGCTCTGCCTGGCAGTTTGTAATAATGGAATGCAATAGCGCCTCGTGCTCCGCTGGAAACGCTTCCAAAGGTTTAATGGGAGCCGCACAAATGAGCATTTACTTAGGCAGCTCTTCATTAGCCCTGCCGTGCAATGTGGGATAAATTGTAATTACTGCCTGGTGTGGCCAGCACCTCACCCAAACTGCCTGCCCTGCCTTTTGCACAGGGGATTCTGCTTTGGACCTGAAAAGATACCACTCCTGGCCAAAAAAAAATCCAAAATGCGTGCAACACTTCGATTTCCAGGCACTACTACATTTATGGCCTGAATGTTGTATGTGCCAGAGAGGGAACTAAGTGTCCTCTTCTAGGTAACAAGTGGCAGGATGAGAGGAAATGGCCTTAAGTTACACCAGGGGAGGTTTGTGTTGGGTATTAGGAAAAAAAATTCTTCCTGGGAAGGTTTGTAAAGCCCTAGAAGAATAGACTGCCCAGGGAAATGGTAGATGCACAATCCCTGGAAGTATTCATAAAATGTGACTGTGACACTTGAGGACATGGGTTAGGGGTGAACATGGTGGTGGTGCTGGACTTGTTGATTTTAAGGGTCTTTTCCAGCCTCAAAGATTCTATGAGTCTATGAGTAATTTGATATGCATGGTGTTAAGAGTAGAAAAGTTGTCCATTTTTATAAAGGTTGCAGAGCTCACAAGTTAAAGTTCTAAGTATTTGTTGTAAATAATTTCATGTTGTAAACTTAATGGTTTTCCTTTAATTGCCTGTTCTTGATGGTTAGAAATCCCCCTTTGTCCAGTACCCCCCTGGTTTCCTGGAAAATGGCACCCAGGACTGTGAGGAGGAGGGGACATCGGGGTTGGCATGAAAATGAGGAAACCCCTCACCAAATTTAGCAGGAAAAATCCCTGAAACAACGAGCCACCATGGGATGAAGAGATCAAAGTGATGCCTAGACGTGAGAAACAGAATCCAGTGTCCACTAAGACCCTTTTTATGTCTCACCCTAGCCTAGGTGTTGGCTAGAAACAGGACCTTGAATATCAAAATGAAACATGGGTCCCAAGGAGGGCAGTCCCAGCTCTGTCCACAGACCAGTGGTCAAAGCTGCACCCTTCCTCTTTCTCTGTGCCATGTGGCGTGAGCGGGGACCCGTCGGTTCTCCCCACCTGAACTGATTTTTTAATAAAGGCATTAAAAAGGAGAAAGATCTCCTCCCCTATTTATTTCACATGGCTTGAATTTTGTCCCAAGCCTTTAAAATCCACCCTTTGCAGCCTCCCCTGCGTTCACCCCTTTTGGTTTTGGCCATATTCTTCGTGGAGATTCCTCTCAACAGCCCCGAGATCTCAGATGTTCAAAGCAGAAAGAAACCACATGTCAGGCAAGGAGCTCAGAGATCCAGAGCTTGGAATTGATCTGGTTTGGGGGACCTGGGACCCACAACCATTTGATGCTGGGGGGCCGAAGCAGGTGACAACACCCCATTACCTTAAAATGCTCTCCCAGTTTTAAAAGATACCAGTCCCAGCTGCTGAAGCCAAAATCAATCTGGTTTGTTAAAACCGGATGTCAAGCCTTATGTTTTTTATTTCTTTGTTGAAATGAGGCTGTTCCTGTGTCTGTGTGGAGCTGACACTGCACGCTCCCAGCCTGTGAAGTGTGGCACATCCCTTGTCATTTAGATTGCAAGGCAAAGGGTGGCAAGGAGGGGTCTTTGCATGAAGATTTGGGCCAAGACAAGTAGAAACTTGAAATCTTGCAAATTGCTTTCTGTGGGATTTCTAATAACACAGAGTCTTCTGCAACCACTGAAACATGACAAGGCAAACACAGACTATTATTAATTAAGCCTGTGAAATGCAGGTGGATGTTTTCAGCTCATGATGATGCAGGCAGCAGTTTTCCCTCCCCTGACTCCACAGAGATGCCCTGGCTGTGCTGGCAGTGGCCTGGTGGACAGGCAGGCACTAGACCTGCATTCCTCATGGGCTGCCTTGTCAGCAGGTTCCCTGGGTAAGTTCTCTGTGCTCCAGCAACTCCTGGATCCATTAACCTCTACATTAGGCAGGAGGAGAGGTGGCTGTGGAATCCTGATGTGTATTGAGCCATTTTCCCCACAGCACCAGCTAATCACCCCAGCTTTACACACAGCTACTCAAGCATAGGACTCAAATATTTCCTGAGGCTCTTCCATCCCAGTAGCAATTTTGATTTACATTCATTAGTGGGATAAGAGGAGACCTCAGGACAGCCACAAGCAGTCATAAAACTGCTTAGGATACTTCACTTAGCTCTCAAGACCTTTATTTTTGTACTGTTTGCACAGTACCTTTTGGGCTGTTTCTGAGTGCAGCGCAGCCTCTGAAAATTATTTTATAGGGAAAGGTCACAGACATCAGATTGGATATTGGAAAATTAGGAGATCAGATTGGAAATTAGGAATAAATTCTCTACTGTGTGGGTAGTGAGGCATTGGAAGTAGTTGCCGAGAGAAGCTGTGGCTGTCCCATCCCTGGAAGAATTGAATGGGGCGTGGAGCAACCTGGGATAGTGGGAGGTGTCAATGCCAGGGGTTGGAATGAGATGATCTTTAAAGTCCCTTCCAACCTAAACCATTCTACCTGAAAGACATGGGGAGCTGGGAAGATCTGAAATAGTAAATTTAAACCCCCCCAAAAAAGGAAAGTGGCCAAGCACATTTAAAAGCTGTAGGAAGCTTGTTTTCCTCAGTACCTTTTAAATTCATACTCCTCTGGCTTCAAATTTTCTCCAAGCAGAGCACCATGAAGGCCAACCCTTCCAAACAGAAGTCATGAAAACAAAAATCAAAATTATTTTTTTCTTAAAAAAAAAAAAATAGCAGGTATGGCAGTAAAAAATGATGCAACCATGGCCAAGATGAACACCATCAGAGGAGGCTTTCAGGGTTGTTTTCCATGCTGTGGGTGTGAAATTCCAAAAAATCCTTAACAGGCACCACGTCATGCCACTGTCCCAGGTTCTCACCTTGCAGAATAAATCAGTTCCAGTGCAGGCTATTGACTTCAGCAATATTGAATCTCACCCCAGAGAAACCCAGGATGCCGACACAGATGGAAAATGATGTGTGATAAATATTCATAACCAACCACTGGGATTTCTCCTGAGCTTTGACCAGACCAGTAGAATCCTGGACTTGACTGGGAAAAACACCAATCATCACTTCCAACCACAGAGAAGCTGCCACAATCACCTAACACCTCTGTCGTAGTTTGAAAAGAAGATTTCTGGGAGTGTGTGGTCAGTCCAATTGAAAGTGTAGATTTGAGATTGACACTTAAATGACTACTAAAATTTGGACACGCCTCTGAGAACACACAGGGGTTAAAAGCAGAGCTCTGCCCCTGGGAAGCCCTCTTGGGACTTCGGCGTGGAAGAGGAAGGACCTCTCCCCCTGCTCCAGCTGTCCCGGCTGGGCAGGGGGAGGGGCAGCCACGCGGTAGGCCCGGGCCTGGATCGAAATGGGAGTAGGCCTGGCCTGGTTCCCCCCCCCCCCAGGGTGGAAGGGTGGAGGAGAGAGAGAGACTGGGAGCTACTGGGCAGCCCCCCCTCCCCTGGGGAGACAGAGAGAGAGAGAGACTGTGTCTGTGCTCGCTGCCTGAGACTGAGCTTTGGCCTTGAAGTTCGATATCGTGTGCTACCAGCCTGCCCGGCCTGTGGAGAGGAGGGGGGTTGAACCAGAAGGAGTCCGGCTGCTTGTGGGTTGTGAGCTGTGGAGTTTTAACTCTTTCTTGGACAATAAAAGCTTTTGCAGAGTACTGACCCTTCCGGGAGAGGAGATGAAGAAAGATTTGAGCAAGTTTTTAAAGGGCCGAGCAGGGGAGAGATTGTGAGAAGAACCTAGGGTGGAAGAAATGTAGAGTGGCATTTTTTTGCTAGACGTTTTTTGTGAACCATGGACTGTTCCTGCAATACAGAGACTATTTTCAGGGGGAGCCACCGTGTCCCAGAGTTAAGAAGGCAGTGTGGGAGCCTCCCGGCCCAGGAGGTGAAATAATAGGAAGACAGATGTCCCAAAGTAGAGACTGTGCCTTTTTTTTAGAGTGAGACGACGGAATCCTTAAAAAGACAACCCTCAAAGTAGCTCTGGTCCATGTTCAGTGGTGAGAGCACTGAGCATGGGAGGAGGGGGTCACGATCTCCAATCTGAGTGGTGATACGTGACCAAAAGCCCAGGGCATACAAGAAGGACTCCTCCTCTTAAAGAATTGGAGATTGAGTATTCTTAAGAGTGGTTTTTTGCTGAACCAAGAAATGTAATTGTATTGAGAATTTAGTAGAGAGAAGAAGAAGAGCTGTATTCTGTAGAGTTTTCATTTTCCTTGAGATTGTCTTTTCTTTTCTTTCCTGTGTAGTGTGTAGTTAATAAAGTTCTGTTTTCTATGTTTTTAAGTAGAAGACTGCTTTGCTTATTCCTAGTCACATCTCACAGCAGGTACCAGAGAGAAGATTTTTTTTCATAAGGACACTGGCATTGTGCCAAGCTCAAACCATGACAACCTCTCAAGGGCTTCCCAGGGATCTTTATAGCCCATGTCTGCCTCAAAAATGTAAATGTCCAAGGATTTAGCAACCTGAAGAAGCTGAGCATCCCATTCCATGAACACCTTCCTATGTCTGGAAAGTAATTTTCCTCTCCCCCATCTCTTTCTCATCTTACAAATATATTTCCCAAGATTCCTCACTCAGTCAAAGCACTGCTCCATGCACAGACTTTTATGCAAATTATTTTGTTTATTTTTATGATGTATGCAAATGAAGTCTTTACTCTGAACATTCTTTATGGTGCTATAAATGTAAGAACAGATCTTGAATTAGCCCTTTTCATTGTTAGAGTGGCATTAAAACCAGCTGAGGGATTCAGAGGTTTAAATGTGTAAGCAGTTGGGTATAAAACAACTTTTATATCTTGTAAAAATTAAGGGTCTGGGCTGAGGTATTTGAGCATTAAACAGGATCTCTAAGAAGATCCTGTTTAAAAAATACATTTTTTTGCAGAGCTAAATGGAGATCAAGACAAGAAACTAGTGAGTGAAGCAACCTGTGGTTTAACAACCTCTTTTCTTTTAATATTCCTTTTCCTATATTAACTGGTGAACTTCTAATGGGACCCAAAGATGGCAATTCCAGCAGGAACTGAATAAAAAGGATGATGCTCTATCACTTTTTTGCTGCCTTATACCCTCCATTCTCTGCATTTTCACATTGTACCCAGTAGCCCACAGTACTCTAAAAATAAGTTTACTTGGCAAAATACCTCATTAGATAAGCTCCAGTTTTACACAGCTGGGACAAAAGGAGGTGCAGAGGTAGGGAGGAATCAGAAATAGGGAAGATGAGGAAGATCAGAGGCCAAGGACTCTGATGAATAACAGGAATAACAGGAGCAGATGAGGGAAGATCAGAGGCCAAGGGCTGCTGGGCAGCTCTGAGGCAAACACTTGACTTTGCCTCTAATTGTGTGTAACTCTGGCTGCTGCTCAAATACATTTCCCTCCATAATCTGACTGCCCTCTTAATGGGAAAAAAAGGAAACCACATCCCAGCCTTTTCCCAAAGAGAAGGATATAAATTCCTGCCATTGGGATTGTGGAGGACAAAAAGTCAGTTAGGAGAACATTCCCACATTGCAGGTGATCAAGATAAATATTTTTGCCTGCAGATATTCCACATTTAACAAATGCCTCTGATGGATGAAGGGAAGAGGTGTAGGAGATGCTTGACTTGCACAGAGTTATTCCCCATGGTTAAACAGGATCTCTAAATTTATAGATATGGATAAATATTTTCTCTTACTCTACTGATTTACAGTAGAATGTTGGAATGTGAAGGTTATTTCATTCAAAACTTCCCCTTCTTTCAAAGAGCCAAAAGAACACTGTTGATTCCTGTCCTGTGGCAGGGGCTTGGGACTGGGTGATGTGTAAGAACCTTTCCAACATTAACCATTCTGTGATTCTATGATTCCATGATATTTCCATAATATCAGCATTCTGAAATCTGCTAACACTGGAAAACAAGATATTCACTGCTCTAATTTTCTTGAGGAAACCCAGGTCCATCATATTTTTGTATCACTGTGTTTTGATCAACACAATACAAAACACCAAAAAAGTACCACCTAACATATGTAGCAAGGAATAGGAGTGACAAAAGGAATTTTCTTCTATAAATTTTGTTCTCAAATTGAGTAGCCAGGAAGGCTCTGTGAAGACAAAATTCATAGTCTGGGGTTAGGATTTAACTGCATGTGCCAGCTGGGATAAAACTGATGCTGTGGGAACAGGTTTAACACAGAGTAAGAGGGAAGGTATAGAGGAGGCTGGATGAAGGAAAAGATCTGAAGAGCTTAAATGTTTAAGTATGAAAATATCCACATTGACATGGTGCCAGTGGCTCCCTATGCCACTTGCAAGAAGTAAATACAACCCAAAGCTCCCGTGAGGAGAATTGATCTCCCTGCCAGGTGTACGGCTGGCAGGAACGGGCCTCTGCATGTTGATAAAGTCACTTTGAGTACAGTGAATACAGTGTGAGTACAGGCCTCTGCACACAGCAATTCTAGACCTTTCTAGAATGCCCAGATTGTCATCTCTGCTCCCACTGAACCATGGAATTCTTGGGAACCTTGGCTTTCTTTGCAGCAGCCCACGATGCTGAACAGAGCTCAGCACGCTCCTGCTCATCTTCCCAAAAAAAACATCCTTTGCATGGGCAACACTGGAAGTTTATGAAGATTAATTTCGTCTTGACTGCATAACCAGTTCCTGCCTCCAACTTCCCTAATCCAGAAGAAGAAATTAACAAATATTTCCTCACAGAGTGGTTGTTTCTGAGGCCAGTCCCAGACCAGGCCCCTTGGTAAGGGCCTGTTCACATTCTCACTGCTGGAGCCACTGTGCTCACACCACATCTACCCTGCACTGCCTACAACACAGGACAGAAACCCAAAGGCATTGAAGAGGGAAAAAGTCAAAGATCTTCTGGGAGGAGTCTCAGGGAGGAAAGAGAGGCTCAAGGAAGTTTATGAGTATTCAGGAAATACCTCTTCCAAGTTCCAGAGAGCTTCCACCCTAGTAAATAAGAAGTTAGATTAGAAAATGCTATTTTATTGGTGGAGAATAAAAACTCAGTGAGACAAAACAGCTGCTTCATTATTTTTCTATGTCAAGAGCTGACCTGAACTCAGATCCAAATTATTTTTGTAGTGAAAAGGAAACTTCCTTTTCTAGACCTCCACCTCCTCTACAATGAAAACAAAACAAACCAAAGAAATTCAGCCTAAGGTTTCTTTACAGCCAGAAAAAAAGTTACTTTGGAAAATAAGTGAAGAGTTTGCCTGCTGAGCTATATCTCTGAGCTTGCAGTACAGATGCCTGCAGTAACCTCTGTGGGACTCTCAATTCTTCCATTCAGAGTCCAAATATGGATATTTCCATGAATATATTTGCCACATCCACAATGGCAGCTGCAAAAGAAAAGAAAATCCTATTGTGCAGAAAGCACGGAAGTGAGAATAACAGTGGAAGTGGCACCATTATAGCATTTAATGAGATGCCCTCACTTGGAATATTGTGCTCAAGTTTCACTGTACTCCCTCAAAATTGAAATTAAATTAAATGAAATGAAGTGCCATGAAATAAAACACAGTAGGTAAAAGGGGAGGAGGAGGAGGCTGGAAGAGGTAAAGAAACTGATCAGAAGCTTGGGAGAAGAGAGAGAGAGAAAGAGAGAGAGAAAGAGAGAGAGAAAGAGAGAGAGAAAGAGAGAGAGAAAGAGAGAGAGAAGAGAAGAGAGAGAGAGAGAGAGAGAGAGAGAGAAGAGAGAGAGAAAGAGAGAGAGAGAGAGAGAAAGAGAGAGAGAGAGAGAGAAAGAGAGAGAGAGAGAGAGAGAGAAAGAGAGAGAGAAAGAGAGAGAGAAAGAGAGAGAGAAAGAGAGAGAGAAAGAGAGAGAGAGAGAGAGAGAAAGAGAGAAAGAGAGAGAAGAGAAGAGAAAGAGAGAGAGAGAGAAGAGAAAGAAGAGAGAGAAGAGAGAAAGAGAGAGAGAAAGAGAGAGAGAAAGAGAGAGAGAAAGAGAGAGAGAAAGAGAGAGAGAAAGAGAGAGAGAAAGAGAGGAGAAAATTTCATTCACACAGCAGAGTTGTGATTGGCACAAGGAAAGCCAGGCAAACAAGAGAGGGAAAAGATAGGGGGAAGGGAATCTGGGAAAACTAAGAGAGCACAGCTCTGTGAGAACAGGACAGGAGACAGGAAAGAAGAGATAAGCATTTTGTGCCATAGATTACTGAGTAGATTTCCTGAATTACAACTTATGCTTTTGTTTTGTGAAGGTTTAAAAACATCTGCATCTTAAATAAGCAGGCAAGACAGATGGAAGTTGTTTTACAAGCATGAATTCTTCTTGTAAGAACAGACAAATGAAATTAATGAAATAAAATTAATTTAATTAAACGAGATTAACAGCAAGGAAGAGAAGCATCTGTCTCATGGCGGTGGCTACATGGTTCACATATATGTGAAATTAAGTTTTATTACAAATAATAATAATAATACAGCACCATGAGGCACATAATTAACTCTTCCAGCCACAAAAAATCCCAGATTTCCTACCAGGCTCCCATAAGAATCAGAAAAAAACTGTCTTCCTAAGCTGTCCAACCAAGTTTTATCCTTTGCTGGTGCAGCCTTTTACAACATTTCAAGAATTGAGACAAGAGCTCACACAGTGCAGATCATCCCATCCCATCCCAGAACAGCCACTAAAGCCTTGAAAGGCTTCAGCCAGGATCCTCAGCTGGGTACAGAGGGCCAGGAAACCTGCTGGATCACAGAGGATTTTGGGAGGTTTTGAGTAATTCCTGAGCTTTGCAGAAGACCATCTGATCAGAAGTGAACACCTTACCCTAAGCACACACAGAACTATAAGGCTTTGAGGCTGGGAACATATATGGGACGTGGGAAAGCAGGTTCTTTTTTCTTTGTTTCTGTTTCCATGTTCCCACTGCTCCTGTCACCACTGCTCAATGTGCTCTGATCATGTTGTGATCACCCCTTGGAAAGAGGTTAGACTTAAATCTTCCACTCAAACCCTTTTCCCCAAGCTGGGCCCAGTGGCAAGGAAGCTGGACCTGGGAGCAAGGCACTGGGAGTTGAATTAACTCTTCTGTCACAGGATTATCTCCTGTTTATATTTACACTGCTGCAAAATGTCTGCTCTGGGACTCTGACTACAAAGGGCAGAGAAGCTTTACCTACCTCATCCTGGATTGGCTCCTCTGGGATGGATCAGGTCTAACTGAGACACCTTCAGAGCTCCAAGTTATGGGATCATAGAATCTTTAAGGTTGGAAAAGACCTCCAGGATCATTAAGGTCAACCATTAACCCAACTCTACCATGTCCACCATTGAAATTAATCCCCAAGCACTACATCTACAGGCCTTTTGAAGACTCCAAAGGAGGATGATTCCACCACTTCCCTGAGCAGCCCTGTTCCAATGCCTGACCACTCTTTTGGTGAAGAAATTTTTCCTGCTATCTAATCCAATCATCTCCTGGTGCAACTCATTACCTGGGAGAAGAGATTGATCCCACCTGGCTCCTGTCAGGGGGTTTTAGGAAGTGAGAAGATTCCCCCCCTGAGCCCCCTCTTCTCCAGGCTGAGCCCCCCAGCTCCCTCAGCTTCTCCTCATCAGCCTTGTGCTCCAGCCCCTTCCCCAGCTCCATTGTCCTTCCCTGGACATGTCCAGCACCTCAAGGTCTTTGTTGTTGTTGTTGTGGTGATGGGCCCAAAACCAATCCCAGGTTTAAAAGAGGGGCCTCACCAGTGTCAAGTACAGTGGGAAATAATTATAAAATTTTATGTTTAGATATTTTGTTGTTTTTTGGGTTTTTTTCTTGTCAAAGCTGCCTGAAACACTTGAAAGCTTCGCTGCTACCCACCATGATTGTATGAGGATATTGGAGGCTCACAGTGACATGTTGGAGTGCTCTGGATGGGGCAGGAAGCTAAACTTGGTGTGTTTCCATTCACACAAAGGGGATTCATCCCAAAATCATCCAGGTTTCACTTTGGTGTAGACTATTTGGTTCACACAAACAAACAAAAAAATGCACCCAGGGAATTAATATTTATGTAATGTGGATGATCAGGGGACCAGGGGTGTGGGAGTTATTTGACAGTGTAGATGCATCTTCTGCTGTAGCCTTTGTTTATTCCTCCATCCTTTATCTCATACTGATTTTTACAACTTAAGGTTTCTGAAGCAGGAACAAATTTTCCCCATGGATTCGGGTAATGCCTGGTATGGGAGGTCTGCGATCTCAGCTAAAAATTACTGTCATATCAATAACAACATTCCATCTTCTAGATGGAAGAATCTCACAGGACTTTATAATTTTAAGTGATTTACATAGGCTGGGGTTGCTCTGTCTGCTCCTGAAATGCTGCAGTCTCTGGGGGAGAAGGTTTTGGCCTATAAAGAATGTATAGACTGTGCATGAGGGAATTGGGATTGAGTAGTGATTCTCTCTCTCTCTCTCTCTCTCTCTCTCTCCGTCTCTCTCTCTCAGAAGCTTGTTCCTCAACTGCTTGCACTTAAAGGAATCTAAAATGCAGCCCATAAAATAGATGCTAAGTAAGGAAACCAGCAGTCTGCAGAATAGGTTGTACACATTCTACAAAAAGCTATTGAGGGAGAAATATTGTCATAAATTGTGTAAAGCGCAGTGTGTAAAGTCAGAAGCATGGTTCTGACAGAAATTACAACAGCAGTTCGAAGACAAGTCATTTTGGGCCTTGTACCATGCTGAGCAGGTTGTACAAAGCCTGCTGGATGGGGCTGGCAGCAGCAGGTCCTGGTGTTTTCCTCTGCCACAGCCATTCCCCTGGAGATGCATCCCTGTGGGGAGAAACTCTTGCACAGAGAGGTCACGGGCTGCCCATCCCTGCAAGTGTTTAAGGTCAGGCTGGATGAAGCTTTGAATAATCTGGGAGGTGTCCCTGCTCATGGTAGAGGGTTGTACCTGAATAAACTTTAAGGTCCTTTCTAACCCACTGTGAGATTCTGTGAAATTTGGCCCGGATTGAACAAACTGAGCATCCATATTGTGCCCACTGATTACAAAAAATTTTTGGAGCACTTTTTGGCCTCCTTCCTCACAAGTTGCTCAGGTTTGGCTTTGAAACCTCTTACTCCTTTACCCCTGCCTCTCTGTTTACTTAATGGCCACCAACTTCATGGTTGCTTGCTTTTAGGTTTTTAGAGCATCTGGCAGGAGTTCCAGCATCCATCCTTTCCCAAGGATACAGTAGCTGACATAAATCCCCACCAGATGGTTTGGTTTAGACCATTTTGAGCATCAAAGCAAGACTTCCATGGCTTTCAAGGCATGTGTTTTGCACACTTAGGTAAAGATCAATTAATAAAACACCTGGCTTCAACTGGCTTGAAAATTTACCAGCTCAGCCTCAAACTGGATTTGCTTCCCTATGCTGTATTGATGATAAGGGAAAAATATGTAGAGTGATTTGCAGTTAAAAGGTAGGGAGCTTAGCAAGCTCAGAGCTTGCTGAATACAGAGAGAATTGATTTTTCCCAGAAATAGCTGATGGGGAATTTCTCTGCCATTTATACAGCTCTAGTGCCAGATGACTGCTCCTAGCTTGACATGGGAAATCTGCTAAGGAAGGGACGAATGGGAGTGTGACAAAATAGAGCCCCACTGTTCTTCCAGCAGTGTCAGCATCTCTCTGTGAGTGCAGCAACCATCATTTTAGGATTCATCCCCATGTTTCCTGCCACTGCCCGTACTGCTGGGTTCACTCCCAAACCACAACCAACTGGTCCCTTCCCCACTGGTGAGATTCCAGGTGATTGTTTGGATTTGTCTGCCCTATACAGAGAGTAGGGATGGGCATCACACTGGGAGTTGTCTCCTAAAGGAGGTAAGAAAAAGAAACATAGAAAAGTGTTTTTTGGGAGGGTTTCATATCAAGGAAAGGTCATGTTGACTTAGGAGTTTCTGCCAGAGTCTGGAATGTCACCTTCCCTGAGTTATGGACTCAGTGAGCTATTTTTGGAGGCCAGTAGCAAACAATGAATCTAAGTCAAATGAAAATGGATTTTTCTTCTGATTTTGAGTCAAGAGAAAGCCACTTACAAGGAAAACCTAATAAAATAAATAAATAAATACATACATAAATAATAAAACCTAATTCTGCAGTCACCTAATTTTTAGTCACCAGTATTCTTGCGTGGCTTTTCCTCATGAGGACAAAACTGGATCTGCTGGGAAGAAAGGCTGCTAGGAAGTTTTCTTGCCCTTTTGTGGGAGTAAGTTTTTACCCTGAATTACCACCCAAACACCATTTGCATTTTTCCATACTCCTCATTCACATCTTTTTTTTTGTTTTTCCTTTAGCTGTCAGATCAATACAGAGAATTCAGAAGCTGGCAAAAAAAAAACATGTGCAAGAAGGATTCTGAATCATAATGTATAAGACATGTGTTTGCCCCCTGAGCAGCAGACAGTGAGGATATAATTGGCAGGTTTTTTTCTTCTTCATGCACTCTAACTTTGCCAAGAGCAAGCTGACAGGGAAGCTGAGAGAACAGCAGAAGTTTCCCATGTTTCAGAGGAAATGATGGCCTGCAGCTTAGCCCCAGCTTACAGAGAGCAGCTAAGTGGAATGTTAGTTAAATGTGGAAGGCCAGAGTGGTTCAGAATTCCTCTTCCTTGGAACTGCTGTAGGGAATTAAACGTGAGTTCCTCCTTGTCTTTGAACCATGAGTGCACAGATCTGAGACCCACAGGAGAATGAGCAGTGGAATTCCTCTGGAAGGGATGGCTGGGGAATGCACAGGATGAGGAAATCATTCAGGGCCAAGATCAGAACCAGAGAATGACAAAATGGTTCTGGTTGGAAGGTGTCACAGACATCTTTTATGAAAAATCCTTTCTTTAGGATTTTTTCCTCCTGAGAAGCTGAGAGGCCTCAGGAACAAAATGTAAACAATGGTTATCTGCTGCTGTGGAATGCAACAGGTGGATCTGTGATTGGTCTCATGTGGTTGTTTCTAATAAATGGCCAATCACAGTCAGCTGGCTCAGACTCTCTGTCTGAGACACAAGCCTTTGTTATCATTCTTTTTCTATTCTTAGCTAGCCTTCTGATGAAATCCTTTCTTCTATTCTTTTTGTATAGTTTTAATATAATATATATCATAAAATAATAAATCAAGCCTTCTGAAACATGGAGTCAGATCCTCGTCTCTTCCCTCGTCCTAAGACTCCTGTGAATGCTGTCACAGGAAGGGACCTTAAGGATCATCTTGTTCTGAGCCCCTGCCATGGGCAGGGACCCCTTCCAGTATCCCAGTCTGCTCCAAGTCCCATCCAACCTGGCCTTGAGCACTTTCAGGGATGGGGCAGCCACAGCTTCTCTGGGCAACCTGTGCCAGGGCCTCAGCAACCTCACAGGGAAGAATTTCTACCTAATATCCAATTTAAACCTACCCTTTGTCAGTTTGAAGTCATTTGCCACTGTCCCATCCCTCCAGACTCTTGTCCCAAGTCCCTTCTCCAGCACTCCTGGAGCCCCTTTAGGGACTGGAAGGGGTTCTGAGGTCTCCCTGGACCTTCTCTTCTCCAGGCTGAACAGCCCCATTTCTCTCAGCCTGTCTCCATAGAAGAGGTGCTCCAGTCCTCTTGCATGGCATAGCCCCTAGCCAGACAATTTAGCAATTAGCCCTGTAAACTTCCTAATGCAATTCCCCAACACAGGAATCAGTGCTGCGACAATGGATGACAGGACAGTGGAGGACAGCAGTGAATAAACATCCGCACCATCACATCCTGTTGTCTCCTGTGCTAAGCCCAAAATTCTCCCAACATATCCCATAAGCAAGGAAAAATCAGTCAGATCCTGTATGACACCCTGCTCTAGGGTTTAACCCATAAATTCCACATATTTCTGCACATTAATGATATTTTCCACAGAGGAACTGGATCTGATTGTCTGATGTCAGGAGAATGTGTTCCAATTAACTCTATAAAAGGCACTGCTGGTTCTGAAAGCCTGAAAGGAGCAATGCCACTCTCAAAAAGTAGAACTGTGAGGTCTTACAGCTGCTTTGTGGCTTGGGAGCTTTGGACGAGGCTGTTTGTTCCAACAAAACCAAGTTCAAATCCCATGAGAGTTGTTTTGACGATTGTGTGTTTCATTTTGAGTCAATGTGCGTGTGGTGTTTTTACACTACCCATGGGTGGTTCAGACCAGGACACCAAGGACTGAGGAAGGGGATGACCAACCTCTGAATAAAATGGGAGAATCAACATCAGGGAGGGAGACAAGCCACATAAAAACAACTGAAAAAGTTGTCACAAGGACAAATTTTTGCAAACTAGCCACAAAGACATGGAGACTATAAATTAGAAGGCTGTCAACATAAGAGTTGTGAAGCTCTGGAACAGCCAGAGTGGGAAGTGATGTGGGAAGGAACAAACTGATAGGTACCAAGATAGAAATTGATGCATTTATATTCCCAAATAATGAATAAATAATGCTGGTTGCATGGACTAAGTATCAACCAGCTCTCCTCTCCCTGTTGGCACACAAACTTTGGGGACTCAAGGACAGCTCTGTGTTTTAAATTGCTGTATTTTCCATTTTTTCTCCTCCAGGGAATCAATAAATAAATACTCACATAAATTATAAATCTGAACTGGAGAAAACAAAACAAAAACAATGAAAGCACCTAGAAAAAAAAAAAATCAGAGAATGAACCATCCTCCAACCCCAGAAGAATTAGGAGCTGGACAGCAAAGAAAAGCCACCAAGCACAGGGACTGCAGGTCCCTGAAGCCCTGCCTGTGAATGTTTCATCTGTCCTTACAACTTGGAACGGAGAACATTTAACAAACTACACAGTGTTCACAGATCAGACCCAGTGACATGTGACTGACATGTGAGAGATATTTGGTTCTGTTGGGAAAACACTGAGAAATTGAGATTCTTTCTTCCTGCTTTTTACTTCAGAAGAAAGGCTTTAAAAACCAATCCAGGCAAGCTCCACACAAAGGAATTTTCTTAGAAGAAGACTGACCCACTTAGGTTTATTTTTAATAGATCTGAAAGACCTGAGATATTTCAGAGACTAGAAAAATAAAAGTAAATAGCACAACCTCGTTTTACTCTGTAAATGGTGTAATGAGAGAAATACTGGAAACCTGCTGTCCTTCAGGAAAAAAAAAAGGCAAAAGAAAAGAAAAACTAAACAGTGGGTGGGGAAAATTAGCAAATATTATTGTAAAGCTGAAGGAAAAGATTTAAGGAGTCAAAGAGATAAATTGATTTCTTAGGATACCTTTCTCTTTTATGCACAAAAAAATGGGAACAGGCTAAGGCATGGGCCTGGGACTGTGACAGAATATTGTGCCACACTGGGTTTAAGGCATCTGGAGCTGAATTCAGGCCCCACTTTCTTATCTGTGTTTACTTGTGAAGCTCAGCTGGGTGAGGACTGAGATGCACTGGTTTGGTCCAAAAATAACAACTCGATCTTGCAGCAGCACCTTCACCCTGGCTGTACCCAAACTTTCTGTGTCCTGTATAAAGACATTGATGCCAACAATTTTTTACCATTGTTGCACTTTAGAAAACAAAACAAACCCAACAAGAGCAGTGAGTTGTCCAAAATACAGAGAACTGACAATAATTACAGAGACCCAAACTGGTTTTTTTTAAATTTTCTTCTGATAATGTGAATGCAGATCACCCACTTACTGGTTCTTAGAAGCATAAAATGACAAACTCATTAAAATTGGAATAAACCTTTAAAATTATCAAGCCCATCACCACCCCCGTGTTCACCACTAAACTGTGTCCTCCAGTGCCATATCCATGTGGTTTTTGAACACTTCCAGGGAAGTTGATTCCACCACTTCCATGGGCAGCCTGGTTCAGCGATTTACAGCCATTGCCATAAATAAATTTCTCCTAATATCTAACCCAAACTTCTCCAATGCAACTTGAAGCCATTTCCTCATGTCCTGTCATTTGTAACTTGGGAGAAGAGAGTGACCCTCACCTGGCTATGACCTTATTTCATGTATTTGTAGTGAGTAATAGGTCTCCCCTCAGCCTCCTTTTCTCCAGTAGAGGCTACAAAACTTTCTTGCTAAGGTTTTATTCCTCTAGACTTTCTTCCTAAGATTTTATTCTTCTGGTTGCAAGCACAGAGCAAAGCCCGTGTCTCAAGGAAAACTTGGCAGTGTTTGTTTCTGATGGTCAAAAATAGTGGAGAAGTAGGAAGAAAAGAGCCATAAAGTTCCTGCCCAGTGATGGGGAAGTGGCAGATAACTGAATTACCTGACAGGAGGTTGTGGTGAGGTGGGGATAGGGATCTTCTTCCAGGCAACTTCTTGTAGGACAAAAGGAAACAGCCTCAAGTTGCACCAAGGGAGGATGAGGTCAAATATATAGGAAAAATTTCTTTGTTGAAGAGTGGGGAAGGATTGGAACAGGCTCTCCAGGGAGGTTTTGGAGTCACCATCCCTGGAAGTGATCTAAAAAGGAGAAGACATGGAACTTTGGGGTATGGTTTAGTGGGTGTGGTGGTCTTTGGTCAGAGGTTGGGCTTGATGATCTTGGACTCAATGATTCTGTAATTCTAAGACAGAGCTTCCAGATCCCAGTGCTGGCTCCTTACTGATTCCTGCTGTGACTGATACAATATTTGTGGCAAAACTGGTATCCAAATGCAAAGAAATCCTCCTTCAAATTTCCTCCCTCTCTCCCTCCTTTGGAGGGGATGATAAACACACTTCAGTCTTTACCTTCCTCACCTGTGTTTCATTGCTAAAATTGCTGCTGGTTCTGTAGAGGTTCCCTTTGTTTCAGAGTAATTATGCATTGTACACAACAGCAGAAAGAAAAAAAATAAATAAGGCAAGGGGAGGCTGCAAGAGAAACTCTGCCACATTTATTGTCATTTCATGGGATCCTAACCAAAAAAAGAGACTTCACAAAGCTATTAATTTGCTCAATTATGGCTGATAGATGTTAGCTCCTTCATTCCTGGCAATCCATCTCTTTCCTCAAAGCTTGTCAACGAGTCCCTGAGTGACACTACAACCTTCACCAGCGACAGATCTCAGGGCTTCATTATGGGAAGATTTTTATATTGTTCAGTGATTTGTGTGTCAGTAGGTGCTACACACTCACAAATCTGCATGCAGAGAGAAGAGAAAGAAAGACAAGTGTGACAGTTTGGTTTCTTCAGCATTTTATGCCGTGTAATAATGGAGCATGTTGTTCAATCTTCATAAAAAAGAGAGGTTTGGTAACACAGCCTGTCCTCAGCAACTCAGCCCAATCAAATCCAAAGTGCTCATTAGCTGATGTACCCCATGACAAACTGCCTACCCAAACCTACTAGGATATGCACAACCTCTCATACCAATTGCACCCACGAAATGGTCTCGAGTTAAATAAGATCATTACAGCTAAATTATAAGTGAGGGAAGGAGAAATTAACAGGCAGGAGCTGGGGAGAGATGAGCTGTTTTCAACTTCTGTTTGAAATGAGTCAGAACAAAGGGACACAAGGATAAAGTCAGAGCTGTAGGGGAGACACTGACAGCAGAAATAGCCCAGGAAATGCCTGCTGATAATGAAAGAGGGGACAGCTGTGGCAGAGGGTGGTGTGCCTCTGTGGTGGGTTTTATAACACAGAAGGGCCATTTTAAACTGGAAGGTGTCATGAATGAGGGAGTTAAATATCTAAGAGAGGAGAGTGTGGACTTTGTCTTTTAAATATGTAGAAAGTGGCAACAGCATCTGTGCTTACCCTTGATGAACTGCAACAGCAAAAGATGCTGATAGTGGTAATGAAGACCAGAGGAGAACTAATTGAATTCAATTTATTATTATTACTCTCTATTTTTCCGTGTTCCATGCTGATTATTACATATCTGTTTCATAACCAGGCTCCTCCTGCTGTGCTGCTTCCTAAGCTGCACTGAAAAGCATTTGGAGTTTCCAGGATGCAGCAGGTAAAGCCACTTTGTTTGGGGTAAACATTCAGATTGGAAATTAACTGCTGATTCCTGCCAACAGAAACCTGACAGTCCACAGGGAACTTCCCAAATCCTAAATGAATAATGAAATTAGAAGGAAACAAAGTTTAAAGTCTCTGGTTGGGGCACACAGCTGAGGATAAAGGTGAGTTTGTATTGCAAAGGAGGTGTTTTTGGAGGGTATTTGATGGGTGATCTCACACTGGGAGAGGTTGAAGCCTGTCCTACAGAGATCCCAACAGATCCTATCAGTCCTTAGAGCAGGAATCAGTGAGGTCCTGGAGTATTACACAGCACACAGGAAGGACCAGGAGGAGAAATTGCCTACCCCTGGTGAAAATTTCCTAATCCAGAGAGTAATAGTGAAGTTGGAAAAAAAATAGGATGAACCATAAATTTACATGGAAAAAAAAGGGCTAAAGTACACCTGGATATTTCACTGTCCCATTTAGCTTTTGTTTATTGTTCCTGCTTTTTTTTTTTTTTTTTTAAATTCTATTGAACAAAATTCTTATATGAAGGAGAAAAACTCCACAGGATTCAATAAATCTGCTCCACTTTATCCAAGCTACGATTCAGTCTGACTTTCTGCTATGACCTACCATTATCTTTCTACTTCACTACTCTTTATTACCTTGATTCATTCCCTGTAGACACCAACACAGAAGTTCTCAAGGAAGGAGGTGAGTGTGATTTATGCAGCAAATCAATGTGTGGTTCACAGAAAGGGTGGGATTAATTTAATTTCACTTTAAGGATCTGATAGGGGTGTCCCACCTGAGTCTCTTGTCTCCCATTGAAGACACTGGAGGTACAGAAAATGCAGTTAATGAAGTTCAGTGTGAGTCATCTGGCCAAATGTGGGTGCCTATTTTGGGATGGGAAATCACACCTTAAGCTCCATTGACTCTGCTGACTCACCCTCCATTGACTGTGAGCAGAATCCAGGGCATTTTGCCCAGATCCTGACACCCACACAGCAGACAATCACAGCTGATGAGACAGCTCCCACCAAACGTGCTCCAGGTGAAGAGCACAGCCTGCAAGGTGCCAGGTGAAGGGACAGAGAAACAAAAGTGGTCCTTTTGTAAGGGGACAGGGTGTGGGATAAGGAGTTTTGTTGGCTTGAGAATGAAAAGGAATGGATGGGAAAGATGTAACTGTTAAATATTTCTGCAATATGCTGATGATTGGGAGGCTGGTTTTCAGAACTGCTGAGCAGCCATGACGCCTACTGAAGACAATGGGAGCTCAGCACTTCTAAAAATCAGGCTCTTGATGCTTGCATTGAATGGAATCTTTAATTTTTAAAGGGATAAAAGGGTCTGGGGGACGGGTATGCAGGAAAGTGAATGAGCTTCCTCCTCAGATGCTTTGCAAAGCCCTTTCCATCATTAATAATAATGATGACATTCTGTTCCAAGGAACACTACAGCTGGGGCATTATGTGGGAAGGAAGATTACAGAAGGATTGGGCAAACTGGCTGCTGTGTTCCAAAGGCTGATCCAAAGATTAATAAAGTCTAAAAGAAA
Organism: Emberiza elegans; assembly: GCA_024865655.1. Taxonomy (NCBI): domain Eukaryota; kingdom Metazoa; phylum Chordata; class Aves; order Passeriformes; family Fringillidae; genus Emberiza; species Emberiza elegans. The sequence goes on along the minus strand of JALJVW010000084.1, from coordinate 3,996,176 downwards.
ACACCGACAGGAGTGACAGTCAGAATGGAGGTTTTATGTGGTTGGAAAGAGGCTCCCAATGGTCCCTCTCTGTCAAGGCACTGGGGCTCACTGTCCCTTCAGGGTGACGCTGTGTCACTTGACTGAGATGATACAAAAACTGATCTCTCAAGAAATGTGTGTCTTGCTCCTTAACTCCTGTCCCTCCTCACCCACCCAAAGTGCCAGCTCCAGTCCTGGACTGGGAACTGCAGCTCCTTTTTTCTTTTGAGGAATTTCCCTGCTAGATGAATAACCTGAACTGGTTCTCCACAGCGCTGGGCAGACACCAGAGCCAGCACAAAGCAAGGTGAAGCATGAGGTTTTGGGAAAAGGAAATGTGTCCTCTCCCTTTTACAGATGGTAACATGGTCACATGAAGCTACACCCTGCTGTGCTTAGCTGGAAGGAGGCTGAAATGAGGGGAGAGTTGTTCTCTTCTGACATGTCTCAGATGAAAGAGGAAATTATCTTAAGTTGTACCAGGGGATGTTTATATTATTTTTATTCTTTTCTTCCACTGAAAGAGTGATTGGGCATTGGAATGAGCTGCTGAGGGAGGTGGTGGAGTCACTGCCTCTAAAAGCATTCAAGAGGTGTCAGGATTTGGCACTTGGGGATGTGGTTCAGGGCTGATCATGGTGGTGCTACACTGATGGATGGACTCAATGACCTTGAAGGTCTCTTCCAACCTTGATCATTCTGTGATGTGCACATGATCTGAAAGAATTCATGAAATCACTACATGGTGCTGGGGAAAACAATAAATTTCTTTCTGGTTTATTACTTTCCTTGTAAAAACCCACCTGGATTATTTTCCCAGCATGGTTTTTAGTGTGATCAAAGTGTAACTCATGCAGCATAATAGGGATGAGGCCACTTTGCCACTTAATTGCTTATTTCAGTGGCCAAGAATACACAGGAGTGTATGTAAATGGGTGAATCCCATTTCCAAAGAGAGAAAGCAAGTCCTGAGCTTCAGCTCCACCATCAGAAAGATAAGAATGCTTCTAGAAATCAGAAATAAAATAGTGATAATTAATCACTCTTAATGCAGAGAGAGCTGAAGTACCCCAGGGATGTTTTGCTTGTCTTGGCAAGGATGGTAACCTGTGAGTGGATGCTGACAGAGTTATTCTTACCACAGGAGACTGGATGGATGTTGTGTCACAGGAAGAGAGGGTTTGAAATATTTAATGATGCCAGAGATGTTTGAATCAGTTGGGTCTTGAAGATTTTGCAGGAAACCAGCTAAAGCAAACTGAGTCATTAGTGATTATCTTCAAGGGTTTGTGGAGGATTCAGAAGTACCAGAGGACTGAAGAGGGACAAATATAGAACCTGCCTGCAAAAAGCAGAGTTGATGACTGAGAAATTACAGACTGCTAGGCCTAACTTCAATTTGTGGGCAGATGCTAGAAGAAATTATTAAGCAATCATCTGCGCATACTGAGAAGATAATCACCTTCTTAAAGACAAATAAATAAAATGCAAATGTACTATAGGAAATAATTCCAAAAAACCTAATTTAAATTCTCACTTAGAAAAAGCCAGATGAGAGAAAAATGGCAAAATAAGATGCTACATGGGTCTAGAAAAAGTTTTCAACAGCAAGATTAGGAAGAACCAATTGTAGTGAGGAAGGGATAATTGGCAAATCACTTTTGAAGAGTAATTGTCAGAAGCTTCTTAGCATCAGAATAGAAGGGGATCTTAAATGAGGTATCTTGGTGATGTTTTTTAGACCTTGCTTCTATTTCAAATACAACCACTGACTTGTTTTAGTAAAAAAAAAGGATAACTAAATGCTTGTGAATATCAGCAGGGTGGGGTATATGTAGAAACATTTCAGTGAACAGAGGTGGAATCTAAAAGGGTCTTGAGAAAAATTGAGAGTTGTGAATTTAGGAGGAAAAAAATTAATTTGCAGACATACAATATGGTATGCCAAGGATTAATAAGTTAAATCACAGAACCATAAAATGGCTTGGGTTAATGACCACTGAGTTCCAATCCCCTGCATGGGCAGGGACAACTTCCACCAGACCAGGTTACTCCAAGACCCACCCAACATGGCACTGAATACTTTCAGGAATGGGGTATCCACGTCTTCACAGCTTTTCTGGGCAAAAAGCACAACTGTAAAAATGTTTGGCAGGATATCAGACACAATTCTGGTGCTGAAAGGGGATCTTGAACTCCCTATAAAGCAACAGTGTGATGTTTGTTGTACAAGAAGAGCAGAGCTCCTTGGGGAATGTCTTGATGGAACATTATCAGTCAGGCAGAGCAGACTTTCCAGGGGATCTCAGTGCCAGCAGGGTCAAGAGCTGCAGCTGATTGTGGACTCTGCACTTCACAAATTGGAGATATCGCCTGGTAATAGTCCTGGTGGAGCACCAAGAATTACAAAAGGGTTTGAACACTTGTTATATCAGGAGAGATTGGGTAAATAACTCTCTTCTATTTCAGCTACTGCAAGCACTTCTAAGTCAGTTCTCTGATTCCCAGAGCAAAGCAATGCTCAGATTCCATACCTGATCTTTTGACCATCCTGACTTCTTCCTTAAAGACTTTCCTCAGAACACCCAGGCAAAATTCCTTCTTGTTGCTCTCTAAGGTCTGCATTTGCTGCTTCTCCACACTCACCTGCCAGTGCCTCACTGAATTTTGGATCCCCTCTGCTCTGTTCCTTATGGGATGAGAGTCCCTTCTGCCCAGCTGACACCCTCATCCCCTCAGGGGGATTCCTCTTCTGTGTTTCTTATTGGCCTGACTGAAGAGCTTGAGGAATGAAAATCAACCATCTTAATTAGACCTACATTTCCCAAGCAAATCCTTCTCAGACCTTCTCAGCTAAAAGAAAAGGAATAATTACTGTCTTCTGCAGAGCCAGGAGTTGGGCTTTGATGATCCTAGTGGGCCTCTTCCAGTTCAGGATATTTCTATGATTCTGCGATACTCCAGTAGATGATTTGATACTTCAAAGGTCCAAGCCCTAATTTGGGTATCTCAATTAAATGCATAAAGTCAATTAAATACTGCTCCACCCCAAAATGTCCTGCCTTAAGTCATCCATGTGGAATTCATCCTTCAATGGAAACTTCAGAAAAGTTCTTTTTTTTTTTTTTTTTTGCAAGGATGCTTGTAAGAAATCTAGAATGTCATCACACGTGTCAACATTTTCCCATTTTTCTTTTAGGAAAAAAACCCCAAAAAATATAAAATGTTCCTACCCTAACATCCATGTTTTTTCATTTAAATAATAGGACCTCCTCCAGATAGGGAGTTTTCAAGAACTGACAGCTCACAAGCACTATAGAAGCATATAATAAGTAATAAATTTCAAAAATTCCCATTTCTCCCTTATCTTCAGCATACTTGTCCACATAATATAGAAACTGTCTTCTATTTCCATTCTTCCTCCCTCTAAAAGCCTATTTTTCCTTACAAACCCAGAATATACGTAATTTGACACACATTTCCAACATTTCCAGAATAACCACTCCAAGTCACTGTAAACCCAACCTTTTAAGATAACCCCCTGCTAATCAACCATGAGCTTCCCTGTTTCAGAAAAGACTCCCCAAAAAGCATCACACACTAATATTTAAAGAAAATGTATTTTCAACCCAAAATTTTGACTAAGTGCAGTGAAAAGACAGTAAGTGCAGGCAGCACCACTTCCTATGTGAACTTTTCATCCTCAGCAAGAAATGTAGCCCTGTGGACAGGGAGAAGTCAGGTTTCCAGCCCAACTCTGCAAATGATTTACAGTCCAGTCTCTTGGTTAATTCAGTTATAAACTCTGCTTATTTCCTGCCGTGTAAATCAGAAGGGAGATGAACTTAGAATCTCATCAGAAGTGGAAAGTTCTCCATGGTAAAGGAATTAATATTTCCCCACTGGCACTACTCATGCAGTTTTCAGTTTAAACTATTGTTGTCTGGATCTGAGTTAGATGCCAGTCGAAAAGTCGTAAGAATTAATGATAATTCTTCATAGAGTTGTAAATCAGAAAATTCAACACTGGAATGTAAAAGATCTGATTCTGAAATAAAATGGTTGCAATGCAAAACTCAGAAAAGTTATGAAAAGAAAACAAGCAGTGGCAGCTAAGCATGTAACCTAAATTTTCCTAAAATTTATTCTTGAATGTAGGAGCATAAATTGTAACTAAATTGCATTTTATACCAAACTGTCATTTGGCATCTTTGCTCTAGAGGACTTATTTCCCATGCCAGTCTGTTCTGTAGGGTTGATCAATAAAAATCCTCAGATATTATGCAGGAAAACAGGGAAAAAATAAGAATGTGTTATAAATCAGAGGATAGGAAATGAAAAAAAATCATTCAGGTGAACTACAGGGCACATGACAAAATCTGTGACTGGCAATAGTAGGGACAATAAAGAAGAATTTTCCATATATGAGAAAAAAGACAAAGAAAAACCATCTTAAGCTAGAATCTATTACTGCAAGTGAAATGCAAGAGTATCAACAATACAGCTGAGGGGAAAAAAAAGAAAGGTGAACGAATTCAGTGACATTTAGGTCCAGTCTTTGTGAAGAAGCCAGATGATGTAGACAGATCAAAATAAGGGATGGCTCAGGTAATTACAGGCCTGTCAATCTAGCATTGATCTTAGTCAAAATAGTGGAGCAACTGATATAGGACTCTATTAATAAAGAATTTAAGAAAATTAATATAAATCTATATCAACCATCACTGTCTTCTGGAGAAGGGACCTTATTAAATAAATGTTATGTCCCTGTTGATGAAGATACAGAACAAGTTGGTGAGATGAGGCTAATTATGTAAAATTAATGTCTGGACTGGTGCAATGAATCCCCAGGACACAAATTATACCAAACAAAGAATGGCCAAGCATTCTGGTCTGTGGCTGTCCCAGTAACCAGGAAAATATCCCACAAGAAAGTGTTGAAATGGTTTTCCTTCAGACAAACTGAGTATTTCTATCAGCAACATGACAAATCTATCACATTAGACAGATTATTGCAGGATCCTCGTTATCCTCAGAGATACCAAAGGATGTCCATAAGTTCAAAGCAGTCAGTGGGGACAAATGGACATTCAGACATGGATTGAAAAAGGATTTGAGATCCTGGAATGTGGGGCTCCCCAGCAGGAATGAGAAGAGCTCATTTTCAGCACTCATTATTGAAGTGCTGAGATGCACATCTGGGGTCCACAAGCTATGAAAGATTTTGAAAAATAAGAAAAAGTCCAGGAAAATTCTGTAAGTGATATAAACTAAACAGTCCTGCCCTCAAAGGAAAGAAAAAAAAAGGAAAGAAAAAGCCAAGCAAACAAAGAAACAAATAAAAACCCAAAACCCACATGAAGGGAATGGGATGAGGAAATTGTAATAACTGTCCTTATCAAAGAGAAATGGCAGCCTCTCGTGGCACCAGAATATGGTTTTTTGGGGAATATGACTTTGTTAATGAGGGCTTTGATAGATGATGTAAGGGAAAAGTAAAATACCATGGTAGGACTCATTAGACGGACAAATTCACTTTGGGAATCCAGTGTGGGCTTTGAGCACTGGAGGGAATTTCCATCAGAGAAGCAGAATGCAGGTTATGGTCAGGCCTCTCATCAGTCAAAATTTCAAACTGTAATTCCTCCCTCTATCTCTCTTGTCTCCAAGGTGAACTAGTGGAAGTCAAAACTGATTTGGGTGAAATTCACTGGCTAATGGTCACTTCATGTAATCCCAGCAGTTCCCTCTGCTTTCATCATTTAGGATACCATGACTGAATCCAGGAACTGATAAAAGCTTCCTGGTACTTCCACACATTTGCTCCTTCTGCAATGTACTTACAGAGTGTAACATATGTTCACTGAGTGCACAACACGGTATTGTTGTTACTAAAAAGCAAAATTAGAGGAGGGAGCCAAACAGACCTTCCCAGGCTGTATTTGCTTCACACTGATGTGTGTTTTCCATCCCATAAATTTGTTATGGCTTCAGCTCCCAAGCTTGAGTGAACATTCATCTTTCTTCCTTTACATATATACCCAAACAAAGCCATGCTGTGGGCTGGCAGTAAAGAAATGAGACTCACATTATTGGCTTTGCATTAGGTTTGTTTATAAAAGACAAGGCATATTAATCATAGATATCTACGCTGGGAGAAGCATGCAGCAATGCAGGAAATGTATTCATTCCAGAAAAGCAGGATGTCAAGCAGACCAGGAGGTGCTGTGGATTGATGCACTGGCTTCTCTCTCGTAAAGAAAACTAAACAAGATTCTGCTCCAGCACAGGCAGAAAACACAAATTAACCCTGCCTGTTTCTGGCTCCCCAAGGGACATTTTAAAACAGGCTTTTAAATTCCTTGGAGTTGCCAATTTGTTTGCACTGCTGTGACAGTCAGTGGGTGATGTTTGAACATGGGTTTGCTCTGAAACATGGTCATTGTCATGCTCCCACAGAACATGCTTTGTGGATGAGGCAATCTGCTACTGAAGGGACAGGCTAGCACGTTCAGTTCATTTGCTTCAAATTTGAAGGCTAATTCTGTCTTTAATTTTGCAATGCCAGGCAAAAGTCAGCAATACTCCTCAGGGGAATAGCTGCTGAGTGGCAGGAACCTGCCTTTAGGATGGAAATTTGCCTTAAAACCAGGGTTAAGGGAACCTTATCCTATTCTGCATCCAAATGCTCAGGCAAAACTACTGGAAAATATAGTTTGAAAATGGGAGAAAATTCCAGAAGTGTCTGGACACAGAAATCCTGTGTCTGGCAAAAGTCCTGTGCCATGTGCTCTGTGATGGCCCTGCTTGAGCAGGGAGGTGAGACCTGATAATTCACTGTGGTCCCTTCCAACCTGTCCCTGTCTGTGATTCTGTAATTCAAAATTATGAATTTACTGCTATTAAAAGGCAGCACAATTTGTGCAACCACACACTGAAGGAAAGAAAGGGACCCTGTCCAAACAAACTTTTTAAAAACATCAGCCACTGGGGATAAGTTTAGTTTGTAAATGCTTCCACAGAGCTATGCAAGAAATTTGGATATTTGGTCCCAAAGAAGAGAAATTTAACCATGAATACTTTGTGATGACTTGCTCCTCAACTGCTTCTCCTCAAATTTCTGCCTGTAAATGTGACCAAAATCTTTTAGTGGCTCAGTTAGCTGCACAAAGAACTTTCAAATGGCTAAAAAGACAGGGCATGTAGTCACAGTTTCAGTGCTAAAATAGGAGCTGTTTTCCTGTGGTGGTGTGGCATGGTGATAGACCATAAACCCTGAATTTCTCTCTAGCATTGCTTGACTGAGAAAAACAGGATTGACAAAATCCTGGGAGAAAACTGAGCTCAATTGGGTTTTATGTGTTCAGTGACCCTGGAGCTGTTAAGAAACAGCTGTTAATAGTGAAAATAACCCAAGAATGGCCACATTACTGCCTTATATAGTGGTGACCTTGAGAAGTCACTCACAGGAATGTTAAGAGGAAAGTCAAAATTATCACAGAGTAATGTCCAGAGCTGGATATCCAGAACAGATCCAGACAGCTGGGATGTTACAACCAGAGGAGACAAAAAAGAACTTCTAGATTTAGAAATGAACCACCTGACACAAAAGAAAGTAGCAAAGGCTTCCACAATTGTCTCTGCATAAATATAAATAAGCAGCACAAGAAGCTGACTGTGGCCCTCAGAAGTCAGGAGATACCAAGAAGAAATGGTCTTGGTGGAGAAGCAAAGTGATGCAGAATTCCTGAACAATGGATTTTATTCTCCAGACAAAACTCTTGTTCAGTGTGAATGGGAATAAAAGACTTGGAGCTTGTGAACATCCATCTTTCTTTATTTATTTATTTCAAATCAGCCAGAATCTTGATCTAGTCATACCTCCAAAGGTCTCTGCAGGATTTCTCTCTTTCTTTACAAAACTACTACACTCACAGGAAATGGAGATTTTGACTGCTCACATGGTCGTGAATGTCACAGATAGTAAATGGACATGGAATCAAAAAAGGGGTTGAGAAAGTGAATTAACTTAACCTTCAAGGATAAGATGTGTTGCCCTGCAGAAAACCACAACATGCCCTCTGTTTTCTGATATTAATCTTTCTTGGGAGAACATTCTATGGAAAACCTGACCTGGCAGCTCCTGTAGTTCCAGTGGAACGTGAGTGCTTTCCACAGGATCTGTTCTGCAACACAAGCAAAGCAGAAGAGACAGTCCACAGGAAAAGAAGGAAAATACTAAAATTCTTCCCACTGACAGATCTCACAAAATCACAGAATGCTTGAGGTTACCAGGGACCTTCGGATGTCATCTGGTTCAACCCCCCTGTCCAAGCAGGACCACCCAGAGCCACTTACTCAGGCCCATGTATGGATTTAACACTTCTTGTTCAAGTTCATGAGTTTGCTGCCAGCCTATCTTGACCATCTTTGCTTTTTGCTCATGTAGATTAAAAAAAAACCTCAAAGAATTCATTATCCATCAACCCAGGTCACTGTCTGTGCAGGACATGAGGCAGTTTGACTTCTCACATACATCAGTGATATCAGAGAATCAGATAAGCATAGAATGGCATTCATCACCTTGGTGGCCTCCTCTGGACTTGCTCCAACAGCTCCAGGTCCTCCTGTGCTGGGCCTCAGAGCTGGAGGCAGCTCTGCAGGTGGGGTCTCACCTGAGCAGGGCAGAGATGCCACAACACCTGACCTCTGTCCCTACCAATGTCCTGTCCCCTCTCCAAGCTGAAATGAGAGTGATTCCTGGGGTTGTCCTGTGCAGGGCCAGGAGATGGAGTGGACCCTTCCAGCTCAGGATATTCTGTGATTCTACCATGCTTCCCCTCCATCATCCTCCCATTCCAGCCTCTGGCAGTCAATTTAGGGTCTTCTTGACCCAGAGACGCCACATGAACAGACAGCACACATGACAGCCACCTCAGCAGGCCCAGCCACGGGACAGGGTGGTGGAACAACCAGAAGAATGAGTCACACCCCTTCTCCTTCACACCCCATGTCGTCAGCAGCAGCTGCAGCCCAATTCAGCTCAATAGTTTACAGGTGTCTCCAGGAACAACTGTCGTAAAAAGATCCTAAAATATGCACTTTTTTATTTCTTGTTTTGTTTTTTTTTTTTTTTTTACCACTCTTAAAATCTTGTACAGCAACAGTTACCCAATGAAAGCAGGAATTAACGGAAACTAAAGGAAATGAGAGACACTGAAGGAAAAACAAACATAATCAGCACCAGCTGCAGCTCAATTAAACAACCGCTCAGAGAAAACTACTCATTCACAATTTACTCACAGAAATCCACTTTCTTACATTTTCTTCAGGATTTCAGAAGCACTCTAAGATCCTTACAAAGTAATTTAAGGCCCTCCAGACTGCAGAGGCAAATGGCACCTGCTTCACTGGCCACCCTCATGGAAGCTGGTGAGAGGTGAGGCCAAGAAGTGATGTCCCACTGGGGCCTTAGGGAACAGCTTCAGAGCCTGCACTCACAAGGGCAGAAAGAAAGAAACCTGAGTTTCTTCTCTTCAGGGTCCTGAGCTCTGCCTGCAGCCTCCTCTTTGTGATTTGGTTGGTTGGGTTTTTTTTTTGGCAAGAGTGTGCACTCACCGTTTTTCTTCACCCACTTCTCCTTACCTCACATCCTCGTTGTCTGAGATGACCCTAATGTTTCCAATTTACACTGGAAATGTATTATGAGCCCCGTGCACAGCTGGTGTCAAATGTCCCAGGAGCCCAATTTAAGATTGAAATATTTTTTCTTCAGACTCTGACATTGAAATGTTGATCCTTCTTCCCAAGAGACATGCGCCCTCTCTTCATGTACTTGTCTCACCCCGGTAGAAATCAGCTTTTTTTTCCAGCGTGAGCAGGAATGAGCTGTGCAAGCAGCAGTAAGGAAAACTCTCAAACTGGAGAAGGGATCAAGTGCAATATTGTGCCTTCTTATTTTAAACCCAGCTCCAACTGTGACTAAACAGTGTCCTGAAAACACTTCTCATATTGCCCCTTCTGTGGGAGAGTAGCTGATCCAGTGTGACCAAAGCAGACTGTTGGAATCTTTCCTTCAGCATTTAGGATTTTTTAATTTTTTTTTTTGCAATGAACCACGGTTTGCAAAAGCAGGAATTCAGAAAAAAACATGGATGCAAACAAAGTTCCTCCAAATATTTCTCAAACATCAGGAGTATATACTTCATCTTAGGATTTAAAAAAAAATAAAAATCTTGAGTTTTAAAGGATGGATAGGTAATATAGAGAGGTAAAGAGAGAAATCGTCTTGTCTAAAATCTTGCTGTTACTGAAATACCTGTCAAAGCTCACAATACAATTGTGTGTTTGGGAAAGGTGGATATCACTAAACCACTGACAAGCCCTTAAAGTGCAGCCTGGGAAGACCAAGACCCACTGGCATTTCCAAGGTGATACTTATCTATCAAGCCTTCATTTTGGACACTGGATAGTGCTATACTTTCAGCATGTGATATTCTGATTTTCTTAGGTAAGCAAAACAACACTGACATTGCTTTCCTGCTGCTGCTCACAGATAGTAACTAATGAAATTCTAGTCTTATGTATTTTATCAGAGAAAAGCCAACCCTCCAGTCCAGTCACAATGGTGAAGGAATAAAGGATTTATCAAACATGAAAACAAGACATTCACTGCATAATCAGTGTAATTACCTCTATATGGAACCTTGGTTATAAAAACACATTTGTGCTGTTTTGAATGCCTGAAAACCACTGAAGCCTGAACTCTGCTCTTCCTTCAGACCTTTCAAACCAGTATTGCCCTGTTCTGAATCACACAGCTCTTCCAGGACTGAGTGAAATTCTTTCAATTACAGGGCAGGATGTGGGAAGAAAATTGTGAGTAGTCTCCCTATTTATTAATTCAAGTTCAGTAGGGAATGGTGTTGAGGAGCACAGTCCCACATTGATTCCACAGATGGGCCAATCAAGAGTGCTGGGATAAGATTCTTTTTGACTTAGAGATGGGGTAACTGAGAGGCATTTTAAAAACTTTTATTCTATTTTCAGTCTTATGTGAAGGGTGAGATAATACAAATGTTATATTACAATCATTAGCTAACTATTTCTAAATTCTAATACGTTATAAGCATTTCTTAGCCTATCAGCTTTTGGTACACCATACTGTAAATGTCTTAAAGCTAATAATCTAAAATTACCTTTCATAAGACTTACTACAATGTATCTTTTATAGTTCTATCTCTCTAAAGTATCTAGCCTTATTTGTAAAGCTATCTTTTGAAATTTGTTTCTAGTTCTATTTTTCTCTTAACAATATCTATCTTATTCTACAGCATTTCTAAGTCAACATTTCTTATCTCAACGTTTACATACAGATAAATTCTATGTGAGCCTTCTGTCAGGCTTTGAAAATTCTCTACAAATTCATTTCCCACAGAGAGGACCTGTCCAGAGAGGTTCTGGACTCCCCATCCCTGGAAGTGTCCAAGGCCAGGTTGGATGGCGCTTGGAGCAATCTGGGATAGTGGAAAGTGTCCCTGCCATGGCTGGGAACAAGATGATCTTTAAAAGGTCCCTTCCAACACAAACCATTTTATGACTACAATTCTGTGATTCTGTGACCTTCCTCAAGGTGACATTTTAAAATATGCCACCATGCTCTGTTTTCCCTTTACAAATACAGCTTCTACCTCTCCTACTCAATCCTCTTCAGTGCACACCACATTTAATATCATCCTGAAGTGTCTGTAACTGTGATTCAACCTCTGGTGAGCTGCTCTGCAGCTAAAGAATGTGTGGATGTCCTGCATCATGACCTAACAGAGAAACACAAGGAAAAGGTTTCAATAAAACAAAGGCCCCTGAGGAATGTGCTTCTTATTTGCATTTTAAACCCAGCTCCAACTGTGACTAAACAGTGTCCTGAAAACACTTCTCATATTGCCCCTTCTGTGGGAGAGTAGCTGATCCAGTGTGACCAAAGCAGACTGTTGGAATCTTTCCTTCAGCATTTAGGATTTTTTTTTTTTTTGCAATGAACCATGGTTTGCAAAAGCAGGAATTCAGAAAAAAACATGGATGCAAACAAAGTTCCTCCAAATATTTCTCAAACGTCAGGAGTATATACTTCATCTTAGGATTTAAAAAAAATAAATAAATCTTGAGTTTTAAAGGATGGATAGGTAATATAGAGAGGTAAAGAGAGAAATCGTCTTGTCTAAAATCTTGCTGTTACTGAAATACCTGTCAAAGCTCACAATACAATTTGTGTGTTTGGGAAAGGTGGATATCACTAAACCACTGACAAGCCCTTAAAGGGCAGCCTGGGAAGACCAAGACCCACTGGCAATTTCCAAGGTGATACTTATCTATCAAGCCTTCATTTTGGACACTGGATAGTGCTATACTTTCAGCATGCGATATTCTGATTTTCTTAGGTAAGCAAAACTGCACTGACATTGCTTTCCTGCTGCTGCTCACAGATAGTAACTAATGAAATTCTAGTCTTATGTAAATTATCAGAGAAAAGCCAACCCTCCAGTCCAGTCACAATGGTGAAGGAATAAAGGATTTATCAAACATGAAAACAAGACATTCACTGCATAATCAGTGTAATTACCACTATATGGAACCTTGGTTATAAAAACACATTTGTGCTGTTTTGAATGCCTGAAAACCACTGAAGCCTGAACTCTGCTCTTCCTTCAGACCTTTCAAACCAGAATTGCCCTGTTCTGAATCACACAGCTCTTCCAGGACTGAGTGAAATTCTTTCAATTACAGGGCAGGATGTGGGAAGAAAATTGTGAGTAGTCTCTCTATTTATTAATTCAAGTTCAGTAGGGAATGGTGTTGAGGAGCACAGTCCCACATTGATTCCACAGATGGGCCAATCAAGAGTCCTGGGATAAGCTTTTTTTTGACCTAGAGATGGGGTAACTGAGAGGCATTTTAAAAACTTTTATTCTATTTTCAGTCTCATGTGAAGGGTGAGATAATACAAATGTTATATTACAATCATTAGCTAACTATTTCTAAATTCTAATACGTTATAAGCATTTCTTAGCCTATCAGCTTTTGGTACACCATACTGTAAATGTCTTAAAGCTAATAATCTAAAATTACCTTTCATAAGACTTACTACAATGTATCTTTTATAGTTCTATCTCTCTAAAGTATCTAGCCTTATTTGTAAAGCTATCTTTTGAAATTTGTTTCTAGTTCTATTTTTTTCTTAACAATATCTATCTTATTCTACAGCATTTCTAAGTCAACATTTCTTATCTCAACGTTTACATACAGATAAATTCTATGTGAGCCTTCTGTCAGGCTTTGAAAATTCTCTACAAATTCATTTCCCACAGAGAGGACCTGTCCAGAGAGGTTCTGGACTCCCCATCCCTGGAAGTGTCCAAGGCCAGGTTGGATGGCGCTTGGAGCAATCTGGGATAGTGGAAAGTGTCCCTGCCATGGCTGGGAATAAGATGATCTTTAAAAGGTCCCTTCCAACACAAACCATTTTATGACTACAATTCCGTGATTCTATGACCTTCCTCAAGGTGACATTTTAAAATATGCCACCATGCTCTGTTTTCCCTTTACAAATACAGCTTCTACCTCTCCTACTCAATCCTCTTCAGTGCACACCACATTTAATATCATCCTGAAGTGTCTGTAACTGTGATTCAACCTCTGGTGAGCTGCTCTGCAGCTAAAGAATGTGTGGATGTCCTGCATCATGACCTAACAGAGAAACACAAGGAAAAGGTTTCAATAAAACAAAGGCCCCTGAGGAATGTGCTGTAAATATCCCTGTCCTCAGTCCAGCCCTGAGCCTTGAACTGATGGAACCCCATGAATTTCTCACCAGCAGCTTGAGGCTGCTCTGGGAGAGCTGCTTTGTCTTCCTCTCCAACACTTTGTAGCTCTGAGGCTTAGGGAGATTCTATCCATCACCAGTGAGTATGCAATTAATTCTTTATTAATCAAAGAGTAATTTAATTCTTTACCAAAAGAGAGTATTTAATTCTTTACCAAAACCTCTCCCTGGTGTAAAACTAGCTCTAATGATCAGGCTCCTCTCTTGGGATACACAGAAAGGGGAAGAAATGAAAGGACCCTGGATGACCTGAGCCCATGTAAGAATGTTCTGAGCATGGGCCTCTTCAGCATTCTGGTGTTGAGAAAAGTGTTTTTGCCAAATTGGTCTATTCATTGCAGTAAAATAGGAAGAAAACCCATAAATATTTAGATTTACTTCAGAGCAAATTTGAGATAAGAAATTAAATATTGGAAAGTTTCCAGGGGAGAAACAGAACCAAACCAAACCAAAATAAAATACCTTCTGGCTCTAAATCAGAGGCCTCTGTCCTACACATACCTCTACATAACTTTATCTTCTTTTGCATGGCTAAATGAATTTTCCTTTGCTCAAAGTCTGAGACTGAGAATTGTGCTCCTACAAATTTGCATGTGCTCTTCCCATCCCCACTTTAAAAGCCCAAAAAGGTTTGTCAGGACATTCTGGGCAGAAAGTTCCATGGGATTGTTTGAAGACATTTCTCTGACTAGAACATCTCTTTGTCCTGTATTTACATATTTACAGCTGCAGTCCTTGGGAAAGCTGTTGTGTTGTCTGGCTTGCTGAACAACACAAAAGTGCTGTGAACACCTTTTGGGACTCTGTAAATGACAGATAAATATTAATAATAATATGACTTAACAGCTGGTTTTTCTATCTTTTACTGCCTTGCTTTCCATGCAGTAAATTGCAATGCTATAAAAATGATTGGAGCAAAGAGAAATTTTAAGAGGCGTTATCGATTAATATTTTGGCATGAAGAGCTGAGTAATTCTTGGCAAAGAATCTTACTGAATTTATTCACTCTAAATTGCATACAGTGCCAGGAAAAGGTGACCAGCTGACATCACTGGAGGCAAAACTTCTGAGAAGCAGATCTTCACTAGGAAAATCATCTGTGCCTAATGGGACTTAGCAAACCAAAGCAAAAGGGAAGGTGTGGAAGTTTCCAGGTTTAAATCTATCTAGAAGGCCGTAATAAACCCAAGACACTTTGTAATCACTAACCCAAACTCACACCTGACTGTTGTGATAAGAATTTTTTTCTTTTTTGGTATTCAGTGAAGAATTTGCGCCTTTTTATAAGAAAGAAATTAATGAAAGTAAGCACAGAACCAGTGCAGGGGGCAGGGGCAGTACAGGCTCCTGCAAACATTTTTGTAACACAGAAGGATAATGTCCAAGGATAAAATCACAGAATCATAGAATGGGTTAAAGGAACCTTAAAGATAACCTATTCCCAACACTCCTGCCAAGATCTGGGGTACTTCCCATCACACTAGATTGCTAAAACCAAGATACAACCTGGCATTGAAAGATTCCAGAGATGGGGCAGCCACACCTGCTCTGGGCAACTTGTTCCAGGCCCTCACCACCCTCCCAGGGAAGAATTTCTTCCTAATATCTAATCTACCACTCCTGGAAGTGTTCAAAAAATGGCACTTGAGGACATGGTTTAGTGGTGAACACAATGGTGATGTTGGGTTAACAGTTGCAGCTGATGATTCCAGAAGTCTTTTCCAACCTAAACAATTGTATGGTTCTATGAAAAATAGTGTGAGACACATCCAGGAACCTTGGGCTGTCTCTGTGTTGGACAAATTGCATCATCCTGTGGCACAGAGAACAGGTTGCAAATTATGGGATATGTGGAATGGAGCTTTAACCCTTTCCTTACTAAACTGGCACTTCCAGTTTACAAAAAATACTGTTTGGCACAACGATACACAATTCTATTTTGAGCCAAATTGCCACTGCCAAACAGAGCACCTGTGGTTTTTAAACAGGGATTAAATATGGGAAAAGGAGTGATCTTCAGATGAGCTTCTGAAGAGTGTCTCAAGTGGCAAAAGTCAGTCTGTGAAGAGATGCCAAGCTACCCAGCTCTTCCAAAATCTGAAAGGAGGTGCATAACCTGAGCTAATAAACCCTTCCAAATATTTGTGGTGCTCCCATAGTAGTTCAGTGCTGTGTTTGTTCCTGTATTTCCATATAATGCTGCATCATACCACGGGTGCATTTTCCTCATGACACACAGAAAAGTTGGGAAGACCAGTGGATCATGGAGTTTATAAAAACTCCATTAAACACAGGCAGGGTTTCTGAAAATGCTCCAAAACCACTTTTGCAAATATTATCTCCAGAGGTCTGTGATGAAAAAAGGCAGAGACCAACACGCATCCCACTGCATCCAAGGAACAGTTCAGCTGAGCAGCTCCTGTGCAAACATTTTGAAACATTGAGCTCAGAAAAGAAAAACACAATTTGGGAACATGAATGAATGAGAATGGAAATTACACGGCTGCCTTGCAAAATAAGTGGAAAACAATGGAGTGAAAAATAAGTCGAGTAAGAGAGAGAGAGCAAGCACAGCACTAATGATAAGGCAAACTTTTCCAGATGTGAAAATCAATTTTATTCCAAAACTTCCCAGCCTTTTCATTTACAAAGCAATAAAATTCTATTTGTCCCCTGTTCATTTGCTACATAAAATGCCACTAAGCTACTTGCTCTCGGCAACCACACAAAACGTAATAGGTTAGGACTGCAGCCTTAAAATATATTAGGGTTTTTTAATGAAACCAATTTATATCAGTTTGTGCCAGTGAAAGGGCTGAAGCAACTTAATTTAGTTTCATTTTCCACACATTTGTGGCCAAAGCTAGGATTCACTTATTTCTAATTCAGCCCTGCTTCCACATGCCTGCCTAAGCCGTTTCTAACTGATTTAGCTGGTGACCTCTATTAAATAGCCAGGTGTTGGGCTCTATTAAATGGAAAATCTCTTGGTACCTACACATATCCACGGCAGCCACCTCCTCATTTGTATGGTTTTGATTTGTGTGTGTGCTCAGTCAGAGGGCACAGGACTTTTTGCAAGTGAGGGGGAAAATTATGGCCATAAAATTGAAGATTCTTGTAGCTAAAACCTGTGTCTGTCCATGCTGCATGGAATAGCATTGTAATCTGAGATTTAAACATTATAAAAGCCCCAGACAAACGGATTTTCAGGTCTTGATTCTCTAATAACTAAATAACTTTTTTGTTATCATTATTATTTTCTTAAATCTTTCCCTGTCTGGACACTCTTTCTTCACTTCATAATATCATTGAATCACAGAATGGTCTGGTTGGAAGGGAGTTTAGAGATCACCTAATTCCAATCCTGCTGCCATGGAGGAGTTGCAGCTAATTTAGATCAGTGTGATGTCACTCAAAAAAGCTTTGTAGGAGGAGAATGAATCCTTTATTAGAGAGAGGAAATAAAGGAGGGAAGAGGCAGAAAACTTCAGGCCACTCCAAGGTCTGTACTCCTAAGAGAATCTCTGGGGTTTTGTTGTCCCAGATATTTGGGTCAGTCTAATAAAAACCATAATTTTCACTACAGATCCTGTTGGATTTTTACCTCAGAGCACCACAAACACAGACAGTCCATTTGTTCCATGCTCTCTGTTGTAGTCATGGTGGAGCCTTTTGGAACTGACTTCAAAATTTAATAACTCAGAGAGCACCAACACTGCCAGAGTTGTTTTTTTTCTCAAGCCTTCTGTTGTGTAGGGTATTTCACATCTAGCAGGGAATGAACCTGCCCCTATACCCATTCCCCTGGTGGAGTTATTAATAGTATTTCTACTCTACCTGGGTAGAAAATTTTCCACAATTTTGTAGGAGTGTAAAACTGAAGATTTCTGCTTTGGCCAACTTGACAGAAATCAGCTGAATGATTGTAAAATTATGCAGAACAGAGAGCACACGCAGATGCAGAGACCCACAAATGGCACATGCTTGGAAACAACATGTCTGCAGATAAAGTGGAAAGGAGAAGAAGGGAGGCTTAAAAGAAAAAGAACCATCCTGGTTTCTAAAAATTCAAACCCAAAGCCAAACTGTTGGAAAACAAATTTGGATAGAGGACTTTCCATTTGACCTCACCCCTGTGAAACCCTGCCTTGGCCACAGGGATTAAAGGATCTCTATCCAGTGAATTCTGTGGACCTGTGGAGGGAATTTCTTTTCACGTTCAGTGGAAAACAGGAAAACAAACTCCTGTGGTCATTTCTCAAAGGAGTGATGAAAGGCTGAACTTCTTCTCACCTCTCTGAGGATATTTACTTTGCCATTACTCCCTAGAGAATTACAGTGGGACAACACAGCTAACTTGTACAGGAATATCATCCTGCCTGAAGTAGCCCACAATTGAAAGGGTTTGAATAAAGCTCTGTTTTTCCCAACGCCTGGCAGCATTAAATATGAGAATCAACAATGTGTTGTTGTTTTGAGATTTCATTTTTTGATGGTCCAAAGTTAATATTTTCTAGTGTGGGACTGTGAGATCAAACTTGATGTCAGAATTGAGTAATCTTTCATACCTGCTTATTTACACTCAGACAAAAGGGGGTGATGATTTTCAGTGTTTGGGGTTGTTCAGCCTGGAGAAGTCTCTGGGGAGATCTCACTGTGACCCTCCTGTACTTGAAAGAATTTTATGAAAAACAGGGAAAGCAGCTTTTTAAACAGGTAGATAATGATATCAGGGGGAACAGCTTTAAACTAAAACAGGAGAGATTTAGATAAGATACTAGAAAGAAATTCTTTACTCAGAGGGTGGTGAAAAACCGCAAATGTTGCCCAGAGAAGCTGTGGCTGCCCCATCCCTAGAAGTGTTCAAGACCAGGCTGGAAGGAGCTTGGAACCCTCTGATCTCACGGAAGGGGCAGTTGAGATGAGAAGGTCTTTAAACCCTTCCAACCCAGGTCCTTCTATGATTCCATGATTCTAGGATTATTCTCCTTTCCCTTTTACAAAACAGGGATGCTTTAGTGGACTGCTACATATATTGAACTGTGGTCATGTCAAAGTGTTAAGAGATTCATTCCACACCTGATGGACTAAAGTGCCTGTTCAGTGTGTCTGAAAAAGCAATGCCTCACATATTTGGCTCTCCTTAGACTGATTTTCTATGCAGAAAGTTATTTTTAGTAGTTTTCTCTCGCTCTCTTATTGCTGTTGCCATCAGAAAAGCGACTGTGAATATTAATCATTTTACTTTCCACATTCCTCTCTTCTTCTAGTGTGAATTCCATCAGTGTGTATGCCAGAAGTTTATTTCTGAGAGCCAATGTTCCAAACTTCACCGGGGATTTGATTATCAAGATGTCCGTCCTTTCTCCTTTGCTCATCCTCATCATTCACAGAGATTACAGAAAAGTATTAAATGACTGTTGTTGTTGTTGATGCACGAGGCAGAGCCACAACATCCACCCTGCTGTAGCTCCATCAGTCTGCCAAAAAAACGAGTGAGATGAAACCTAATGCGTTTCAGTAAAATCCATCAGAGTCAACGTCACAAAGGACAAGACTGGCAAGAGGTGGAAGTTGATGTAGTGCCACAGGCTGGGGCTTTGCCAAGTTTTGCAGCTGAAAACACAGTCCAAGGGGAGGGAGCTTCAGATATTGGATTAAATATTGCTTTATCTTATAGACTCTAGTGACACTTCATTAAGTATGAAGGCGCAGGGGTGAGGATGTCAAATCTGACGTGCTTCTTCATTTGCTTAAATCTATTTGAAAAGTTGAAAATCCTAGACTTGTTTTTCCTTGAAAATTAAAGCTGTCTTTTAAAACTCTCCTGGTGTCTCTAGCTGTACTGGTAAAATACAGACCTTCAGGAGCTCTGGTTTGGTTTCCCTTTGTGCTTATATGATCTTGCTTGTTACCCTTTCTCTTCACAGCACAGCAAATCACTTCAATTAAAGCTTCATTAAATCAACATTGCCATAATCACCATATGCTACTTATGTATTTTTAAAGCATAACTGTTACCAACTGATCAAAATACAAGTGGGCATTTTATATGTCTGTATTCTATAGTGTACATACACTATTTATGGTATACTTAAATTTTCACTTCCCTCAGCATGGACCAGAAGGAATTGCTGAAATCATTTCTACATTCACTTTCTATGAAAGTCATAGGAGCCTCTCTTGGTAGGAGGCTGTAGCCAGGTGGGGGTTGGTCTCTTTTTCCTGTGCAGCAACAGGACAAGAGGAAAATGCCTCAAGTTGCACCAGTGCAGGTTTAGATTGGATATTAGGAAAAAAAATATCACAGAAAAGACGGCCCAGCATTAGAAGAGTGTGCCCAGGGCAGTGGTGGAGTCACCGTCCCTGGAGGGATTTAAAAGAAATTCAGATGTGGCAGCTGGGACATTGTTCAGTGGTGGCCTTGGCAGTGCTGGGCAAACAGTTGGATTCAGTGATCTTCAGGGCCTTTCCCAGCCTAAAAAAAATCCATTATTGGAATCCATGGACAATTCCACTGGAATCCGTGATCATTACTTTTTAAAAGCCCTGTGCCCCTGTGATAATGGCATCCATCATCCATGGCCTTGACCACTTTTGGTGCTTTTCAGGTCTTTCAATCCCTCTCCTGTTTTTCTGCCATCAATAATATGGAATCCAGAGGGAAAGACAGGCAGTGGAACTCTCAGTGGGGTAAGCCTGGGGGATGCACAGGGCTTTGGGCAGAAAGGAGGAGCTCCAGCAGCAGCAACAACCTCACCACAGCTCCACAGTCTGTCCCCACTGGCAGGAGCAATCTGGATGCTGTGGCACCAGTCCAACAGCCCTTGTGATGGCCACAGAAAACAATTCTCCCAGCAGTGAAGTCCAGATGAAGAGGAGCTGGTGGAAATGACCGAGGTTTTCCTGGCAGGCCTCTCCAAACAGCCTGTGGTTATGTGCAGATGGACCAGCTGATCACATCATGCATTTCACACGATGTAAAAGACAATAATGGAAAACAGTAGTTGTCAAAACACTGTGTTTATACCTGCATTTATTTTTCATTGTCTTGGAGCCTGGCTGAGTTTGAATCAATAATATGATTCTGATGCTTTATAGAGCAGGGAACAATTTTGGATTCAAACCTCTCCAAAGAGCGATGGCCACATGGATCCATGACCCTGGCTCAGACCCTTGTGTGATGATGTATCACTTCTAGAGGTCAAAAGGAATAAAAGCTGGGCTGGGTACTCAATTATGAAATAAAAGTGTAATTATCTCTTTTTTTTTCCCTCTCCCCCCAAAAATTCACTAACAATCTGTATTCAAAAACAGTTAATACCAAAGAAATACATTTTTTTTTGTTTACTGATGAAGGTCATATCATACAATCCTGACTGCATCCTGCTGGTCTTCCAAAGATTTACTAAATGACACATATGAATTATTCTGCTTCTAAGAAGAGTAGATAAAGGCTGGGGGATTTTTTATAACCTGATAACTGGCTCTAGCAACTGTTGAAAACGTGCTGTATCTTGATTTGTTACTGGTATATGGAAAGATGTATTTTAGTCAAAGAGGAAATTTCCAAAGATTTTTGGTGTAGCCAGAGAATACACATGTGAGGAGACAGGCAAAGAAAAAGAAATAAGAGACAAAAAATCCAGGGGAAAATAGCAGGTATATAAAACCTGAGAAAACTGGTCCTTGATTTATTAGCTGTAATTGCATTTGGGCACACATTATTAGTACTTACTATTTGTGTTCCAAAGGACAGACTAATAGATAAATTAACACTTTGTGTATCTTCCAGAAATGTATTAAACAGATGAACAAGGTACTTACTAAGAAAACAAAGCTAATTAAAATTGCCCTTTTGTAAAGATTGTTCTTGGTACAGATTAACTTTACAATGCCTAATGGTATCAAGGAACATGCATTTTTTTGCTGGTCTCTCTCATCCCAACGACTCTAAATGCAGAATTTGATGTTGCTGTTGGTTTTTCCAATATGCTTCTCTCTTAGGAACAAACTGCAGTTTAATACAGGGTGAAAAGGGTTTTTTCCTTGTTCAGAGAAACAAGCTCAGATGCCTGTCACATTCAGCTGTTAATCCATATTTATAGTCAGTGTGATAGGAATAAAAGCCCTTCGTGACCAAGCCACAACTCCGAGTTCATAGTTCAGAAAGGGTCACAGAAAGACAACAAAGGGAATAATCGATGTAAATCCAACCCTGCACTTTTAGACTGGCTTTCATCAGAAGGCAATGAGAAGTCAGACAGAAAAGAGAGTTAAAAGGACAGTTCCACACAAATCAATGCTGAGAGACAGAGGAACAGCTCTTAAAACTGGATTAATGTCTCTTTTCTTTCCCCTACTGAGAAGCTGTGATGCCAGCCTAAGCCAGGACTTCAAAAGGTGTTTGGGGCCAGTTGAAGAAAAATAAGCATTGAGAAATGCATGATGGATACAGGGAAAGCAATTGCAAACCTCTGGAATGTAGTACAGGAGAAGGTAACCATCCATGCCATTAAAACTGGGACACCAGAGCAGCAGGGCAAGGTGTTTCCTTAGTTAGGTGTTTGTTGAGTGGCAGGGAAGAGCACAAATCTGGGTAGGCAGCTCCTCAGGCAGGAGCAAGAGGAAAAGAAGCAGGATTTTGGGGCCTCAGTTCAAATGTCTCAGAGCCCAGTGACATTTGAAAACTTTGGGGCATTCCACAGGGCCTTCAGCTGATCCAGAAGGCCCCAGAATGAGTTTGGCCTGTTCCTGTATCTCACATGAAAACAGGAAATTTAATTTGGGGTGTCTTGAAGCCACTGAAATGTCACAAGCAGCACTACAGGTTTTGCAGAATCATTCCTTGGTTATCTATGCCCAGGAAAGTCTATTTAAACTGTGGGTTCCCTCAGGAGGAGATTTTCTTTTGTGATACCTTTACCATGATCGAGGTCCAGATTAGTTTCAGAGGCACTAACTCACAATGGAGAGAAAAGGAGCATTTCTTGTATGGTGTGATGTGGACAGCAGGTAAATGCTGTTGTTTCTCCAGCTCCTCAATGGTACATAGCTCCCAGGAATCTCAAAAACATCCTGCATCAAAGATCATAGAGAGCTTGCCATGGACTCTCAGTACAGGAAGCCTCAGAACTCCAATATCTAAGCAAATTCATCTGACAATCCCTCAAAATCTTATATAAAACAATTTTGTTTTCACTGTATTTGTCCATTCTGCTCCAAGAAAAATCAACACTTTATCTTTGTTTCTTGTCCCTCAGACACTGGAAGCTTCTGGAAATGCTGTGGTGATGTCAAAGACCTCACTTAACCACTTACAACACCAAAGATCACCAGGGATCACAACATCCCTTCAGAAAGGGTAAACTGAGGCAGTAAAATGACATCTGAGGACATGGGAACTACTGACAGACCTTGAATAGATTCACTCTCCACTGTATTGGCCTTTTTTATAAGCACTCCTTTTGTCTTTGCAGAAGGACTTGGTGATTTCAACTGATCTCTAAACTGACAGGGACCAGCCCAAACTCTACTCCAAAATGTTTCCAACAGCTGCCAGGGCTGTCATCTTGGCTTGAACCCAACTGGCTGAAACACAGCCCTGAAGCTTTTGGCTATGACAGAATGTATTTATTTTGTATTTAAGGAATAAAGCTAATTAATTTTTTAGACCTTGCTGAATATGAGGCTCTTCCCCTTATTGCTGGCAGTACTTAGAATGGTTTCTTTAATGCTTTTTATACTGACCAAAAAAAAAAAAAAAAAAAAAAGAAAATTAAAAAAAAAAAATCGCAGCTTTAGCTGAATAAGGCATTTCCTAATGGTGGTACAGGACCTGGAAGCATTACAGCTAATTGAACTTACTGTTCTTGGAGTAGACACACAAAGGTCAGGTTGTCTTAACAGCTTGTAGGCTGTCAAGCTGTATTTGCTCTTGAATACATACAGCAGTCCTTTCCACCCTGAGCAGGAATGACTCAGTGTACCCAGCTCCAGGAGCCCTGCTGGGGAGCCAATCCCTTTCTTCCTCTCTGCTAAAATGGGAAAAGGCAGGCAGCAAAGACATGGGGTTTATCCCACGAGTTCCCACAGGCTGGGGATGAGGAGAGCAATTATGTCACCTTCATTAATCCAGGCTGTGGCAGGGTGTCTCACCCCCCACAAAACCTTATCTGTTCATTGTTATCCTGCCAGATAACTCAAGCAGGACAAGCTGTCTTGCAGGGAGTTATTTTGGTGCCTTTGGGTAATCACTGGCCTGGCATCTCCCAATTGCCAATATACATCTTGCTTTTGAAGTGAGAGCTGGCAAATTAAGCTGGATTTCTGACTGACAGACACTCTCTTGACAATTTTAAAAGCCACACCAAACTTTCACAAAGTAGAAATCTTCTATACATTTCCCTGGAAATGCGTGGAGTTTTTTCTCTGAGTGGGGGACATTGCTTTGTGGTTACTCCCAGGGGCAGAGTGAAGGAATTTGTACATTATCATAATTTCGTTGTGCGTTACATTCAACTCTGTCACCCTGATTTTTTAAGATTTTCTAAGCCTTCTGATGTTGACATTCTTGTAGCGAACCTTCTCACACACTTTCTGTAAATAACTCATTGTTTTGCATTCTTCTATGGAGGAGGAGAAATTTGATGGACTGTTGCTTTGTCCAGTGTCATTGGAGAGGTGGCACTGTCACTCTCCAATCCACTGTCACTTTTGGAAAACTATAAATGTTGGAGTCAGAAAAAAAACTTCCCCTTTCTTGTTCACCTTGAGAGCAGTAGTGAGTACTTGTGTTCTTTTGTGTCCTATAGTGACACAACTCCCAATCAATACTATTTTTTTTGCTGGCTTTATTATAGTGCACCTTGATACAGTGCACTGTTTTATGCTATGCTGTGATTTACCAAAAGTTCTTTATACTGTGCAGTAAGTAACTCTGATTAAGATCTTTCATCCATTATCTCTCATCTGCTTAATAAATAATTAATTTTTACAGATGGATCCGGTTTGCCATCATTAGAACTTGTAGGCCAGAGAGATTCCTTAAAGTGTTGCAAAAATTTGAGTCCAGGGCAGGGCTTGTCTGAGGCTGCCACTCTCCCTGTGACAGTGTTTCACAAGCAACAGGTACAAATAATTCCCTCAGAGAAAAAGCCAGCCCTGAGGAAGGAAAGCAGAGTGGATTGCAATGCAGCAGAAGATGAAAAACCTTCTTCTGTTTTAGTAATCTCCACCAGTTTTCTATTACCCTTTCTGCTAGAAATAATGAAGTAAAGTATAAAGTGCCTGGCTCCAGCTTCTAGGCATTGATTCTTGTTGTGTTTTCTCTCTGCTACATTTCAGAGCCCTCAATGCTCAGTATTCTCCTGCAAGCACAGTGCATGTACAGTGCAATAAACTTTGCTCTAAGTCTTCATTCCAATAATCTATACACACTTCTAGTTTTTTCATAGATGCTATTCTTTTCAACTTGGGGTTTTTCCATATCCCTTTTGAAATGTGGCAGAAAGAGGTGCCTATTTTTGACCATTGAATGCAGAATTAAATCCTTCTCCTACATCCTCAGGGGGACTCACCTGTCCTGGATTTCTACTGGGTGGAATGGCCATTTGAGAGTACTCAAAGGATTACATCTAAAGATATAGGTCTGACGTTAAAGTAATGTAATAACAGGTTAAAAAATGGCAAGAAAACACCACAACCATGAGATTCAATAACAGGGTTAGGGAATCTTGGGAAAACTTATTCTTCCCTTTTACTGCACCACAGACACAGAGAGACTCATCCCTGAAGTCTCTCACTGAAGGAGGTGCTTTAGCTGAGCAGTAATTAATCCTCACACATGCAACATTCAGGATCAGCACACATCACTGGCAACCAGAAGAATTTATTCCACTCATGTTTAAGCCACTGTTTCATTGGGGCTCCCTTTTAAGTCCCAAAGTCCCTTTCTCAGCCCTTTTGAACCCTTAAGCAAGATTGATCTGGTAACTCAATCTCTGCTCTTGCAATTGCTAAGTTGATTATCTTCCCTCACAGGTCTGCAAAGGCATTATTTAGCTTTCTTCAAACTTTAACTTCCTCAGATTGTCTGAGAAGCTGCCCCTTTCTTGAGCTATTTCTGTTCCAGCCTGACAGGAACAGTAACTAAAGCACAGGTCTATTGATTAAATATCCTTATTTTTTTCCCCTGCAACAGCCTAAGGCATTTAATCAATATGGCAATGCCCCATATCATGGACCAGAGATACAATATCCAGTGATCATAAACTGCTCCAAGAAGTGGTATAAAGTGATTTTATGACCTGACACCTGCTAAAACATCCATTCTTAGTGGAATAGATACATGCATTTCCTTCTGCAAGCCAGATACATAAAAAGAGCTGAATGTCACATGGAGCAGCTGAATCACAGAAAAGACCCCTACAAGATTATGACTTCACATACATCAAAAGGAAACCGATTTTGCTAAAGCATTTCTATACAAAATGCCATTTATTTCTTGAAAGTGATGCACAAACACTTCCCAAGAGGAGAAGGACATGGCAGTCTATTGAACATTCTTTATATGAATCCTCCTCCTATAACCTCTGAACTGCTCACAAGATAATTCTTTTTTGAATTTAATTCTCCTCACAACCTTTTGGAGGAACTGGCTGGTATATTTATCCTTGGGAATGTAGAGCTGATTTGTGTTAAAAGAGTTTTTCAATACAATAATGCCACTCAGGGTCATTATTCTTGAGCCCGTGTAGAAATCAGTGAATGCCCTACTGCAGATACACCTGTTTGTTGTCAAACAAACAAAAAAACCCCTCAAATTAACTAAATAACAGCCCTAATAACTTGGAAGCAAATAATGGAAATAGAGTAGTGGCAACTGTTACAACTGAAAACAGCTGTGAACCAAATAATACTTTTATTTTTTACTCGGGGCATAGTTTAAAAAATTGTTATTTTTTTGTGCCACTGTTTAAGAGCATGGCCCATGAGGCAAGAATTTTAAGTGGTCAGAGGAGCAAGTCTTTGTCAATGTCTTAAATGCTTGGTTGGAGTTTGGCAACTGAGACTAATTATAAAAACTCAGTGGTCATCAGCAAAACTCAATATTCATCAGCTCAAAGCTCTTGAAAAATTAAAGGGCCAATCGATTTCTATGGGAATCTTAGGAGACAAGCCAGGGTTATTCATCTTATATAAGACCCGTGAAAGACTAGAAACAAGAATTATGCTGGTGATCCCTATGAAAATCTGCTTTTCCCTAAAGTTTGTCAGTCATTTTACCAGTAAATCCATGAAAAATAAACTCAGTGATTCTCAGTCCTGACCACACTCATGGCCCTGTTCTGAAAGAGAAAAAAATTAAAACTCCTATTTGGTTATGAGAAAAGATGTATATTTCCAACATTCCTTCATTCCCCACCATCTCCTATTTCAGCCCTTCAGGGCAAAAATCTCCCCAGGATTAAACCTGATTTGTTTGGTCACAGCATGGAGTGTCTGTTGAGGTACCTCAGGTTGGGGATCTCTTTGGGCTACGAACCAGAAGGTTCAGCACGTAAGGTTCAACTCACTTGGCATTAAAAATGTAAATGCCAGGTGGCCAAACAACCAGGGTAAGTCATTGAATCCTGAATTAGATCTTTTAAAAGGGGGAGGATCTTCTACAGGCACTGATCTTTCTCAAGTGGTGATGAAGCAGAGCTTGAGAACTGGTTTAGCACAGGTTCAGAGAGAGATCCTCGTAGCCAGGCAAGCCTTCCTCACACTCCTTACATTCAGGAAAAGGATATTGGATAGCTGCTTTTTAGGATGTTGGCTTGCTTGGTGGGTTTTGGGTTGTTTGGTTTTTTTGGTTTTTTTTTTTTTTTTTTAATTTCAGCTGTCTGCTGTAGGATAATGTGATTGGTATCCAAATACAGGATGAGTGAGAAACAAAATAAATCGAATGAGGGTGACTTCCTTCAGATTATTCCATATTTATGCAGTTATTATGAATGTTTAAGAAAATATATCTATACCTATATATGCAATTATCAGGCTGGTGTGATAAAAGGTTGAAAAATTATGTACAATGCATTCACATTTAACTTGGAAAGACCTCTTTTTACCTTTAGATATTTTGAAATAGCTCATTTTTTTTTTCCTTTCTACCCCATCCTTATAGTTATTGTGAAAGAACACACTGATTAAATTTTTTTCAAGGTCATTTTCATATTTTTCATTAACGTTTGCATATAACAGAAACAAATCAACCACTGCTTCTGAAACCAGGAGGACAAAGGCAGGGAGATTTGAAGAGACTTGACAGGAAACCAGCCCTCTGCTTTTAAAGAGGGGAAAAAATCAATAATTAAATGTGCAGTTCTCATAAGCACAGCAGGGATGGTACATAATGCCACAAAGGTAGAAATTTATAAAAATCTGATCAGCTAAATGACATTTGCAAAAATGCTTCTTTCAGGGGAGTTCTGACTTGTTAAAGCCCATTGTAGATTTTTGTGAAATATGCTTCCTTATAATTTAGTTTGATGCACCTGAAAATTAGAAATGTAAGCACTTCTGGGGGGTGGCTGCTGCTGGTAACAATACATGAAATTCTGCTTTCACTGTCCTGAAAATATGCTTGGACAAAGTTCTGATTTCAGCACTCAGTTGAGTTTACAGTGGAGTAAGTTGGAGTAAATATTTTACAATAAAACTGTAACTTAAACCTCCAAAAATCCACTCTAAACAGAAGGGAAAAAAAAGGCAAAGGAGCAAAGCAAAACAAATTATAAAATAGTCTCATTACCTGAATTTATCCCAGTGTGAAACTGGGAAATCTGAGACTGAAATTTACCTTTCTTCAGCTCCAAATGTAACTACAGAAACCATCTGTTATTTGATTTGGTCACTAGATCTGGACACACAACAGCAAATACCTTTTCAGATAAGGAGAAGGAAATGTATTCTAAGTTGGATTTTCTGGATTGTTCTTTGTTAG
This sequence comes from Emberiza elegans, assembly GCA_024865655.1. Classification (NCBI taxonomy): domain Eukaryota; kingdom Metazoa; phylum Chordata; class Aves; order Passeriformes; family Fringillidae; genus Emberiza; species Emberiza elegans. Next base: position 3,967,284 of record JALJVW010000084.1, on the reverse strand, counting down.
AAGGTGAGCTCAGCTGGAAGCAGAGACTCTTTTTAAGATATGAATTGAAATGGAAAGAATCACAAACAGCTATAAATATGGAATTTCTGTGAAGAAAGAAAGGAGCTACAGGATAAAAGTGAAAGGAGCAATTGTTTTAATCCTATTAAGGGCCTGATTAATGCAATTAAAGAAACACGTTTCAATTAGACCACGTTTCAAGCTGCTTTACTCCAAGGCACTTCTCCCTGAGGTACCACCCTTTAGCATCCCAGATATGACATCGAGGTTGGCACTGGCAGTACAATCCTTCGGTCCCATTTATCCAGCAGGAATTAATTTTCTTTTCATAGTTTTAATAATTTGGGCCTAAGGGATTTAGACATGTGGAACAGAGATATAGGTGGGATAAATCACAAGTTCAGATTTCTTCATTTGTGGTAAAACAAACGCCCTCGGTGTTCTTTTGTTAGGAGGCTGGCAAAGCAAACAGAGGAATCATTTTTATGTTTTGCTGTTTGAGGGAGAGGAAGGAAGATTTTTGAGGGCTGAAAACCCAGCCTTGATAAGCTGAACTCATTCTGGGGAATGATGGCTGTGGCCAGGGTGGGTGTTATGGGATGATGGAGCAATGGGCACCTCAAAGAGAAGGCAGGTGCTTGTTTTGTTCAGTGAAAAATCTCAGGAAGGTCAGGGGGAAATGCAGAATATTTATTTGTGAAGCTCACTGCCAAACCTCGGACTATGGAAAAAATAAAGCAACTGTGCAGGGAGAGGGAATAATGCAGCTTGGATCCATCCTGGGCTCATGAAAATCCTAAAACCACCCCAAATCCACAGAAAACACCTTTTCAATTCCTAATTAATTTTGGTACTCTGGACATCATTTGGTAAAGGATGTCCTTAACTTTTCATTGTGTAGGGAGAGCTGGAATCTCCTGAATAGGATTTTCCTGTAAAATTAAAAATGGGATTTTCAATGTGAAAATGTGTTGACTTTCACATTAGCACCCCAGACCTATCCCTGAATATGGGGCAAATATCTGTAGAACTTCACAAATGAAAAAAAAGGAAATGTTGATTGTGAATGAGGGAAAAAAATCCCAAACTTAAGTGATGAAACATCAAGGTACTTCCTTTTTTCCCAAGTGCTTCAAAAGGACTTATTTTGCCATTGACTTATCCTGTTCATTCCTCAATCTGAGGTAGATTAAGAGAAAAAGCATGAGGGGAAGGCAGCTTTTGACCCTGAAGAGAAATTTTCTGTTTGGTTTGGAAAAGGAAAAAAAAAACCACAAGAAAGAAAGAAAAGTGCTATGTAATAAATGAAATAAAGCTACGTACAAGTTCCATCCAAGAGACCTCACAGACCTGGGAATGAAAAATTTTAGATGAACCCCTGATTTGCTCTGATGGAGAATGCTATGGAGGAGAAATAAAATAAATATAAAACAAACAAACAGGAGTGAGTTTCAATAGAAGACTGGCTTGTTGTCAAGAGCAGCATCTGCAGAACAAGAATTAGAGGGCTACCTCACACTCAGTGCTTCTGGGTACCAGATGCTCACCAGCTGAGGTCATGAAGACATCCTCACCACAGGGCATGGATGTGCACATCTGAATCTCACTGGATTTTCATGCATTAGTCCAAAAATAAACAACAACAACAACAAAAAAAAAAAACCAACACAAAAACCCAAAAACAAAACCCTGTAAGAATTCCATAAAGGAGTTGAACGTATTTGCTTATTTTAGGCAACCCAAAAATGTTGAGAGCTCAGCGATGAAAAATTCTCCTCAAATAAAGGAAGAGTTCTAGCAAAGTTAGTCCTGCTCTCCTCCCTTGTCCTGGTGAAGGTAGAGATGGCGAAGCCTTGATGTACAAAAATAATGTAAATGCAAGAAAGTCACCATAATTGACTGCTGCTGCTTCCTTCTGCTTTCATTTTTGAGCATCAATGGGTCACAGATTGACTTGCTTTGCATGGAGACAAATGAGTTTGGAGGGGAACATCCACTCTTATGAAAAGGTTGGTAAAAAGATCAGCTACAGGTGAAATGTTTAGGAAAAGACTGGTAGAAAATATGGCCTAGGAAGACAGTTCAATTAATAAATAGCAAAAAAACTCATAAAAAAGGATGGGTTTTTTAGTAGTTAGTGAAATCAAACCAAATGTGTTGGACTAACATCATGGCAGGAGATATTGAGTGCTTCTCCAAAAAAAACCAGTCTCAAAAAGCCATTCAAGCAAATGATCAGTCTGACAGGAGTGAAGAATAATTCTCACAGGAGTATAGAAAATCCTCATATTTTTCTTTGAAACATGGAAAAACCAAACCAACAAAAAAAAATGAAAGAATAATGAGACCAGCTAATATCCAAGAGTGCTGCTGAACCATTCCCAGCTGGAGGTGACACAGGGTTTTCCCAGGTATTGGTGGGATGGGTGATGGGCTTTGCAGCACAATCCTCCCCAGCCAGCTGCAGAACAGAGCATAAATACAAATAAAATCTAAAAAAGAGTGAGTAAGACAGTGGTGAGGGCAGGGGATTGGAACTATGTGATCCTTATGGTCCCTTCCAACCTAAACCATTTATAATTATTGCAAGGAAAGTCCCAGGAATTTTGACATTAAATGTTTTTGTTGGTTGAAAGGAAACTGAGAAAAGTGCAATTAAAGTAAATCTTGGGTTTGGTTAAAAATCCTGTGTTCGTGACTGTCAATCAAATCCAGCATGGACATTCCATGGGAACACAGGAGCAGTAGGAACTTCCCTCCACCTGCCACCTTCGAGGTGTAGATGTTGGCATCAATTTATACATTTAGCGCTGCAGCCTGTTTTGCCATCAGGGACATCCACACTGGTAAAAAAAAAAAACAATGTATTCCACTGCCACAGCAGGGCTGGATCGATCTGCAGCTTTTCCCAGGTTGACATCTGACAGTGCTTTCAAGGGCCAGCACATTTTGTTAGCAAGGTGTCAAGCCACAGCCAGCTCAGGGTGCAGCTCAACTGTGCATAAATGCACTCAGCGTGCTGACAGACTGAATGAAGCTGCAGGGAGCTGCAAAGGCTTTATCCTGGGGGAAAAGAGGCCCAGGGGGGGATCTGACCACTCTCCACAACCCCCTGAAATGAGGACGTGGCCAGCTGGGGTTGGTCTCTTCTCCCAGGCAACCACAGGACAAGAGGAGATGGTCTTAAGCTGTACCAGGGGAGAACATCAGGAGAATTTCCTCACTGAAAGGGTGATCAGACATTGGAAGGGGCTGCCCAGGGAGGTGGTGGAGCCATCATCCCTGAAAATGCTCAAGGAAAGGCTGAATGTGGCACTCAGTGCCATCATCTGGTTGACAAAACGCAAGGTGGTGTTTTGTGATAGGCTGGATTTGAGGATCTCCAGCCTATTTAATTTTGTGATTCTGAGGTTGGGGAGTTTTGGGGACTTGTGCTGAATCTCTTCTAATACAAGTTGTTGTCTGGTGTGTTGTTACCGTTGAAGTAACTCCGATTTTTCAGGCTACTCAGGTCTTTTCCTGATGCTGCTCTATCCATGACATATCCCTCCCCATCTTGCATCTTCCTCCAGGTAGGTTCAGCAACTTGGGATCAGCTCTTTCTCCAGGCAGTTAGGGACAGGACAATGAAAACAGCGTTGAGTCATGCCAGAGAAGATTTAGGTTGGATATTAGGAAAAAAGTCTCCATTTAAAGAGTGGTTGGACACTGGAATAGGCTGCCCAGAGAAGTGGTGGAGTCGCCATCCCTGGAAATGTTCAAAAAATGACAGATGTGGCACTTTCTGATAGGGCTTAGTGGGCAAGGTGGTGATTGGTCCAAGGTTGGACTCAGTGATCTTGGATGTCTTTTCCAACCTCAACAATTCTGCAATTCTGTGAAAAATAAGTCTTCCCTTCCACCTTCTGGAGGTGAGTCCTTTTCTTATTTCTCTCCATGAATAGATCTGAAATTATTTTGTTTTGATTTTATTTTGAAAAAATTCTGCTGACTCTTTACCTGGTCTTCAGGGATTGGAACTGCATTTAGAGAATGAACCACAAAAACCCCATCCATGGGGCAGAGCTTTGCAAGTTTATGCCTGTTTCTCTCTGAAGAGCCATCTGTGGATGGCTACACAGGGGCCAACATTTTATTCATTTGTGCAAACAAAGCAGGTACACCAGGATTGTTTGATCTGCTGGAGAACACCAATTCAACAGCTTCTTTCTGTTGTTCAATCCTAACCAGCTTTGGATGATAAAGTACAAGGAAGACCAGGGAAAAGCAATAAAACAACACCCAAGCTGCCTGTCACTGAAGGCAGGGCTGCTGAAAAAGGCTGGGGAGTATGTTGGAGATGGAATCCAATTCCTGGTGTCCACTGGGTGTTGGTGGCAATGTCCATGGATGCAGCAGGTGAGTGCCACAGCCAGCAGGCACAGCAGGAATTTCACAGCCTCTGGCGCTGGGGGAGAGCCGACAACATCCCTCAGCTGGTGCAGCAGCAGCATGGTCAGAGTGGGGGCTGTATTCTGCTTTCTTTCTGCCACACTATTCCTGTTCCAATTCCACAATGATTCTCCAGATTCAAGGCAATGACACCCAAAGCAGGCTATGACTTGGTGGCTCTTTTGCTGCATGCTGGAGAGCACTCAAGTATTTGGAGAGAAACTTAAATTTAAAATGAAAATTAAAAGTAAGCTCGACTTTGTCTCCCACGTCGTTCTGCTGCTTTGTATTTCTCTGTGCTCTCATTTCCTGCTGCACAGATCAATCTGCTGCCTGGTCTTGGGCATGCTGCTCTCATTTCCAAATCCTTGGACTTTCAGGTCTTACTTTATGGCTTGCTGCTGATCCTCTGCTATGTTTAAATCCTCTCTAAATGCAATACCCAGAATTCAATGTCTTCCCTGCCAACACAATTCAGCTTTATGCAAGCAGTACCTATATTCAGCATTCTTTTTCTCTCTACAGTGACTTTCCAGGTTGATACAGAAATATGTCATCTCTCCTTTGTCCTCCAGCATGTCTGCTCCTAAAAGTTGTGAATTCTAGTTGCCATTTATAGAGGCTTTCAGCCAATTAATGACCATCATCTTTGTGATCATGGTGGAAAAGATTTGTTTCTGTGTGTTATTTGGGATTAGTCTCTATCAGAGCCCAAGGGTCCAAGCAGAGCTTCAGTCCCCTCTTCACTTTGACTCTATTATCTCTTTTAGCACCAAAAAAAGCCATGTCTTACCAAATTAAAATTCCTTTTGGCCCTGGAAAAGTAGCATCAGTAGTAAAACAGCTATTCAATATCCTCACTGATCCCACCAGAGCTATTTCAAAATCTATGGTCAAAAAATTTTTCTTCTGTTTATACATTTTTTAAAATGTTTATTCTGTTTTATCCCCCCCCCCAAAAAAAAAACAACAGAAAAAGCCAAAACAAAAAAGCACTGAACTGAACAAAGAGCACACCAAGTTCATCTCTGACTGGAAAATCGGAAATAAAATTTAGCTTTCATGTGACTCACAGCACAACAACCAGAGCTGGTGAACACTGGGCTCAGCTTTCTCAAAAACCATTCAAAGGGGTTAAGTTTATGCACCCCTGAGAGAATTTTTAATTTTGAGTTTCCAGGGAGCTGCAAGCCCAAGCTGCTCTTCCAGGGAGGGCAAACCAGGATGGGGGGGGACAGGAAGGGGAGCTGGGGCAGCACCCTCACCACCAAGGGCTCAGCATCCAAAGCAAGAGCAGAGCAGGTCCAGTGACAAAAATCAGGCTCAGCCCAAGGGTCAGGGACCTCCAGAGAGGAAATAAAGGAGCTCCAAGGCCAAGACAGAGAGACAAATGAGTGAGTTGGGTTCAGCACAGTGCATGGGCAAGAAGGGGCAGAGTAATGGCACCAAGGGACCCAGAGCAAGGAAATGAATTTATCTCCCAAGCAAAGGTGCTCCTCCCATGGAGGCATCTCACAGCTCTGTAATCCAAGGATGCAGAGGGGTGTGTCGCAGACCTGGCCTAAATTATGGTCATACAAAACCCTGGGGCAAGGGGAAAATAAAGAAAGTGTCTGTGCACAAGCTTTGGCACAAAGCAGCTGCTTCTGTACTCATAACTCAAAGAGAGATGAGGCAGAGGCACAAATGGTGGCTCTTCATCATCCATGCATTCTGTAGGGTGCAGCTTTGTCCTGTTTTCCCAGAAATCATCCAGGTCCTGTGTAGCACGTGGCAGGGACCATTCCCAGTGTTTGGATGCTGTCCTCTTTCTGCACAGGAGATGGCCCTGCTCATTTCAGGGGGTAGGATTAGGTGACGTTTAAAGGTCACTTTCAACCCAAACCATTTCATGTTTCTATTTCATAATTTAATCATGAGGACATAACCAGGCCTTGGATTCCCAGGACAGCCCCCGGCCCTATTTAATTCAGCAGGAGGGATACATTCCCTCCTCAATTCTACCATCACATTCATTTCCCCTCTTCCTATAAATCCTCCTTATTTCTAGCCCTGATGCTAATCAAACATAACCAGAACTCAGAATTCCAGCAGCTTGTTAAAGTGAAATGTGGTGATTATCTGTTGCCCTTAAGAGAGAGTACAATGCCAGCTCCCACAAATGTCAAATCAATGCCTGTGTGGCTCAGCTGCCTCATCCAAAGGACTGCTGAGGACACCCACCATGATTTTATTGACTACACTTCTGTGGAAATCATTGGGACAACAAATCTGGGACACCTGGAAGCCACATAGAAAATTCTGGGATAAAGTGATTTATGGGATTTAATAGCTTTGAACTGAAGGAGGGTAGATGCAGATGAGATGTTAGGAAGAAATTCTTCCCTGTGAGGGTGGTGAGGCCCTGGCACAGGCTGCTGTTGTGACTTCCCCATCCCTGGAAGTGTCCAAGGCCAGGTTGGATGGGGCTTGGAGCAACCTGGGATAGTGAAGGTGTCCCTGCCCATGGCAGGGATTTGGAACTGGATGATTTTTCAGGTCCCTTCCAACCAAAGCCATTCCATGATTCTATGATTTGTCCCCAACACCCAGTCTAAGCAAAGTTGACAAAAAATGATCAATTTCATCACCTTTGTCAAACTAAATCAGCAATTTTGGCCCTAAAGCAGTTTTCAAACTTGAAACTTTGGAGAGGAGAAGGCAGGGGACGAGGAGAGGATGAGAATGAAAATCAAAGAATGATTCATGGCTGCAGCATTTTCTGATTAGATAATGATGCTTTGTGATACAATATGAACATGTCCTGTTTACACTGGACCTTGCAGCGTGATCTGACAGGCAACAGTAAAAGCAATTATACAAACACCATTCCTGAAATATGCTTCACCAGATACTGTTACAGATATCCAGTGCTAGAGACTCCAAAATCTCCCCAGGAAGTATTTCAATCTCCTTATCATTAAACAGCTTTTCTTAATATCAGCCCTGATTCTTTCCTGCTGCAGCTTAAGTCCATTACTTCTTGTTCTTCCCAACTGTAATAAACAAACAAAAAAACCCCAGTGATTATTCTTTTCCTTTATGCAGCAGACTTTTATGCACCAAGAGACCTTTATCTTCAATTCTATCTTTTCTTTTTTAGTTTAAGCAATTCTTTTTGTGATCTTTCCTCTGCAGCCTGGCTTGGCAGGTCTCAGATCCCTCCTGCTGCTTTCCCATGCCCTGAGTAACTGCCCCAAAGTGCCTCAAAGAGAGTGCCCAGCACCAGAAAGAAGATTAAAGTGCCCTATTCTAATGTGATGAAGAGTCACAAAAAAGCCACATTAGGATTAATTAATTTAATAGAGAATTAAATTAATTAAAGCCGCATTAAAGTAAAATTAATTAAAGAAATTTTTTTGTGAGGAAACTAAAGCTTGTGTTCTCAACCCAGGCAGAATAAACTGCCCTGAAATGGGATCTCTCCTGCTCAGTGTGGCTCACTCCCATCTAAAGACAAAAATCTGGATATGAGCTGCCCTGTGGGGTCTGGCACATCCGCACAGAGCTGAGGGATGGAACACAGGACACGTTTGGGGCTCGTACAGACCACATAGTCTGGGGGACCCTGTGGCATCACTGATCCCATCTCCCAGCAGCCATATGAAAACAAAATGCTTCCTAAATCTTTGGTGAGGATGTAGGGCACCTGGGCAACACAGCCAGTGATTAATTCCTGATTGGATACACCCAAAGTAGTTGAGATGGATCCCACCCCATGCATCAGCTGAGCTGTAAGGAATTCCATGTTCACGCTCATTGCTCGTGGCAAAGAAAAGCAGCACTTGGATTTTCTTCTTGAGATGTAAGGAAGCCATGCTGATAGTCACCAAAAATTAGGTTTAATTGTTTCTTCACTAGTTTCAGATCTATTTAAATCTTGCCTGGATAGGGAGAAACATGGCCTAGTATAAACAAGATTGCAGTCCCTCAAACTAGAGCAAGATTAGCATCCTTATACTACTCAATATTCAGTAATAAACCCTTTTAAAGTCACAGCTGGGAAGAACCAGGGAAGCTTGGAGACTTGGAGCAGAATTTAAGATTTCTCTGCTTAGAAAAAAATAAACTTACCTTCACACTCATGAATTCTCCCCAGTACTATTAAATCAGCAAATGTGATCTGTACAGTGGATAAAGCTCTATTCTCCTTCCCTTAATGTGCCTTTGACATCAGTGAAAGCCTGAAGTTACAGATTATTTCCTTTTCTTTAAACTCTTAACCAAAAAAAAAAATGTTTTAGAAAAAAGGTAATATCCACTGGGACAGACTCTAAAGAGGAAAGATAAATACAAATAGAGTTTATTTTACTTTTTATATGCTTCAGGTCTGTGTAAGAAAAATGTCTTCCACAGTAAAAAGAACTGATGCAAGAATTGTTTCTTGTAAATGGACAGCACTGTTGTCTGTAAAAAGGAAGAATTATACCTCGTGGCTCACTAGACAAAACCCAAAAAACTATGAAGAATATACCCAAGCCTACTAAAAATGGATCAAATGGAGCACTTACTGTAACATAAAAATCATAATGAATTTTCGACCCACCTTGTAAATTGTTTTTCCTAGAGTCACTTTAAAAAAAAAAAGGAAAACTGAAGTTGTGCTTTGTGAAGGGGAGCAGGTTCCTGTAGATGTTTCCTAGTCTCCTAAATTCATTCTGCAGAAAACCTTAATCCCTTAATTCCCCAGCAGAGAATTTAGGAATGGCTGAATCTTGTCAAAGGCTTGAGCTGACAATGCCGAACTCATAACAGGGCGTGAGGTAGAAGAAAATTAAGAGACATCAGAGCTGGCCATAGAAGAATCTTTTAAACAAGGACAATCCTCACATGATAGAATTGTAGAAAATATTTCTCTGAAGACCAGAAAGTCAAGTGTCTCTTTGTCTAAGGAAATCCTTTCTCCTCGCAAAGAGAGATATGCACTGACCCTTTCAAAGTGAAATGAAATCCCAAATTGTCCCACCCTGCACAGAACTCCTTACTTTTCATTCCTCATTTCAAAATGCTTCCAAGACCTTTGCGTGTTGCTGAAGTCAGATTTAGAAAGGCTATAATTGACTCTCTTTTCTCCTCTTGAGCACAAGTTGAACTTAACAATTCCCATTCTCCACTTCTGATAGTGCCAGGCCACGACCCCAGAGCTGTGCTACAAAGGTGTCCTACCAGGCCTGTGATTTCTTTCAGGTTGTCCAGGTTTAGGGCAAATTTGGGAGAGAATCCCTCAAAGGATCTCCGGTAGTACAACAGATCCAATCAGCCCCTCCCCCCAACTGGTCCGGGAGAAAATATCTCCTTGGAGAAAGGTGGAGAAAAACTGTTTATTAAACAGTCAAATCTACACAATCTCAAACAGTAAGATCCCTTGCCACTCCAAAGGAGATGACAAACTGAGAAAGTCCCTTCCCTGGGGTGCAGCTCGGCTCACTCAGTCTCTGATCAGTCCCTCCGGTGCTGGGAATGTCGCAGGCCAGGCCCGGCCCGGTGGGCCACAGGTGCAGCTGCCGGCGCTCCCCTGGGTGTTCAGTCCAGAGCAGGTTTTTAAGAGGTCCAAAAGAGAAGGGAGAAAAGAAAACAAAGATCCAGGGAACTTCTTTGCCCTAGCTAGCTAACTAAAAGCAAAGGAGAGCACTGTCCCGTTGCCGGTGCAGCCACAGACAACACAGCCCGCAGCAGGAATGTGTAGGAGTGAGTACAGTTCTGGAAAAAACCTGCCGCTTCTTCTCTCCCCCCCTTCACTCTCTGGAACACTCTTAAAGGTGCAAACTTATTATTCAGCATGAACAGAAGAAGACGATTGGGGATAAAAGCATCATATAGTCAACCCAGGACATTCCACCCCTTATCCCCATATCGTCTGCTTACTACTAAAACTTACTACTAAAAAAAAAAAAAAAAAAATAATAATATAAATTCTAACTCTACAAACACATACATTATACATCCAATATACAGCTATACACAGACAATGGTAATAACATTCAGCAAACAGTGATATTTACACATAGGTTTCACCTAACAATCAAATCTCCCTGAGGTACACATCGTGTTCTTCCATCTTTTTGCATTATCCACCATGTGCAACCTGGTCCCTGAGCAAAAACAACCCCACGAATGGGTTTGTCTGTATACGAGGCAGGATTAATCCAAACTGTCTTTCCTAACAAACCTCTGACATGTACCACTGGGACTTTGTCTCCATCTACTCTATGCAAAGGCTCAGACTGGGCAGGGCCCGCTCGGTTAGTAGAGCCTCGGGTGTTAACTAACCAGGTGGCTCTTGCCAGATGCTGCTCCCAGTTCTTGAAAGATCCCCCACCTAATGCTTTCAATGTGGTTTTTAACAGTCCGTTGTATCTCTCCACTTTGCCTGCAGCTGGTGCATGGTAGGGGATATGGTACACCCACTCAATGCCATGTTCCCTAGCCCAGGTGTTGATAAGGCTGTTCTTGAAATGAGTCCCGTTGTCTGACTCTATCCTCTCAGGGGTACCATGTCTCCACAGGACCTGCTTTTCAAGGCCCAGGATGGTGTTCCGAGCCGTAGCATGAGGCACAGGGTAGGTTTCCAACCATCCCGTGGTGGCTTCCACCATGGTCAGCACGTAGCGCTTGCCCTGGCGTGTCTGGGGCAGTGTGATGTAGTCAATCTGCCAGGCCTCTCCATACTTGTACTTTGACCATCGCCCACCGTACCAGAGTGGCTTCACTCGCTTGGCCTGCTTGATGGCAGCACACGTCTCACAGTCATGGATGACCTGAGAAATACTGTCCATAGTTAGATCCACCCCTCGGTCTCGTGCCCACTTATAGGTGGCATCCCTGCCCTGATGGCCTGAGGCATCGTGGGCCCATCGAGCTAGGAATAACTCTCCTTTATGTTGCCAATCTAAGTCTATCTTTGACACTTCTATCTTTGCAGCTTGGTCTACCTGCTCGTTGTTTTGGTGCTCCTCATTAGCTCTGCTCTTGGGGACATGGGCATCCACATGGCGGACCTTCACAGACAGCTTCCCTACCCTGGTAGCAATGTCTTTCCACTCATCAGCAGCCCAGATTGGTTTTCTCCACGCTGCCAATTAGCCTGTTTCCACCTCTCCAGCCATCCCCACAGGGCATTGGCTACCATCCATGAATCAGTATAAAGGTAGAGCTTTGGCCACTTCTCTCTCTCAGCAATGTCCAGGGCCAGTTGAACAGCTTTGAGTTCTGCAAGTTGGCTTGATCCACCTTCTCCTTCAGTGGCCTCTGCGACCTGTCGTGTGGGGCTCCATACAGCTGCTTTCCACTTCCGGTTCATTCCCACAATGCGACAACAAGAACCATCAGTAAAAAGAGCGTATCGTGCATCTTCTGCTGGCAGTTGGTTGTATGGTGGAGCTTCTTCAGCACGTGTCACTTCTTGTTCTCCTTCATCAGCGAGACTAAAGCTTTCACCTTCCGGCCAGTTCGTAATTATTTCCAGAATCCCAGGGCGATTCAGTTTTCCCATGCGGGCGCGCTGTGTGATAACAGCAATCCATTTGCTCCACGTAGCACTGGTGGCATGGTGCGTAGAGGGAACCTTTGCTTTGAACATCCACCCCAGTACTGGTAGTCGGGGTGCCAGGAGGAGTTGTGCTTCAGTGCCTATTACCTCTGAGGCAGCCTGGACTCCTTCATAGGCAGCCAAGATTTCTTTCTCTGTTGGAGTATAGTTGGCTTCAGACCCCTGTAGCTTCGACTCCAAAATCCCTAGTGGTCGGCCTCGAGTCTCCCCAGGCACCTTCTGCCAAAGGCTCCAGGACAGACCATGGTTCCCGGCTGCAGAGTAGAGCACGTTCTTCACCTCTGGTCCTGTCCTGACTGGGCCAAGAGCTACTGCATGAGCAATCTCCTGCTTGATCTGTGCAAAGGCTTGCTGCTGCTCAGGGCCCCAGTGGAAAGTGTTCTTCTTACGGGTGACCAGGTAGAGAGGGCTCACGATCTGACTGTATTCAGGAATGTGCATCCTCCAAAAACCTATGGCTCCTAGGAAAGCTTGTGTTTTTTCTTGCTGGATGGTGGAGACATTGCTGTGATCTTGTTGATGACGTCAGTGGGAATCTGACGCCGTCCATCTTGCCACTTCACTCCCAGGAACTGGATCTCTTGAGCAGGTCCCTTGACTTTGCTCTTCTTGATGGCAAAGCCAGCTTTTAGGAGAATCTGGATGATTTTCTCCCCTTTCTCGAACACTTCTGCAGCTGTGTTCCCCACACAATGATGTCATCAATATATTGCAGATGTTCTGGAGCCTCACCCCTTTCTAGTGCAGCCTGGATCAGTCCATGGCAGATGGTGGGGCTGTGCTTCCACCCCTGGGGCAGCCGGTTCCAGGTGTACTGCACACCCCTCCAGGTGAAAGCAAACTGAGGCCTGCATTCTGCTGCCAGAGGAATGGAGAAAATGCATTGGCAATGTCTATAGTGGCATACCACCTTGCTGCCTTGGACTCAAGCTCATACTGGAGTTCCAGCATGTCCGGCACAGCAGCGCTCAGTGGTGGAGTCACTTCATTCAATGCACGGTAGTCCACAGTCAATCTCCATTCTCCTTCAGATTTACGCACAGGCCAAATGGGGCTGTTGAAGGGTGAGTGGGTCTTGCTGACCACCCCTTGGCTCTCCAGCTCTCGGATCATCTTATGGATGGGGATCACAGCATCTCGATTTGTTCGGTACTGTCGGCGGTGCACTGTTGAGGTGGCAATTGGTACTCGTTGCTCTTCCACCTTCAGGAGACCTACTGCAGATGGGTTTTCTGACAGTCCAGGCAAGCTGTTCAGCTGCTTTACACCCTCTGTCTCTACAGCAGCTATTCCAAATGCCCATCTGAGTCCCTTTGGGTCTTTGAAATACCCACTTCGAAGGAAGTCTATACCTAAAATGCATGGGGCCTCTGGGCCAGTTACAATAGGGTGTTTCCTCCACGCATTTCCAGTCAGGCTTACCTCAGCTTCCACCAAAGTAAAATCCTGGGATCTCCCTGTCACACCAGCAATAGAAACAGACTCTGTCCCCACATGTCTCGATGGGATTAATGTACATTGTGCACCAGTGTCAACTAAAGCTTTGTATTCTTGTGGTTCAGATGTGCCAGGCTAACGAATCCACACAGTCCAAAAAACACGGTTTTCCCCAGCCTCTACCTGGCTAGAGGCAGGGCCCCTCTAAGCCTGATTATCCTTCTTTCCCTGGGCATATGTCTTGGAGGTTCCTTCAAGGGGATCAAAAATATTGTCATTATCATCATATATGACAGTTCGGTTACTGGCCACTGGAGCTGCTTCCCTTTTGGAACTTCCTCTCTGAGTCTTCAATTCACGCACCCGTTGTGCCAGAGCAGCAGTCGGTTTTTATGCCATCTCCCATGTTTTCTCCACAATCACGCAGGTAGAACCACAGCTCAGCTCGTGGGGTGTACCTTCTCTCGCCATCCAGGGAACGTCTGCCTTGGGTACCAGAACCTCTGATCTGTATTGCCTGAGATTTGGAGAAGGTCTTCTTTAATCTGCTCTCTGAGCTTCTTATGATTCTCCTCTATCTTGTCCTCTAATGCCTGCAGACGTGTTTCCACCGCTGCAATTCTGGCATGTGTTGGACCATGCACAGCATCTGAATATGCTCGGAGCTTCTTTGCCATATCAAGCACAGTCTCCTCACCATCATCTCGCTTCATTATTGCTAAAGCAGAAGCATATTCTCGTGGCCCAAGTCGTACAAGTTTCCTCCACATCACAGATGTGCATAGTACCAAGTCTGGATTTACAGTGTTTGCATCATCTGAGAAGGCAATCTCTGCCACTGCCATTTCCCTCAAGCGTTGAATCCCTTGTTCTATTGTTTTCCACTGGGTTTGTTGCATGTAGAGATCGTCTGCACACAGGTATCTTAGTGCTACACTTAGGACCCGTGCCCAGAGGCTGAGAGGGTTAGCCTCCCTCATCATTTCTTGGTCAATGACAGGATCCTGTGACAGGGATCCCAAATGCCTTGCTTCAGTGCCGTCCAGAATTGTAGCCTCGCCTGCAGCATCCCAGAGACGGACTAACCAACTAATTATGGATTCATCAGGTCGTCGGGTGTAATCCTTCCTTAGGCCACGAAGGTCCTTCAAGGAATAAGACTCAATATTGGCCCCTTGTGCTGTGTCAGTTGCGTTAACTTTGGCTTTTATATCAGTTGGTGCTGAGGGTCCTTCGCCTGGATCATCATCATCAGTCACTGGCCGATTGGTTTTGCTTGTGTGCTTTCTCCCTGCAGCAACTGCCAGCGGCTTAGGCTCTCTATCTGGTTTAGCTGCTGGCTTCGAGCCTGGGATGACTGTGGTAGCTGCTGCTTTGTCTCCCTGCCCCCCTGCCTCTGTCTGCTGCCCTACACTATCTAACAGAGTGCGATAAGCACAGGCCAGGGCCCAGCTTATTGCAATTAGCCTTTTCTCCTTAGAATCGTCATGGCACTTCTCTTTCAGGTATTTCCCCACCTCAGCTGGGTTCTGAATTTGTTCCTGTGGAAAATCCCAGTCTACAGGATCAGAAAATTCCTTCAGGGTTTGGCCTATATTTTCCCATTCTCCACACCACTCAGGATTTTTCACACCTGCATCTGCTTCTGGGTCAGGGGTCTCACCAACTCTTCTGGATATCTCAGCCCTCATTCTAGAGAAGCTGCGAACCATATAGAGGAAGCTTACCAGATTAAATACCAGAAAGATGGTCTCTTTAACATTCAGGGGAAACTGAACATTCTCAAAAAGTGACATAACAGATCCAAAGGAGAAGAAGGAAAGGAAAGGCTGGAAAGCCTTATTCCCGGCTCCTCCTCTAACAGACTGGGTGTAATTACTAATAAATTCCCAAAACATACTACTGGAATTGAGATGCAGGGTGGGACGAAGAAACCATAAACCATACATATCGTAAACAGATGCCAGCATCTTTGTAAATGCTTTATAAATCGTTATCACCAAGGCCAACACAACAGCTATTCCAATCTGTACCCCTCTACCATAGAAATTACGTGTTATGGACAATAATCCTAGTGACCAGAAAGGTATTGTAACCTCAAAAATGTCTAGAGCCCAGAGCCACATGAAGGCCTCTACCCCAAGAGACATTACAAATTGAAGCAGCATGGCTACTGACAGCAAACACAACCAACACACAATCAATAAAGCTTTTTTCCACCTTTTCCAGCTGCGCGTTGGGCGCCAATAGATGTATCTGTACAGGTTTAGGGCAAATCAAATTTGGGAGAGAATCCCCCAAAGGAGCTCCGGTAGTACAGCAGATCCAATCAGTCCCTCCCCCCCCAACTGGTCCGGGAGAAAATATCTCCTTGGAGAAAGGTGGAAAAAAACCTGTTTATTAAACAGTAAAATCTACACAATATCAAACAGTAAGATCCCTTGCCACTCCAAAAGAGATGACAAACTGAGAAAGTCCCTTCCCCGGGGTGCAGCTCTGCTCACTCAGTCTCTGTTCAGTCCCTCCGGTGCTGGGAATGTCGCAGGCCAGGCCCGGCCTGGTGGGCCACAGGTGCAGCTGCCGGTGCTCCCCTGGGTGTTCAGTCCAGAGCAGGTTTTTAAGAGGTCCAAAGGAGAAGGGAAAAAGAGAAAAAAAAAAAGGTCCAGGGAACTTCTTTGCCCTAGCTAGCTAACTAAAAGCAAAGGAGAGCTCTGTCCCGTTGCTGGTGCAGCCACAGACAACACAGCCAGCAGCAGGAATGTGTAGGAGTGAGTACAGTTCTGAAAAAAAACCTGCCCCTTCTTCTCTCCCCCCCTTCACTCTCTGGAACACCCTTAAAGGTGCAAACTTATTATTCAGCATGAACAGAACAAGACGATTGGGGATAAAAGCATTCATATAGTCAACCCAGGACACTTACACAGTCTCACACTGCCTCCCCAAGGCTGGTCACTATTCTTGGGTGAGAAAAGAAATTATACCCTGCTGAGAGTTGAAGGCCTGGCTCTCAGAAGCATCTTGATGAGAGAAAAATATGAAAATACAAATTAAACATGGATCAGCAAAAAGTTGACTGTGAAAGATGAGAAGCAGGAGGGTATCCAGAAGATAGTGTTCAAATCAAGCCAAGAAAGAGAATTGGTCCCTTCTCTGTACAGCCTGATATCTGTAGCACTCACCTTGTTTCTTTGGGACTGCTGGGAGCCCCTGGGTGCTGATGAGCCACTGATGACTCCACCATAAACCCAAGGAAATGGTGACCCACTGGCTTACTGCCAATTCTGGGAGAAACAAGCCCAGTTTGGTGCCTTCAGAGGGTCTCAGCAAATCAAGGTTTGACATTCCCACCTGCTGCTGAAGGGAAGGCACTTCCCAGGCTGCATTCCCTCTCCCAGTGAGTCAGGAGCTCACCTGAGGATCCCCTGTGGGCTGTGGGACATGGCCCTGGCAGCTCCCTGTCCATGTCCAGGGCAGAGTGTGTGGGTCTTGCCCCACCCACACCATCACTGGAGGCAGTTTTGGGGTGATAAACTCTTATTCTATGGCAGCTCTGAGGCCTCCAGAGGAGCTTCAGGCTTGGTCATCACGGAGTGACAGGATGAGAGGAAACGGCCTCAAGTTGTGCCAGGAGAGGTTTGATTAGATATTAGGAAATATTTTTTCACCAAAAGGGTGGTCAAGCCCTGGAAAAGGCTTGCCAGGGCAGTGGTGGAGTCACCATCCCTGCAAGTGTTCAAAAAACCTCTGTGTGTATGGCATTTCATTTAGTTTAGTGGTGCACATGATGGTGTGGCTGAGTTGATAGTTGGACTTGTTGAGCTTCTCTAAACTTAATTATTCTATGATTCCATTATATAGGCATCCTCAAAAAAAAAAATCTTTCCAAAGAAACACCTGTTGAAAAACCACAAGTCCCATTTCCCTCCCTCCTCCTCTTTTTGACTGGAAGAGAGGAAGAGGAGTTAATTTAAAGGCAAAGGCCAAAAATAGTGACTGTAAATATTGCCATGAGTCCTTGTTGGCATTTGTGTTTGGTAAGTGAAGTTGCAGAGAGAAGAATCAAAGCTGCCTGAATGGCTTTTAATTCCAAGCCTTGATTGTTCTATTTTCTCTCAGAAAAATACTGCAATTATCTAACAAAGCTCTTCAAGTAGAATTAGACACTGGCCCCAAGCTTCAAGGGCTGTTCAGTGGCTATTTTCTCTTTAAAAAAGAAAGTAAATTTGATATGTAGATAAAAACCAGGCACTCTATTGACTGCCTACAGCCAAATCTGGTGCTTCCTGGGTAAACAGAGGATGGGAAGCTTTCCCCATGAGGAAGTGAACAGCCTGGGGTGCACCAAAGGCTGGTGTCACTCTGCTAAAGCCCCCCACCACAATGTTCCCTGGCTGCCTGGGGTGGGTGCTTCCCATCTGGGATGGGGGAGTTCCCTTTGGGGGTAAAATAGGCTTGGCAGCAAGACCTTTGTCCTCATTTTCAGTTTTCCTGAGATGTTTTCTTTCTGTGTCTTTCACCAGGACTTCTGCACACCTCCATCACCCCCTTGCTCCAATGCTTCTGCACAGCTCATGCCAGAAGTATGAGACACCTTGGGAGTTTCTAAGGTCCAAAACCATCCCCTGCACAAGACTCAATAAACCAGCTGAATAAGGAAATCAGAGAAATAAGGATTCTGTTTCATAAACTTAACCCTCAAATGAGATCAGAGACTGGTAATTAACAAAGTCAGATTTCAACACAATGAAAAATCTCTCCTGACACCCAGCCTGCTTCTGCTGCTCAGCATTGATGGAAACCCTACAGATGTAATTAAATTTCCTTTATTCCATGTGATGGGTTCAGCAGGATCCTTCATGCCATGGCCACACCCAGCTGAGCTCCTTCATCCACGCTGACCAGGAGCTGGGCTGTGAGGCTGATGGCCACCATTTCATGATGGATGGGGCTGGTCAGAGCCACCAGCTCACAGAATCACAGACTCACAGAATCACAGAATCACGGAATCATGGAATCACAGAATCACAGAATCATGGAATGACAGAATGACTGAATCATGGAATCATGGAATCACAGAATCATGGAATCACAGAACCACAGAATCATGGAATCACAGAAATGGAATCATGGAATCAGACTCACAGAATCACAGAATCATAGAATCACAGAATCACAGAATCATGGAATCATAGAATCACAGAATCACAGAACCACAGAATCACAGAATCATGGAATCACAGACTCACAGACTCACAGAATCACAGAATCACAGACAGAATCACAGAATCACAGAATCATGGAATCTCAGACTCACAGACTCACAGACTCACAGACTCACAGAATCACAGACTCACAGAATCACAGAATGGTTTGGGTTGCAAGGGACCTTAAAGATCATCCAGTTTCAACCCCCTGCCGTGGGCAGGGACCTTCCACTAACCAGGATACTCAGAGCCTCATCCAGCCTGGTCTTGAGCTCATCCTCCACAATTCCTGGGGGATAGCCCCAGGGAGAAGGGCTCTGTGGCATTGCTGACACTCACCAGAAGATGAAGCAGTTTTCCAGCCAAGCACATGCAAATTAAACCCCGGTGCAGATGCCAAAGCAAACCACAGAGAGCCCTGGGTGGCTTTCCATTGCCACCTCCCAGTCACCTCTGGGATGCAGGGACAAGGATAAACACCAGCACCAGGGGCTGGGCTCATTTTCTGCCCCTTTGTGCTGGGTCCCTGGAGGCAGGTGATTATCTCCAGAAATTTTCATGTCATGAAGGTTGGATAGATGACATTTAAGGTCCCTTGCAGCACAATCCATCCTGTGATTCTATTATTTCCCCTGGGGTTAAACAAAGCAAGAGCAGTGCAAGGCTGAGATCAGAGAAACTCCAAAATATGGGAGCAAATGACGTGTGCATGTGGAGAAGTTGCTATTAATGGCTAACATTGAGCAAACATTAAATAGCCAAATTGCAATATGGGGTTTGTTTCACACAGAGGAAATCAACCTGAAAAGCCATTAATCTTCATTTCATGTTGACTACAGAGCTTCTGTTTTTATTCCTCGTCACTGAATGAAATCAGCATGACATGAGCTGTTCTTGGAGCATTCACTGCACATGCCAGGCTGGAAACACACAGAGAAACTGATGTTTATTGAATGGACAGAGCCAGCTCAGGCTCTGCCTGGGCTCCTCTCTGTGGCCAGGAAAATGGTGATCTAATGCGGCCAAAACCAGTCTATGGGAAGATGCTGATTCTTTCAATGGTTTCCTTGGAAAAATCAAGTTTCCTGCTTGGTTTCTTGAAGGTTCATTCTCCATTTCACTACACTGAAAATGTGCTGTTTGGCAGTGCTGGTGCTGCTCCAGGCTCCAGCCCTTCCTGCCTGGCTTCAGGCCCAGAGGGGAGGGAAGCAGCCATGCTCTCCCTGACCACTGCTGGCAGCAGGAGACTCCATCAGCACCGGAGCTACATCCTCTCCCAGAAATAACACAGACTGGAGGAAAGAACCCTTTTGCTGCAAGAGTGGGCTGGTTGAACAGGATATGATTTCCTCTCAGAGGCCCTTCCAGCAGTTCAGCCACAGGAAGACCAAATTTCCAAGAATCCTGCTTGCGCCAAGAGGTTGGATCTAGAAACTAGAGGATCTTTGGGGTCCCTTCCTACCCAAACCATTCTATGACTGTGAGATTCTGTGAATCCAAGCATGGCAGGTGTTGTACTGTGGGGAGAAGGTGATCCCAGCTGGGGAAGGATATTTTTGTGCACTTTCTAACCCAAGGACAGCTCAGGGGTTGCTGAACCATCAACCTTGAGATGGAAGAAGGGGCTGTCTGTGTCCCCCAGCACTGTGAAGAGCTGGCATCACGCCTTCCCTGCATCCAGTCAGGATCTCTGCACTGAGGGAGAGCAAAGTCAGTTTACATGGTTCAGCAGCATCATTGTTGCCAAGATACAAAACCATGTTGCTCTATTCATTGATTATTTCATTCTGTCATGCAATCTATCCAGGCCTCAGAGTGCTGAAAGCAGGAACAAAGGGAGTTTGTGAGCCATGGGCCTCTTTGATTTAAGAGCACCCAATCTAATAGCAATCCCTTTGCTTGAAAAAATCCTAAAATTCCCCCTTTCATAAGGAGCTGTGACCTTGGTACTTCTGCTGCCACATTTTGAGCAAGGGTGTCATGAACCCCAGTCTAAACAGGCAATAGGGCAAGTGCATGCAGCCACTGTGGGCCACTCAAAACAGGCAGGCAGCAGCTCAGACATGACAAGAAGGGTTCCAAAAAACCCTGTGCCAAACATCCATCAGCATCACACAGCACATGCTCTAATTTCTTACAGTCATCTCTGTTCCTCACGCAGCACCAGGACTTTTGGCTTAAGGGCTGCTCTTCCCACCTTCCATTTCCTAGAACCACAGAATCATAGATTGGTTTGGCTGGCACAGAATCTTAAAGGATGTTTCATTCCAACCCCTGCCATGGGCAGGGACACCTTCCACTAGACCAGGTGTTTTCAACCTGGCCTTGAACATTTCCAGGGATGGAGCAGCCACAGCTTCTCTGAGCAACCTGTGCCAGGGCCTCACCACCCTCACAGGGGAGAATTTCTTCCCAATATCCAATCTAACCTGACATCTGGCAGGTTGAAGCCATTGTCCCTTGTCCTGTCAAGCCAGACCCTTGTCCAAAGCCCCTCTCCAGCCCTCTGGAGCCCCTTTAGGCACTGGAAGGGGCTCTGAGCTCTCCCCAGAGCCTTCTCCAGGCTGAACACCCCCTGCTCTCTCAGCCTCTCTCTGTAGCTGAGATGCTCCAGCCCTTTTTTGTGATTTTGTGGCCTCCTCTGGACTTGCTCCAACAGGTTCCCTTTGTCCCCTTCTCTCCCTCCTTCAGCCTCCCCACCTCACAAGCAGTCCTCACCACGGAGATGGGACAACTTTCCCTCCTACATCTGTTGCTGCTGGATTCTACCCTCCATCCCTCCCATCTCAGCTCCGTGGTTCTCCTCAGCAGAGGGGAAGGCTTGTGGGTATGTTCTGGTCCTTCAGACTGCCCTGGGCAAGGGCTGGGGGGTGAAAATCAGGGCTGGGAATAACCAACAGATTCTGCAAAGTCACAGCAGTGAGCTCTGCTGCCACAGAGATGCATTAGGCCATGAATGCACACTCAGGGCTGCAGCCTGGGATGTGTGCGAAGGAGATTCTCCTGTTGAAGGAGGGAGAAATTTGCTTTTGCATAAATATCCACAAAATAGCTGAGGGGAAGCACAGCAAAATGAGTGGGAAAGCAAGCTGGACTTTTTTTCTGGCAGAGGCTGCTTTGCTGCCAGTCTGAGTCTCTTTGGAGCAGATATCAAAGGCTGCACCCACACCAGCTGCTGCTGGAGATCCTTTGCATTTAAAAAAAAGGAGCTCTAGCTATGGAGAGTAGCCACCTTTCCAATCTAAACATGCAATCTGTCAGTTCAAACCCATTCCCCACTGTCTTATCACTCTGCCCTTGTAAAAATTCCTCTCCAGATTTGTTGTATTCCCTTCCAGGTACCTCAAAGGCCACAATAAGTTTATGCCAGAGTCTTCTCTTCTCCAGGCTGAACAATCACAATTCTCTCAGCCTTTCCTCAGAGCAGAGCTGCTCCATCCCTCAAATCATGTTCATCGCCTCCTCTGAATTTTTTCCCTTCTCCACTCATGCCCCTTCTGCTTCCTTCTTGAATGTTTTGTGCTTAAACAAAAATTGAGCTCATGGTGGATATTTTTTTTCTCCCAAAATTTCAGAGTTCATGTTTTATAATAAAGGGAAGAAAAAAAATCCCAAACTAAGGTACTACTTGGATCAGGCATCTCCCCCTTTTAGATGGTACAAATGAAGAGATGATCTGCTGTGATTAAAAACGGCCTGAAAGATTTTACCTTTACTCACAGGAACACACGACATCCAAAAGCTCTAAACAACCCCTTTCTTAATAAATATTTGATCACACAGATCCATTATTTACAGAAAACAAAGAGAGTTTTAAATAAATGTTGTGGCTCAGACCTTGCCGAGGTTAAGTTGCTGGATTCTCACAGTTCATTTATCACACGGACTGGCGCTGACTCGAACACCACTTCCCACAGAAAGCAGCTGTTTTGTAAATGGCTGCATTAAAATACAGTAAAAAAGCAGGCAAAGGCAGAAGCTGCTTCAAAATAAAGCACTCTACAATCTGAAAACGCAGCCTGCTGTTTACAGGGAGCCAGTGAGCAAGGAAAAAAGGAGGCAGAGGTTTTATTCCAACCAACTGCTGCTGGTGAAGGGTCTAGAGCATGAGTCTGATTGATGCCTTGTGAAGGCTGACCTAGAACAGAGACTGGACAGAGATAAGGAATAAAGTAGGGATTTATTAGAAGGCCTCAATGGATCACCTTGGGCAGCACAAGAGCCCAGCCACAGCTACACCCAAGATGAACCAAAATGGTGACAAAATGCACGACTGCTCATGGGGTCTCACACTTTTATAAGTTTTGGTCCATTTGCATATTGAAGTTAATTGTCCAGTTACAGCTCCAGCCCATGAAGTCCCATCCTGCTTGTTTTCTCTCTTCATTCTGCCATGGTTTGTGCTCTTGGGCCTGAAATTTGGATCAGTTGTCCTTGGTCCCCAGCTAGAGCAGGAATTGTTTTGTCTCCCTATTCTGTTAAGAGAGCTTGCTATTCCCTAATATGAAACTCAGAATTACACAATAAAGCAGCACAGAATCTGAAAAATATAAAAGCTAAAACCTGAGGCGTCATGTTGAGGAGCAGCTGAGGGAGCTCAGCCTGGAGAAAATGATGCTCAGGGAGAACCTTCTTACTCTCTACAGCTCCCTGAAAGGAAGGTGTAGCCAGGTGGGGACCAGTCTCTTCTCCCAGGTACAAAGTGACAGGTTAAGGGGAAATGGCCTCAATTTGCATCAAGATAATCCTACAACACTGGTCCCCATGGCTTTGCAGTTGCTGCATGACTGCTGAGCAGGTCAGGGTTCAATCATGGTGCCAGTTGGCTCTTAATTATAAAACTAAGGTTAAAATTATTTAGTGGCAGCAAAACACAAGGTCTTAGAGCATATCCACAGTGAAGAGGAGGAGATGATATTCATTGTCACAATACTTACAAGCAACAAGTGCTTTGAGAGGCTACCACACCAAAAAATTTCAATGACTCTGAGAAGGTGATTTTTGAAACTCAAATTTTCTTTCGTTGTTAAAATATCAATGAGTTATTTAAGCAACAGTTGAAGACAGTCCCTTATCAGTGGTCCCCTGGCAATGAGATCTCTGCAAATATCACAGATTTATGAGGCTTTTTTTCCTCAGAGCTCAAGCCTTCAAATTGCTCCTCTGTCTACCCATGAAAGCCAGACCCAGGAATTGCTCCATTACCGGAAAAAAATTCATTGTTCTTAGACTACACAAGTGGGTCACTGAACTGCTGTTTGCCTTTGCAATGCCAGGGAATCCAAATTAGCTTGACTTCCACAGACGATACAGGGAAGGAAAGCAACCAGCATGAATCAGAGCAACATAAGCAGCTCTTCCAAAACAAATTAGCTTCAGCAGTCAGCACACAGAGTCCTTCAGTCAGTGAGGCCAAGCTGAACTTAGGCCAAACTTTGCACTAAAAAAAAAAGAGCAACTGGTTTAATGTGCACCCATGGAGTCTGTGTTGGTTTCTTCTCCTTCTTCTCAAGCCACCTGCACGAAGCTCTGAGCAAAGTGAGGAAAGTAAAAGTGCTTATCTCCACAAAGCCACCCCTTTAGTGTGATGTCCAGGCCACCTAAACTAACCTCAGGGGCAGGCTGGGTGTCTAGATAGTCCCTTTTTCCCAATAAAGAGACAGGTGATAGGCATTGGATTAATTTTCCATTGAATATTTGTAGTATAATTGATATAATCTCAATGTAATGGCCAAAGGAGAGAACAAACTTGTCCTAAGAGGCAGCCAGCAGACCTACCTATGTCAGACATCTCCTGTGAGATGAGACAAGATGTAATGAAAGCAATTCCTCCTCATGTATCATGGAAAAGAGGTTTAGACACTTAAACACCCGTCACCACCAAAACCACTCATATCTGGTCCAATGAATCCCTCTCTTCCAGAGAGCAGTTTGACCCAAGTTAAAATTGGTGCTTTGAGATGGGTGGGATGAATCATTTTCTCTGGGGGCAGGGAAAAGGAAATTTCAAGAGGCAAATCTGGGCTGTTGGTATTAATGGCAGGAGTCATCATTCCTGCTCAAGGCCCAGAGAAATGAGACTCTCACTGAAAAAAAAGGCATGGAAGCAGGACCAGTGCAGGAGAGAACTTCTCCCTGCCACATTTGTCTGCCTCTCAGTCATTTTTCAAACTCTTATTTTCTAGTGAAAGTAGTATAAAAAAGTCAAAATTGTCGCATTTCTGTGACCAACAGGGTTTTCATATGGAAAAAAGGCTTCCTTTTTGTATCAAAATTCAACTCTTATTGCTTTCATCTGCATTGTGACCCTGTGTGTTCCCACAGATAATGCACTGAGGCAGCTTAACTGTGACTTGTAGTAAAAATAAGTTTAGGCAGAAACAATTATTTTCCAATTATAATTTAAAATGAAAGAAAAAAACTCTGCTTTTATATATATATTCCAAAGCTCTGACAGCTCCCACTAATCTTTTAGAGTTTAGATGGGGCACATGAGACTTCACTCAGAGTAATAAAACGCTGCTGTTAGCACACACATCTCAAGAGGAAGGTGCACCTTACCAAATTTAAAATGCAGATAAAGGAACTTCTTGTGAAGATATTTACTTCTTTTTTAAACATTTCTAGCATTTCAGGGAAACTAAATGTCTTATTTTCTAGTAGCTAAGTAAAAACTATTTACTGGTTCTTTGTTATGTTAATGTGCAGGTTGGGACTGGTTCTCCAAGTTGTATTGTTGAAGTGACTGCATGGGTTACATGCAAATATTATGCTAAATAACCAGCCACTGAATCATTATTCCTGACAGAAATCCCTCCATTAAGTTCTACAGAAGGTCTTAAACTCAAATGTTTCAGTGGTGTTGACATTTCTGATTTCTCAATTTATGCATACATTTGTTGGTAGACTAATAAAAACACTACACTGACTAATAAAAATACCGCATACACACACACACACACACACACACGTTTATATACATATAAACAGCAATAAATAACAAATGTTTGTAAGCCAGCCTGCATTTACAGGATAATCACACTGTAACATAAGTAACAAGCAAACATACTCATGAATTAGCAGTTTAACATAAGAAGGAAAACGGCTCAGTAAGATTTAAGAAACAGTTTGTGCCTTTGGTCCCTGAGCAGCACAGATGAGCACAGATGGAATTTGGAGCATGTAAAGCTCTGGCAGGTCCCTAAAAAGCAGCTCACCCACAGGGCCATCTGGCTGATGGCTCTCCCAAACCCATCCCAGATATTTCCAAAGCATCCAAAACCAGGCAAAACACCAGGAAGGACGGCCTGTACTCACACTGCATTATCCAAATGTCTGCAAGGGGCACCAGCCTTCCTCCCACAGCATCCCTGAGGGCTGTGCCACCAGGGACCTTCCTGTCCCACCATGGGCACCGTGTCCCTTTGGGTGTAAAATGAGCAGATTTTGTGGCACACAACACATGGGGCATCTTGACCAGCTCCAGGACAGCAGTGGAATTGACAAAAATGTCACCTCATTTTCTGTTCATGGTGATAATGGAGCTGGGTTTATGTTGGAACCTGGTTGCTGAGAATTTTAGACTTTCTGTGCTGTCAGGCACTGACCCCCAAGAGAACAGTGCATTTGATCTGAGGGTGTGGAGAAGGCTTCCAAAATTGAATTATAGAACTGGGATAATGGGTGTGGAGTTTGAATACAAGTGTGTAATATCACAGGGTGGAAAACTTGAAGTTTAAGGTTTAGAATATAGTAATATCTATAGAGCAAGATGGAGGTTTTAGGGAGAAGGCTGGTCCTTCTTCACCTTCTTCTCCATGGGTTTGGGTGGTTTTGTGCAATTGGATTAAAAAATCCTCATTTCGAGCCATGGGTTAAAAGTAAAAATAATTTAGGTGTAATTTCTTAATTGGAAATTTGTCCTTAAAGGGCCTTGTAGAAAGAGAGATGGGGCTCCATTTTCAGTTTGTTATAGTAAAGTGCTGCAGAACTCAGGGTTTGTGAGACTGTAACATAAATAAGAACTAATAAACATCTGAGTCTGAACAAGAAATACCATCTCACGCATTTAATCCTGACCCTGGCAAAAAAGAAGCAAAGACTCCACAGGTTTACACATTATTTTCTGGTGATCCACATCCAGTAGGGCACAGGACACTTCCCTGTGTTCCACAGGAGATCTGGATTGCACATTTCCTTTAGCAGCCAAAGTTTTTTAAGTGA
Source organism: Emberiza elegans (assembly GCA_024865655.1). Lineage (NCBI taxonomy): Eukaryota > Metazoa > Chordata > Aves > Passeriformes > Fringillidae > Emberiza > Emberiza elegans. Next base: position 3,940,401 of record JALJVW010000084.1, on the reverse strand, counting down.
TATTTGTCATTATGGGCTTGTTTCAGGTGCAAGAGAGACTCTGTTTTCTCACGTACACCAATCAGTTCATGTTTATGCCCTTGGCAGGGGTTTTCTCGCTAAAACTGGCTTTATCTTTATCCTGATGAACATATCTGAGGAAAAAAAGGGCCTCCTGTCTGGGCAGGCTATTTCAGCAGCTCCTGCTGGCTGAAGAAAGCAGAGCCTTTAGACTGTGCTGCATTCATTTTCTGCCTGACTCCTCTTTGACCTTCTTAGCCAAAGTCATCATTAACTCATTTGCAGCTTTGCAATCAGCTCTACAGTCAGGTCAAGTATTAAATCCATTCCAGTTTCATTTTAGACTTCATGTAACAAGTCATTTTCAAAGTGAATGCAGGATTACATGCAGGGCGACGCACATTATCTTATATATATATACATTAAAAACCAACATGGAGCTCAAGACAGCGCTTATTTTCTGCAATATCAAAGTTCTACAAAACTCACCCTTATTACCCAAAATTGGGACAATGTGTTTCACCAGAAAATGAGCTGTAGATCATTTTAAAATCACGTCACTCCATTGCATCAGAGTAGAATGCCTGTGAGTTTTTCTCCTTTGGACTGAAATCTTCAGAGTTCACTGTGTCCAAGGACAACTAACAGGCACCACGTGCTCTCAGAGACCTCATCTACATTTTGTCAAAACTCCAGACACATGGAAATCACCAATTTATGCTTGAGGAAAAAAGAAAACTAGCAGGTTTTTCTTCTGTCAGTCACAATGCAATTGATAACAAATTTTTGATTGTTCATTCCCCCACCCCCCTTCATCCCCCTAGAAAGTACTAACTATAACCATCAAAGAGTTCTTTCTGGGCAAGCTGTTTTCAAAAAGATTAATGTTTGTTTTGTGTGTGTGTGTTTATGTTTTATTCTTGATCCAATGAAGAAAAAAAAAATTCACAAGAAAGTCCCTCAAACTGCTTTTGCAAAGTGCTGAACACCACCACCACAGCCATTATTCACCAACCACATCATGTTGTTTGACAACTTGTTTTCTTAAAGTACTGTTTCCTGATTGTAGGGAAACACACCAAACAGAAGCACATATGCACTTAAATGATGTGCTTTTTATGGTGTCTTTCCAAGAACAACAGTAGCTAATTGTTGACTTTCCTACTGGCAAATGTCTGTTTAATATGCAGATTTCTTAATGACTACTCTAAAGCAAATTGGCTGTGCTATGGTAATCGAATCATATATATATATAATAGGTTCAGAATACTTAGAATATGCTTTACCATCTTTCCAGGTAGAACAAATCCATGTGCCCAGTGGTTCACAGCTGCCAGGTGTTTTGTTTATTGTAAATACTATCACTGAAAGCATTTGTAGGGTTTTTTTTAGTCCCACTTACTTGGTGCTGACTTGCTTTTGCCAGCTGCTCATTGGCTGATTCTACATTTGAAGAAGAGGCCTCAATGTTGGCTTCGATGCTATCTGAAAATTAGAAGAAGATAATTACAGGGTAATTAAACCAAATTACAAAAAAAAAAAAAAAAAACAAACAAGGTGACAAATTAAACCAAAAAAAACCAAAGTTTTTACACCAACAGCAGTTCAACAATTTACTCGTGGTCATAAAGAAAGGAGCAGCCTCTTGCTTGTGACCTGTATTTCTGCAGGGAAGTAGGACCAACACCCATTTTGATGAACATCCAACCCATCCGTCAGAGGCAGGGTGACTGACAGCTCTCCTCTGACGGGATGGAGGTTGCCTCTCATCCCATTCCTTCTGAAATCAATGGGAAGAGTGACAGCGAATCCAACAGAAAGGGGCTCAAGACTGACAAATTTACTGGATTAAATTACAGAAGGGACATGGCACCTGAATTTATCTTGTTATTAGAGCTCAGGGATAAAATTCACGTGGGTCTATGTGGATTATTGACCATGCCCAGGTGTCTGCTCTTGATCAAATAATCTCAGACAATATCACAGAGAGCAAATCCATGGTGTGCAATTCCTCTCACTCTCCAGGAGTTGATCATATTAAGCAAACCACAATCCAAACTCCTGGACCATATTTCCAAACTGCAGTGGAGGTCTGTAAAATGGCTCAGATTGAGAAAAATTGCTAGAATCTACAATGAAGGGAGAAGAATCTCACCCTACTTTGCTATGTTTGGCACTGGGGGAAGCCTGGAGGAGCCAGAAGGAATCAAAAGGAGACTGGAAAAAAAGATTATCAGCTACCCATCACCACTGGCAGGTCCACACTCCCATCAAAATCAAATACTAACTTTGACTCCTGACAGCTTTGATGTAAAATCTGAAAAAAAGGTTTTGTTTTTGCAGGAGAAAACTTGGAAATCTTCTCCTCCAAGAGATGTACAGCAAATAATTTCTGCTCACAGTGGAAGAGGATGTGCCCTTGGTCTGTTTCTTGATCAAATGGGTGCTTTTGAACACAAAATAAACCACAGGGTGCATGAACTCAATCAGGAGAACTCAGCCTTGGGTAGAAATTGGAGAACAAAGTTCCAGGGATTTCTCTAATCCTTAATAAAATCAACGGAAATTCTTCAATTAATAGTATAAGGAGTTGGATTAAGACATGCCACAAAAGATTCAAGTAATTTATTCTTTAAGGTTCTAAAGGAAAGAACAGGAATTAATCTTGCCACTTTTGTGGTGGACAAAGAAATGAGGGTTTGCAGATAATTCGTGGAAAGTGCTTGCATTCACATTTTTGCCATTTTTAAATGAAACAGTGTTAAAGTCTATTAAGGTAATTATGCACTTAAAATAAAATACATTTTTAGAAAAGCAAAGAAAAGGAAAAAAAAAACCACAAACAACAGAGAAAAAGAGCAAAACCCCAAGTGCCTAATCAATGTAACAGAATTTGGTCATGTATAAAGTTCCTTGGGATGTTAGTGCAGACACCCTTCGCTGCTCAGCATCTCTTACAGGCTGATTGGCCTCAGAAAATGAATCATTTAAGCAGAGAGGAGCTACAGAGGAGAAATGTATTAAATATATCCTTCTAAAACAAGAGTAATCTGTCTGCACTTCTCCTGGGGAAGAAGGAAATCATAGAAGCAGCTTAATTTAGCTCCCTTAAAAGGCCCCCCAGAGGAACCCAACACTTTCCTCTGCCTGCAGGGAGGCCTGAAGAGATTTGCCTTCGTTAGATAAAATTAAACACTGTGCACACCCCCTTAGTGCTCCCTGGAATGGGAGAACCACACCTTGGGCAGAGCTTTTGTGAACATCATCTCTGTTTTTCCCAGGTAAGAAGGATGTGCTCCATGTCCTAGGTGAGTTGATGGCAAGTTGCAGAGGGAGCTTGGACCCTGGTTGAACTGTTTCTGCTCTCTCCTTCTGCCAGTGGGGGAATACCAGCCTTGGAATAAGTAAAGCTCCCATTTAAATCCTATTTTTTGAAGTAACTTGTAATCCTGAGGCACAGAGGAAAAACTAAGACAAACAAAAAACCCCACCAAACCAGCTCTGAAACTCTACAATAATGAGATATAAATATGTAAAGCAATTTAACCAGATATTTCTGCTGATTAACACAGGGAAGCAAGGAGAGGAAAGACAATTTGGCTCAAATCACAGAGAAATAAGCAATAATTCAATGATGTTAATAAGTCAATGATGAATATGTCACTGACAGACATTTCCTTGTGAATCTTTACGAAACAAGTGATCGTTCATAGCCTCGCCCTGGCCACTTCCAGGCTCCTTCCCAAGGTTCTTCACTTGGAGATGGAGAAAAAAGGGTGGCAGGGTCCTCAGCAGGCTGAAAAAAACCTGCTGGAGGGATCTGCCTTTTCTTTTCCTTTGGCTTTGCGATGAAGGGACAGTGAGTTTGTTCCCAAACAGATGAGATAATCCAGCCCTGGGTCCAGAATCTCGTAAAGAAACTGAATCCCACAACAGCTTTCTGCCTTCAGACTCTGGTGACAAATTTATTGTGCAATTTGAGAACAAAAATCCCAAGGGGACGCAGTCGACATTTTGATAAACTCAGGGATAGGGCTGCACCAAAGCAGATGGTGTTTGCAACCAAATGCATCAGAGAATTAGGAAAATATTTATAATTTTTCATCTAAAACACAGTGTTGTAATAGGAATAGTGAAAGAGCTAGCAAGTCTTTAGATTCAATTTTTTATGATTTTATGACACATTTATCACACAGAGATGGAAATAATGATGACCCCAAGAGGTATCTTTCAATTCCAGATATTTATCTGTGTCCTGAAATCAAGCCCTTCTAATTTCTTATATGGGAAATTACTGGATCGACAGTGGCTGGAGTGGAGGTTTTGCCCTAATCTTTCAAGGAATCTCTCACATGACCTGAATTTTTACAGCAGCAACAATGGATTGGTTTCACGAGGCAGAATTTCAGCTAAATCACTTGAAAGACAGGGAAGTGAGCTCATGAATGAGAATTTTTAAATGCTCCCACTTGGCAGTAACCAAAATGGGCCCCTTCAGGTTTTCATAGTATGCTTTTATTTTTAGCACTTTAATAAGCTTAACCCTCTTTTATGGCTAAAACTTCTGGCTAAAAATAATCAATATCGCACACTGAGAGGCGCAATAAAAAGAAGAAGGAAAAATAAAAAAGGAGTATTTTGGTAATACATAAAGGTTTCTTTCCTAATTAAAAGCCAAGTTTGGAGGGAAATTGCTTTCAGCGTGAAAATGAATTTTGCCCATTCGAATTGCCATGCACTTGGAAAGTTTTAAGTGTCATTCCATGAACAAAAGGCCCTCAGGCTTAGTGAAGACAGAACTGTGGCTGTCAAAGGGAAGGAAAGCCATGACAATTCTTCCAGAGCAAAGTTTAAAATGGCTCAGGGTTAGTAATTTGCAAACTTCAATGTAAACACCGAGTTGTAAATTCTGCACACGAGAGGATTTATAAAATAATCGTGCTCGTATGTTAAATTCAGGAGAAATGGGTCACACTGGCTTAGATTGGTGCAAGAAAATACAATTTTCAGCACTGTGAGTCATCAGATGCTGTGGTTATTGCTTCCAAAAAAAGGCAGATAGGACGTACCTTCCCATTTGATTTTAGCAGAGCTCTAATTCTTCCACACAACACATCACAGCCCTCAGAGGCAAGGACTGAGGCACTGAAAAACCAGTCAGCACCATTTTCCAGGCAGGCCTGGAAACAGCATTTAAAGTACCCTAAAATGTCACAACCAGCTCTTCCTGTTGTTTTTTTTTTCAGCCAACAGCCCAAACCCCTTGGTCTGAATGAATAAAAGTGGCTATAGGGCAATGGCCAAACACCAGCATAAATACCCAGCACTTTTTCTCCTGAATGATTTATACTGTCCTTGAAATGCATCTTGGAAATGTCAAGTATCTGCTGCATATGGATGTGCTGAAAAATGGTACTGCCCTGCCAGGGGTTTGCCATGCCTGCCAGGATACATCTCCCAAGATTTAAAATTCATTTTCCTGGGTGTATCTGTTGGAAAACAACATATCCTGTAAGGGAATGAGACGCCTCCTATCACCTGCTCGGTGTTAAGTGGCAGAGTGCAGAAATATTTTCACTTTGGCATCTGCAAAGTGATTTGCTGCTCTTTCTTACTGAGAAAAGTGGCCTCAAATTCCTGATGTTTGCCACAGGAGAAGGGTCAGCATATGAGGAGTGTCCTGGGGGTGCAGGTCCTGGACCCAGTGACCACTGCACACTCTCAGTCACCCATCCAAGGGCTCCTCAATTCCCACAGGATGCTCTCACATGGCCTGGGATAATCAATCCTTTAAACCCACAAAATTGGCACACGTGAGGATATTACATCACAACAACAGACCTGATTAATTTTTCCCCCCCTATTTCTTTCCTTTGCTGATTAAAAAAGTTATTTAAACATGAGGGGTTTATTTTGTGAAGTAATTTAGGGTGTATCAGATTTTTTTTATTCCCCAAATAATCTCTGAAAGTAATTTACAGGGCAAAACAGCTCAAGTAGTTTTGAAGGGGAAATTCCAGAGAGTTGCCTGTAGCACACCCTTTCTTTTCACAGAATTAGAGAATCATGGACTGGTTTGAATTGGAAGAGGCCTTAAAATCATCTTATTGCAACCCCCTGCCATGGGCAGAGACATCTTCCACTGTTCTAGGTTTTTCCAAGCCCTGTCCAAGCTGGCCTCGAACTCTTCCAGGGATGGGGAGTCCATAACTTCTCTGGCCAACCTTTCCCTTGTGATTTACACTCAAAACAATTTTTTTTTTAATTCTGTAAGACATCCAAGTTAAAGAAAAAATAAAATATGTTTCTTTAAATTTACAAATAAAAAAAAGAAGTAAAGACCATTTTTTTCCAAATCCAGCTTGTGAATTTAAACAGTTTGAATAAATCCCTTCATTTCATTTGTGTGCAGCATTTTTCAGAAGCGTGTTTTTGTCTATAATTAACACGAAACTCACTTTCCATCACACAGCTGAGTTATCAAGTCCTGTTGCTGATGAAAGTAGTTTCACTCTGAGTTTGTCTCCAGAATAATAAGGTTGGTAGGGGTGTGGATTCATAGAAATAAATATATTTTATTTCTGCTTGCTGTCTTGGAAAGATCCTATATTTTACCTACCAAGTAAGGTCACTGATATTTACAACTTGCTTGACCTCTTTTGCTTTACATGGCTCGTTTGATTTACTTAAACTGCTCAAGCCACGTTCCCTAAACAGTCTGGCAGAGAATTGCACCTCCCAGCAGAAATAAACCACCCACCTGAGCAGCTTCTGCCTTTCTGACATTTACTGCTCAATTGCAGCATTATTAGAAACTGAGACCATGGCAGTTCTAACTTCCCCAAAAAACTGCTTTGGATAAATTGATGTGAGAAGAATCCTACGGGTGGCAATAAACCTCGTGGAAGGAAGAGCTTTGCTTCTTGTACAAAATTAGCTGGCTCATTAACTGTAATTATACCAGCCCAATCACATTATGAGGGTCAAGCACAGAAATAAACACAGCAGACAGATCTTTAGGCGTTAGGAAATTTGCAAGTGTAGAGTTGCCCATCACTCTTCTCCTTGTAAACCAGCATGGGCTGTCTTATCAGCACTGCCAGCACAAGAGCTGAGTGTGAGAGTCCCCATGCAAGGGATGACACAAAAATCACACTCACAGAGAGCAGGAGGAGGAGAGAAACACAAAAGCTCATGCAGTTTTTGTGTTGCTTGTTATGTCCAGTAAAATGAGTTGGTCAGAGATCATAGTAGCCCACACGTGGCTCCAAAAACTTTGTCACAGCAGAGGTCACTAAGCAGTGCCTCACATGAGACTGGGGCTGTCCAGCCCTGTCCAGAGAGCTTCCCTGGAGGCCACCACTGCTGCAGTCCAGATAAACAGGAAAAGGTGAGTGGGATAGAACGCACCATGGAATCACAGAATGATTTGGCTTAGAAGATACCTTAGAGATCATCTCTTTCAACCATCTGCCATGGGACACCTTCCAGTAGACCAGGTTGATGAGAAACCCATCCAACCTGGCCTGGAACATCTCCAGGGATGTGGGGCAGCCACAGCATCTCTGGGTAACCTGTGCCAGTGACCCACTGACCATGTCCTTCAAATTCTCACTCTGTGCCAGTGACCCACTGACCATGTCCTTCAAATTCTCACTCTGTGCCAGTGACCCACTGACCATCTCCTTCAAATTGTCACTCTGTGCCAGTGACCCACTGACCATCTCCTTCAAATTGTTGCCTACAAGGTAATTAAGGATAATAACACCATAAGGATAATAAAACCCTGAGCCATTTCAGCAGCTGGGGTGGTTTGCAATGAAGCTTTGTTAGACTTAGCAGAAACACAACTGACGACAGGGCATAAACTGAAGGTGGACAAAGAGGTGGGAAGTGGAATAGATTCAGGAACACCCCAGTGTACCCTTCCTTCATGGGCTCTGCTCTGTACTGACACGTTACTCTGGGCCTTACCAAGTGCCTGAAAACAACACAGTCAAGAGAAGATTTCCCAATCCATCAGGAACCAATAAGAACATATGAATTTATGGTAAATGTACATTCAACATCCCCATAACAGCTTCCTCTGAGATCGCTTAGGGATCTCAACCAAATGAGAGACTTTGCAGGCCACATTCAACTGATCAGAGATATTAAAGCTGTTAAATTCACGTATTTGGGGACTGTTCTTGAGATGCGTTCATTTTCTGCAGATGTCACAACCCAGGCACATAATTTGGGAGGGTTTAGTTAAGGCTCCAGTTGAATGATTTCCCAGCTCAGTTTGCAGTCTGACAAGAGACTCCTGGCTGTGCCATCCAGGCAGTCAGACTGGAGGAGGACGTGCTGATGGGCCCTCTTGACAGTGTTTACATGTCAAAGCAGCCTTCAGGTCAGAAAGGCCTGATTGGACTTGATTTCACAGGAAAAAAACAAAAATAAAGATAGCAAACCCCAAACTGAAAAGCCCTCCCTGCATTCCAAACCTTCCAAAATAAGCAGTCCATTTGCATTCATGCAAATCCCTTTTCCTCTGAAGGAAGTTCATTGCCATTGTTACCATCACTAGGTTGTAAGTGACAATGTGGCACTTCAGTGAATGGCAGATTCATTCAAGGGCTGAACACACGGGCCCATCAAGAAGTTCCTCCTGACCAAAGAAAAGCAACAGCTGCCATGTTTTTACTTCTTTTTCCAGGTCTCTGTGCTTCAGCCTGACAGATACCAGGCAGGGATGTTTGTTAAGTGAAGGACCATGGACTTTAGATCATGTTAAGAATTTTTTTTCACCCAGTTATTTTTAGATATAAAAAGTCCAGACTTCAAGAGTGAAGTGAAAGCCAGGTAGCACAAACATCTGAGTCTGGATAAGTACTGGTCTAAAAAAAAAGCCTCAGGAAATCTTAAGCTTGACACAGTAGGACACTGATCCGTTCTGAGGAGGCCACTAAGTTAATTAGAGGGATGGAACACCTCAACTAAGAGGAAAGGCTGAGACAACTGGAACTGTTCAAACTGGAAAAGAGAAGGGTTTTGGTAATCTAACTGTGGCCTTCAAATACCTGAGAGGAGCCTGCAAGAAAGATGGAGAGAGATTATTTACAAGAGCCTGGTGTGCCTGACAGGAGGGAATGGATTAAAAATGAAATAGAGTAGGTTTAGTAGGAAGAAATTCTTCCCTGCAAGGGTGGTGAGGCCCTGTCACAGATTTCCCAGAGAAGCTGTGGTTTCCCAAAAAAGCCCCATCCCTGGAATTGTCAAAGGCCAGGCTGGATGTGGCTTGGAGCAACTTGGGATAGTGGAAGATATTCCTGCCCATGGCAGGGTGTTGGAAGTGGTAACTTTAAGGTCCCTTCCAACACAAATTCTCCTATGATTCCATGGTTCTTTCAGCCAGTGAGATTTGCTGTGCAAAGACAGATTTGTGTACATTCATTCTGGACAAAGAGGCAGAGAACTGGTAAATTCCTTCCTCTGTTTCTGCTCGTGTGATATTAAAATAGGCGGCCACTGTGTGAGCTTGGGATCTTTTCCCATTTTAGGGAAGGATACGGAAACACAAAGCTTGGTTCCAAAACTGCTCAAAAGAGTCAGAAATGTGATGCTTTTAAAAGTGTGAAATGTTTTCAGAACAACATGGGTCTTTCCTTGTGGCTTTGTGAAATGCAATGGAGCTGTAAACAGTGATGGAAGTGGTGAAAGTTGAATTAGAGCAGTTTTGATAAGGGCTGTAGGTTTTCAGTGTTATTCTGGCATAACCATTAAGGTTCCATACACAGGTAGCATGGAAAAACAGCTTTTCTAAACGACAAACAGTTTCCTTTTGCCATGGGCAAAAAAAAAGAGCACTAACTTCTATTCAGGTCAACTTTCTTCTCACTTACAAGACAAACAGAAGCCTACAAATTGGACAAATATGCACTTGCTTTCATCAGGTTCCAATACAAATATTGGCAGCTGCGTTGTTGACACTTTCTTCAGAGGAAGTGAGGATTTAAGGATTCTCTTCTCCCCAACAGCAGACACAAAACTGATTCCATGGAAGTTTGCATACACATCCCAGTGCCACCAATCAAAGCACAAGCTCACAAATATTAAATAGAGATGCTCAGTGTGAAATACTGGGAATGTTTCAGACTTCTGGGGAACTTACAGCTCAGCTGAGTGGCCATCTAGGAGTATGGAAAGGAGTGATTGTTGCTGTTGCAATCATCTCTAACAGAATTTACTTCTCACAGTGCCAAGCCTTCAATCCTTGGATGCTTTGGCTTTAGAATCCTTCTGCTGCCATGACAGTAAAATTTATTGGAGATGAACCTCTGCTGGCCATCTGGAGATCTTGCCATTTGTACATCAGATCCCCAAAGCTGTCCTCAATGTATGCCAGAATGTCCTGGGATATTTATGTCCTGCTGTGGACCCCTGTGAGGACCAGAACCTGCAAAGGTGAGGCTGTTCCTGTCTGTCTGCAGAGGGCCTCATACACTCTGCTTGTCCTCCTTTCAATCCTGACCCATAAAATTTCCATCAGCTTTTCATCCATCCCCAGGCATCATCCCATGCACTCCAGCTGCTCTCTCTACAAAGAGCAACTCTTCCTCCTCATTTTCCTACCCTGCCATTCCTAAAAGAGCCTTCATCCCTCCAAGGCAACACTTCATCAAGGGGCCAACCCACCACATCTCCATGATCCCAACAAAACTGTAGCCCTGCAAGTTCATACAGATCAAACACCTCAGGTTTATTCCTGATACTTTGTGCCTTCAGCAGCTCAGAGTGCTCAGCTCCTGCAGAGGATTTGGGATTTTTGTCCATGATGGTGGTGCCTGGTAGGCACTTCCCTGCCCACACTTCATTTTGGTGGCTTTGGGAACCCTTCCTGCCACACCACCCCATGTCCTTTTTCCAGCAATCCTGTCCTCCACACCCACAGGACTGCTGGTCACACCCTCCCTCTCCCACCATTACTAAAATTCTCCTTATGTGCTGGATCCCATCTCTCCAAAGCAGCTGCAAATCCCACACAGGGTCCCACTGAACCCCAAACCATGTCACCAACACCAATTCTACAGCCAATTATGGTTTTTCTCCTATTAGTATCCTCCTCCTTGCCCTCTTTCCCCTCACCAGCAGCCCCATGTGATGAAGCTGCACTGGGATGTTTTTGCCAAGAGTTCCTACAGCATTCTTTTGGGAAGATTCTGCTGATTCCCATCTAACCCAGGCCATTGGCTTGTTTTGTTTTCAAAGGCTTGGGATCACTGATATGGAGATTTGTAATTAAATATTTGTAGCAAAGAGATGCCATGACCAGGAACTTGGCCACAGAGTTTGTTTGCAGAAGACACCAAATAACAGAGATATCCTCTCCCAAGTCTGTATTCTATTTCTTCCTTGCATGACAGAAATTGCTCTGTCAGTGTTATCAGAGTGTTCATTAAGGAACTGGCCCACATGCCAGAAAAATTCCTTTTGGATTTTTGTAACAAGCAAGGGTTTACTCTGCCTGTGCCATGCACAGACCACACAAACTCTCCCCACAACTCTCCCCAGCTCAGGTGAACCAAAGAGAGGTTTTCTCTGGGAGCATTTTGCTGAGGGGCTCATCTCATATTCCCTGGTTTTGTGTTTTCCTGAGTTTCCTAGACAAGCACACACAGAGCTTTCATTCCATGCATGTCAGAGGAATGGGCTAAAAAAAATAAAACAAGTGCCAAGAGAGCTGTCTCTTGTCATCATGGAATTTTCACTGTGGGGGTTTCAGCATCTCTAGCCTCCTGATTCTTTATCTCCCTTACTTTTGTGTAATATGAATGTCACAAGATAAACAGTGGGACCCTTCAGCAATTGCTTGGGAAGATACCTCAATTGCCTGTCAGGATTAAAAGATAGTCCTTAAAAAACTGTTAAAAATCTGCTGGAGTGTAAAAGGAACAACAGCAAAAAAACCACAAAACCCTTATGCTGGCTCAAAGACAAAATGTCCTACTTAGTCTAACAGCTTCTCACAGGGAAGTTAATACTGGGATGGCTTCTATGCATGGGTAAGGTCTTACAGTAATAAATATTGCCTTAAGAAAAGGAGTTGTGAGGATCTTGAAGCTAGCTGATGTATGTTGTCATGTCCCTCAAGGCATTAGCATCTGATGTGCTTTTAGAGATGAATCAGGCTCCAAAGTTATCCATGCAAAAAATAAGCTTTCAAAACATCATCAAGAGAAAAAAAGAAAAAGAAAGAAAAGAAGAAAAAATAAAATATACTAAAAATCTGATTTGAAATATAATTTTGATTTTTTTTTTTTTTTTGCTGCTCCTGTGAACCTGAGTGGTGTTTCTCAGAGGGGTGTAGATCACTCATTTCAGTGTGAAAGGAAGTATCTTATGGTAATGGAAATTTGCAGAGATATGAAGTCAGCAAAGAAATTCAGACTGGTTAACAAGCAGCAGAGAAAAGTTTCTGCTTTTAAAATCTGCATATGGCTGTCTCAGGACTTGCTTCTGCTCCCAGGAGCACCAGTGAGAATTCCAGCTGAGCCTTTAGGTTGAGAAATATCCCCATAAATCCTGCTGCTCTGGAGTTTAGGTCCCTCAACCACCCTTTAGGACAATTAGCTCCCAATTTTGGAAGTGGACAGTTGTTTCAGAAGTACCACATATTGTTATTGTGCATATAAAAAACAAGAGACAGAGAAAAAAAGTCTGATTTTTCTTCACATCAGCAGAAAAGAGCAGTGACTAAAGTCAGAGAGAGATGATCTAAAGCATCTTCTCTCTCTGCTCACAAGAAGTGGTGGCTCCCCGTGATGGGCTGCTCCTAAAGAAAGGACTAGGAGCTACTCTCATCTCTTTTCCCACTTTTCTCCACCCAGTTTTTTCCCAGTCATTGGTAGCTGCAGAACAAGAGCAGATCAACTAATGGGCAGAAAGTTCAGACTTTATATGGGCACATCTTGAGGCTTCTCTAAATTTAATTAGACACACCCTGCTATGTGGAATGAAAATTCTATTTGGAAACAAAAAGCTCCTTAATTTTCTCTAATTTCATCAATAATCATCATAATAATTGCCACTCCTATTGTTTTTTGGATTACAGTTCCAGGTAGAAAGGAAGAATTGGATCCCTTTCCAGTTAATGTTATATATTCTCCAGCTTCCTTTTTTGCAGTCAAAAGGGAATGGATTCATCTCCCTGTGAATTCTATTTTATGCTAAATATACCAGCAAACTATCCATAACATAAGAACCTTATTGCACAGGGCAGCTTGTCAGATCCAGGCGTCTCTGGATGTACAAAATGCTCAAAACACAGGGAAAATGATCACAGCATCAACAAAGGGCTGCTCATGAGGGACAAGATCACATTGGAATGGTGGAAGAGGGTAATAAAGCCCATAATTTTCATGAGACACCTACCTATTGTGTCGCCTTGCTCGTGCACCATGGAGGCCAGGTCTTTGATGATCTGGTTCACATCCAACATGTCACTCTGGAAAGAGAGAAATCCTAACATTACCCAGGAATGGGGAATATCCAAGTACAAAAGGCACGTTCCACAGTCCTGCTTGGCGAAGAAAAACACAAACCCAGAAATCTTCAGCGGTGTAGAAGTAAAAGGGAAAGTTATAATGCTCCCACAGTAAAAAAATTCCCTCATGGAATTAGATCCAGGCATGGTTTGCTGGATGTAAGTCAGGCAGCTGACTCAAGCTTTGTGAGAGGAGCAGGTGGAATGATCACATTTTATGCTTGCTTTTCAGAGTTGTGGAGGACTAAGGAAAAACAACAATAAAAACAACAGTGGCAAACCCTTCTCTTTCTACAAAAGTTATTGGTGGTGCAGGCCATTCCTCCCAGACTGTTTTCTCCTACACAGAAAGAGGCCATCTCTCAGCACAGCATCCATCTGATGCTATTCATAAACTGATGGATACAATCAAAAACTCCCTGAATTTGAAATTACCTTATTGGTAGGGCAATAAGGAAAGAGCTGCTTGATGAAAAGATTCATTTTATGTTTTCAAGTAGTTTAAAAAAAAAAAAAAAAAAAAACCTGCATTGAGGTCTGAAATTTTCTCTGTGAAAACACAGCAAATTACCCATGAGTTTGTTTCCTTCATTTCTGAACACTTACCATATAAAAGAGCAAATGTGAGCATATGTTGACATCATATGACACTGGGTCTTGTAAAAAGAATTAGTTTAGCAATAATAGACACAATAATATAGACACTGCTAAATGTACTACCAGCAAGGCAGCACTACCAGAGCAGAAAAAAAGACACTAAAAAAGGATGTATTTTTTTTTTTCAGCCTTACAAATCAGAGAATCACAGAAACGTTGAAATGAGCAGGAACCTTTGGAAATTATTTAGCCCAAAAGCTGTTTTCAGAGCAGACAGATAAAATAGGGTGCTCACACATGGTTTTGTGTCCCCAAGGATGGAGATTCCACAGCCTGTCTGGGAAACTGTGAGTCCATGGAACCTTGTGAGTTGTTTGAGCATGGCTGGATAACAGGCATGCACCAAATCTGCTCTACCACTCCCCTCTGTGAGTAAACAGGGGACTGAAAATATAATGAAGGGTTCATAAATTAAGGGCCAGAAGACCTCACCCTCAAAATATCATCATGGGCAAAACAGAGAGATATTAATTAAATTTGTTACTAACAAAATCAGATCAGGATAATGAGAAGTTTCAGAGCTGCCTGGACACAATCTTTTTTGCTTTATTATGATTTCTCACAGCTTTTGCTCTGGGGTTTTCTCGCATCCTGCGCTCAGGGATGGCTGGAGCAGGGAGGTGGGACCAGAGGGCCCCACTGTGGTCCCTTCCAGCCTGGCCCACTCTGGGATTCCATGTTCATCCCAAAAGATCCAACTGCCTCCACCATGCTTTTTAAAGAACTCCATTTCCCCACTAACAAATTTAGAAAATGGTGCAAAATGAATCCATGTCCTCCTACTGAAGTTTGCTATGAGAATATAACTGGCACAACATTTCAACACATAATGCAATAGAACTGCATCAATTTAAAATGAGGTCTGGGAGTCCCACTGTGAGTGCTAGAATAGACCAAATTGTTGAATAACTGAAGATGGAGGAAAAGCAAAAGATTGAAAAAGCTGTGAGAAATCATAATAAAGCAAAAAAATACTCCCCCAACCAAAGACTGGGTAATGCAACACAAAATGTGCTTCATTCCCTCATTTGTCAAGGATAATGAAACTTTAATTATGGATGGTATTATTCCTAACTTGTAAATACTGCAGAATATTTTGCAAAAAATGAAGTTTAAGTAATTTGAGATTGTACTTGAGCAGTGTGTTAGTAAATCATTACTGGGAACTGAGGAAAAATTAGTAGTGATTTTTTTTTGTGTAGGGAAGTTTTCTGAGCTTTTTGTAAAAATATTTTAAGGGAGAAAGTTAAAGTTTAGCAAAATGTGAAGAACCGAGAATTAACTTTAATGTCTTGCTCTGCTCTTGTTTAGCTGCTTTGCAAAAGATGATTAAGGAAAATAAAAACAAACCAAAAAATAATACTAAAAAAGCCCAGAATGCTAATTTTTCTCTCTTGGCTAAATTGTCACTGACATAATATTTTGTGTCTGTTCCTTGCAATATAAACACAATCCTTTCTACACTTCAATCTGCTTTATTTTGTTGTGCTTCTTTTTCAGCACTTAAAGTGGTTAAGGTGGCTTAAAACTCACAAATATGTTTTTGCGTGTACATTTGCTTTGACAGAGTTTATTGCAATATATTGAATTACACGTTCGCCCACCCACCCCAAGCATTTCCACTGGAATAAAACAGATGATACACTGACTTCTTAGAGGACCCTTCCCAGCTAATTTAGCCACGAGGATTTGGGCTGTGTGTGTCCTGATCCCCAGATGCTGGGTGAAATAGAGAAGAATGAGGAAGAAAATTCAACCCTGTGTGCCAACGGTGCTGGTTCAGCTTTGCCATTTGTATTCAGGTACTTGAAACCAACCATCTGCAGCTGCAGAGTACAGATCCTTTCCATAATGTTGCAATAACACTTAAAATTACTGTTTAGCAAATATGCATCAGTGAGAGCCAGAGCTGAGTTGTGAGGAAGGAAAAACTGCACTTGAGGAAAACCAAACAGGGGTGAGTTTTAAAGCACAGAGCACAAAAACAACCTGATCTGAAGCAAGAAATCTGCTGAATAATTTAACCTGGCAATGTGAAGTCTCAAAGTCCTTGATATATGTAAGGAAAACAAAGGAAGAAATAGAAGAAAGAAAAATACCCAGAAATAAAGACCTTCCATAATGGAATATACCTTGGAGCTACTCTCCTGCTCCTTCTTGCCAGGTTTGCTCCATCCCCAAGTACCTCTGAACTTGCCAGGCATCAGAGTTTGTTAGGAAAATCAGATTGCCTTTGGTTCCCCATGTTTGCACACACTTTGCAGAATTCACAATGAAATACAGGTCCTCATAAATCTCTGACTCCATAGAACCCAGGAGTGCAGCAGCCACCACCATTCCCAAAATTCTGTCTCCCTGCCAGCTAACTAGGCTGGGGCTCCCTGGGTTTTAATTAACACTAGTCTTTCCTGGCTGGCAACAATTCATTCACTATGTTCTGCAGCAAGAGGGAGACAGATTTAAACTGTTTCAAATAAATCCTCTTTTCTTTTATTTTTTTTCCCCTCCCCAAAAAGGAGAAATCCATTGTTCAGATTAGTAGGCAGGATTTAATATCACTCATTCTGGAACAAAAAGAATTAAACTAGTCAACAATAAAACGAAATGGCAGAAGCTAAAGATGGCCAGAAAAGCAGAGAAATGATAGAGGAGAAAACCAGAGATGCAAAAGAATGAGGCCCTTAAGTTCCAGAGGATTAACTCTCACTAGGGAAAATTAGTTTGGGAAGTTCTTAACAGAAAGTACTAGGTTAAAATGGCAGGACTATTTGAGTCACTTAACCTGACTCAATAAATGAATAATGACACTGCATAGTACTGAGATTTTGGGAAAAAAATTAAATTTCCAAACCTGACACAAAAATGGTTGGAAATATGATTTTGCAGATAAACCAGAAATTTCAATTTCCTATTTCTTGATTTAAACAAGATAAAGATTTTAACATTTTTGAAATTAATTTGCGAGCAAGTCAGGTTATAAAACCCAGACATTGTCACCAATGTGGGAACAATAAATTCCAGCAGCCCATTTCCCCACAGAATGAGCATTGCTGAAGTATTTCCAAGACAAAAAATAAGCAGACCTCTCCTCTCTTCCACTCTCATGCTTTGTGGAGTGAAGATTTATTCACACTGAAAACTTCCAACATTACCCTGCCCTTAATGATTTCCTAAGGACACTGCTGTATTCCAGACATGGGAATGGTGTTAAATAAACCAGAGAGGAGAACATGCTCTCCTCAGAAGGACACAGAACAAACCTGGGTAGTCAATAATTCCTCTCTCACATGGAGACACATCCCAGCCTCCTCTATCAGTGTCAGCTCAGGTCCTCAAGGGAAGGAGCACTCATTTCTAGGAATGTTTGCCTTAGGTTTGTATAAAAATGGGATCAAAAGTATCAGTGGTCTATCCTATTTAGCACACGTGTTTACTCACAAACCATCCATCCATTTTTTAAACGACTATAAATTAGCATTTAAATTAATTGCTGCCTCAATATTCAGGAGCTGCTGAATTTTTACAAGCGAGGTCACATTCTGACCCGTCATTTATTCTGCAGCAAGCAGCCAGGAGAGCTGTAAAATTAAACCCCAAGGAGATCCTGAAAGATGTCCTAGAAGGCTCATGTGTGCATTTCTGCACATGGAAGCACTCCAAAACGCAATAAAGCAAAACAAACCCCTTGTGCTTGTTATCTTTGGGGGAAAAAAACAAAGAAACAAGGAAAAAAAAAATCAACCAACAGCCCTTTGTAGTTTCTGTCATGTTTTAGCAAAGAGATGCTGAGATGTTCCTTGTGTGTTGTCCCTTCCGCAACAGCCGTGGGGCATCTCCTACCCTGTGGTCCACCATGTATGGACATGGAAAAACAAATCAGAGCATGGTGTTTGTCTGTCCTCATTCCTTTCTGAAAGGCAGGGGAAGGAATGGAAAAGGAAAAAAATAATATAAAACATGAGCAAGCTTCTGATGCAAGATAGGCAGAAACTAAATCTTGCTGCAACAGCCTTTCAACAAATATTTTTCTCTTGTCTATGGCTGGGGAGAAAAAATGACATTCAATAAATCAACCTGATTCAGCCTAAGCAACAACAGACCAGCAGAAAATTGTTTTGAGGGCAGAAGCCATCCAGAACAGCAATTACAGACTGAGTTAGATCTCCTCTGGGACTCAACAGCAGCCAGAGTGTGGAGTTTCTCTCTCCCTCTCTTGCCTGTGCACGTTTCCTCTCTCTTTTGCTGTCTTAGAGGTCTGTGTCATCTCAGGGAGTGTAAAACCATGCTGCATAATTAAAGTAGCCATGCTGAGCTTGGGGACACCAGCCCAGGAAACACAACAGGAAGGGGGTTCCTGCCCACCAAATCCTCACGGAGAGGCTGTGGGAGCTGAGATGCCTCAAGCTCATCAGAGAGAGCTGAGGCCACCACAGAGGGCACCTCAACAGGGATGGGAACAGAGATCCTGCCAGCTGCCAGCTGGTGTTTTATTCATTCTGCCCCTGGCTGGATGTCACATGCCCACCAAAGCTGCTTCATCATTCCCCTCCTCAGCTGGACAGGGGAGAGGAGATAAAACAAAAGGCTCTTGGGGTGAGATAAGGACAGGGAGAGATCAGTCATCAGTTACTGCCACAGGCAAAATAGACTTGATTTGGGTAAATCAGTTTCATTTGTTACCAATCAAAATCAGAGTAAGGTAATGAAAAATAATATCAAATCTTAAACTACTTCTCCCCAGCTGTCCTAGGTTGACTATATGATGCTTTTATCCCCAATTGTCTTGTTCTGTTTATGCTGAATAATAAGTTTTGCACCTTTAAGCCTTGTTCCAGAGAGTGAAGGGGAGAGAAGAAGCTGCGGTTGTTTTCAGACACTGCACTCACTCCTCCACATTCCTGCTCCTGGACTGTGTTGTCTGCAGACGGACAGACAGCAGGACAGAGCTCTCCTTTGTTTTAGTTAGTTTTAGCCAACTGAAGCAAAGAAGTTCCCTGCACTGTGGGGTTTTTTTTCCCTTTTCTTTGGACCCATTTAAACCTGCTCTGGCCTGAACACCCAGAGGAGCACCGGCAGCTCACATCTGAGGCCCACCAGGCCAGGCCTGGGCCGCGGCATTTCCAGCGCTGGAGGGGAGACTTTCTGAGTTTGTCATCTCTTTTGGAGCAGCAAGGGGTTTTATTGTTTAATATTGTTTAGGTTTTATTGTTTAATAAACAGGTTTTTTTCCATTTTTCTCCAAGGAGGTATTTTCTCCCAGACCGGCTGGGAGGAGGGGCCAATTGAATCTGCTTTCCCAGAGCAGCCCCTTTGAGGGGGTCTCTCCAAAATTTGCCCTGAACCAGGACAACAGCCTTCCCTTCTTCCTGGACTTCACTTCCATGTTTCCTCCCTCCTCCACACTGTGGCACAGGGGAATAGGGAGTGAGGGCTGTGGTCAGTTTGTCACACATTTCTTACTCCTCACACTCTTCCCCAGCCCCATTGTGGGGTCCCTCTCAAGGCACAGAGTCCCCCACAAACCCAACCTGGGGTCCTTCCCAGGGGCTGCAGTTCTTCAGGTGGATCCCCCACAGGGTCACAAATCCTGCCAGTTCTATCATCAGGGAATCAGAATCATGAAATCACAGAATGGTTTGGGTTGAAGGGACCTTGAACATGATCTTGTCCAACCTCCTGACATGGACAGGGACACCTTCCCCTATCCCAGGGTGCTCCAAGCCCCATCCAACCTGGACATGGACACTTCCAGGGATGTGCCAGAGCCTCCCCACCCTCACAGGGAAGAATTTCTTCCTAATATCCAATCTAAAGTACCTTCTACTGGTTTAAAATCATTCCCCCTTGTCAGGGTTGTCTAAGGGAAATATAAAACACAAACATAGGAAGAGTAATTTGACCTTTTAAAAACCCTTTGGATCTGAAAATAGGAGATGTGTTAATGGAGGAGGTCATCAACAGTTCTGGTTTTATGTAGATATCCTCACTTTATATTTGGGAAATTTAATAAAGCATCAAAGATGACATAAAGCATTCTTTTTACCGACTTTGATTCTGATCTTCAAATTAATTAACATCCTAAATTACATTTAAATTCATCAGTTTGTAAAGGTCTGTGAATTCCCTTATGTATGTTCATGTGGGTATTTATACAGGCACATAAACACAGGTATTCTCATGTACCACAAACACTCCCACCTGTGTAAACAGCCACTGTATAGAGACAGACACTAATAATTTTAAGATTAACTTGCCCTGAGCGTACACCAGGTGTTAAATGAACATTTGAGGCTTAGCAGATTGCAGAGATATAAACATAGCCTATTTCTGTCTACAGTAGCAGAAAACAGACCTTAAATCTCAGGCTTCTTTTTCCTGGCTAAACATTCTGATGTAAAATAAGCATGAACACTGATATGATGTGATAACAGGCAAGTAAACAAAAAATAAAAGAAAAGAAAAAATTGCCTTGCAAAAAAAAAAAAAAAAGCTGTGTTGATTCCATTTTGTCTTCAAGTTAATGCTGTGAACGTTTTGATATCAGGGAAAGCAGGAGTGATGGGTCACATCAGAAAACTGAGATGCAGCAGTTGTGTCATCATGAAATCAGAATCATAAAGTCACAGAATGGTTTGGGTTTGAAGGGACCTTAAAGATCACCCAGTTCCAGCCCCTGCCATGGGCAGGGACACCTTCCACTGGGCCAGGCTGCTCCAAGCCCCATCCAACCTGGCCTTGAGCACTCCAGAGCTGGAATCAGTGCCCCAGGTGGGGCTTCACAAGTGTGGAAAAAAGGGACAGAGGAGTGTGGAAAAGAATTATGCTACAAATTCGAGGTGCAGAACAAATGGAGAATGTTTCAAATTCCACCCACAAGGGGGAAAAGTGTGTGAATTTACATATTTTGCAGTGCCCTGCCCTTCCTTCATCCCCACCACTCTCCTCTTCCACCAGACACTCATAAATTCACCAAAGAGTGAAAGAGGAAGGGAGATGCACAAACTAAGGAAATGAAGAGGGAAGTGACTTCATTACTCTCCAGAGTGAACATCAGCTCTGTTCTCCAAATGGGAATTTGCCTCAATTTTATTTCTCTTTACTTCATGTCTGATGTTCCTGTACCTTGTTACCACAGCTGGAAGAAGACTCTGGGAAGTTGCAATGCATATTTGGAAGCAATAACCCTGAGCAACCTGATCCATGGCAGTGGGGTTGGACCTGGGAGATCTTTGAGGTCCCAACCCAAACCAGTCTATGATTCTATGATTTATTTTCTCATGGTTGCAGAAGAAAGTTTCTGCACCCTCAGTATGAATCCAAACTTTTGCTCTCCTACAGCCAAGTTTCTATCTTACTTTACCACTAAAGAAAGATTAATATCTTTGCTTTTCAACAAACCCTTGGGCTGGATAGGAAAGAGACTCACAGATCAGAAATATTGCTTCTGTTTTCTGATATGCTAGAAAGGTTTTTGTGGGATTTTTTGCCTTCTCACCTTTCCCAGCTCCCTGGAGTTGAATTAAGGAGTTCTTTCTGGGTTAATTCACATATGTATATAGGCTAATCAAATGGCACAAAAGTAATTACATGAAGGACCCAAAATGAACAGAGATAATGAAATGCCTGACATTGGGGCCTTTGCAGACCAGGAATGAAAATACTCAGTGAAGATGAAGGTTCTCCCAACAGAGGAAATCCATTTGTATTTCAAATATAGATTGTAGCTTAGGGTTTGTGAAATTTGCTGGCCTGACACCGCAAAAGCAAAAATTAAATATAAGACAAAAGGTAAACACAGAAGCCATGCAAACCAGAGCAGAATTGTCCACCAACAATAATCCACAGCCTTGTCCAAGGAAAGGCTTTTATGGGCAACAGATCCCTTTTCTTTCTGCAAGAGCTGGGCAGTAACCACAGTGATTTGATGCAATTGTCACAGAGTGTTTCATGTGGTGGGTACCTGTCCAACAGGAACTATTTGTCTGTATTGCACATTTATTTTGCTCTCCAACAGCTCCAAGGAGCCATTGGTCTCAACTGCAGAAAGTGAGATATATGAGTTCTTACAGCAACCTATGAAAAAAAAAAGTTATTATTTTTTTATATGCAATAAAAATGCTTGTTGGGGACACAGTCTTTTTTAAAATAAGAAAATAAAATGCATTTAATATTTACAGCTCCACTTTTTTTGCAGCTGCTCAGAAGAAGAAGGTCTCCTGAGTACCAAGTCACCGAAGAGATGGAAATCCGTCAGCAAATTCCAAACTCAGTTTGTTCCATGCTGACTTTTCCTTTAGCATCTCCTGCTTCCTGCCCCAGGCTGCAATGTATAAACTAATAGCAGCAGTGAGGGAAGTAGTTGTAATCTATCACCCTGACTGATACCAGCCCCAGGAAAGGCAGTTTATTGCAGGTGGTATGTTATCTTCAAAAATAGAAACCGTGCAAAGATTATGACAAAAACTTCAACACTTTCTACACTTTGTTTGCAGCACTATTAATTCTCCACTCTGGATTTATTTCCATGAGGGTCATGCAGCCAGAAAAGGAAAATACAATGGAGGAATTCATTTTCTTTTTAAGAGTGTTCTGGGAAGCAAAGCAATTAGAGCAATCTTAAGCTGTCATGTATTATCAATTGCTGCTCAATTATTTTACTTAAATAAAACACTGATTGCAGAGTCTGATCTGCAGCTATCAACAGAGTGATTCATTGAGGTGCTCTATTTATTCTTGACAATTTAAAAAAGACTATCTAACTGAAAGGAAAGAGACAAAGGGACAAGGGAAATACACAGCATCTTTTTACAACTCACTGCTATGCTGCCAATCCTCTGCTTAGAAAAGGCTGAAGCTGCTGTACCCTGGACAGAGTCTGAAAGCAACTCAGTCCTTATTACAAACAGAGTTCATGGGTTTGGTGCAAGAGAGGAAGGGAGTCACAATCTCTTACAGAGGTCACTGAAGGTTGGAATCATAAAATCATAGAAAGGGTCTGGAAGAGACCTTACAGACCATGTGGTTCCAACCTCCTGCCAGGGGCAGGGCACATGGACCAGGTTAATCAAATCCCAGTCCAGCCTGACCCTGAGCACCTCCACAGACTGAGCATTCACAACTTCTCTGGACAACCTCTTGCAGTGCCTCACCACTCCTGCAGGAAGGAATTTCCCCCTAATATGTGAACTAAATCCACCCTCCCTCAGCTCAAGGCCATTGCCCCTCCTCCTGTCACTCCATCCTATGTCCCAAGTCCCTCTGCAGCTCTCTTGGAGCCCCTTTGTGCTCTGGAAGGGGCTCTGAGCTCTCTCTGCAGCCTTCTGTTCCCCAGGCTGGACATTCCCAGCTCTCCCAGCCTGGCTCCAGAGCAGAGGTTCTCCAGCCCTTGGAGCAGCTCCGTGGCCACCTCTGGACTTGTTTGAAGTGGTCAACATCTCTCTTGTGTTGGGGGTCCCAGAGGTCCAGGTGGGGTCTCTCAAGAGGAGAGATTTTGTCCTCTTCCTTCAGGAGACTGAAGAGGCACAGCCAAAAAAAGGGGGAATGGCTGTTCAGGCCATCAAGTGCTCCACAGAGCACAAGTTCCATGTGTAACTCCATATCCAGGCTGCCCAAGGTTACAAGGGTTTGGGCAAAAAGGAGTTGCATGTTCCATACAATTAAAAAAAAAAAAACAACAAACAAACCCTCTCTGCCCTGTGGTGATGTTCCTCACTCAAGGTCACCAAATGTGGTGGTGTTCACAGGGGTCCCAGGACAAGGGAAGAGATGAAAATCTTGACTCCATGTTTTAGAAGGCTGATTTATTATTTTATGATATATATTACATTAAAAGAAAATTAAATATTAAAACTATAATAAAGAAATAAGGATTTCATCAGAAGGCTTGAAAGGAATAGAAAAGAATGGAATGATAATAAAATCTTGTGAATGATCAGAGTCTGAGCCAGCTGGACTGTGATTGGCCATTAATTACAAACGACCACATGAGACCAATCAAAGATGCACCTGTTGCATTCCACAGCAGCAGATAATTATTGTTTACATTTCCTTTCTGAGGCTTCTCAGCTTCTCAGGAGAAAAGTCCTAGCAAAAGGATTTTTCATAAAATATGTCTGTGACACTGCCCTCCATTTTCCTGCGCATTTCAAAGCCAAATGTTGTGGTCTTTGTAGGTTTCCAGATTTTGTCTCTGTGGACTGCAGACTCTGCTGTTGACACTTTTCTTACATGTTTTCAGTCAATAATACAAGTTATTTAAAAGGCACAAATGATGAGTTAAATAATATGAGGACAAATGAATTATGACTGCAGTTAAAAGGCTCAGAAAATAAAGGTTGATGGGTATCACCTCCTGCAAGTTGACTCTCCCAATCACCCTCACATGGTTTTATTCTCCACTCAACACAGGAGAGACTGCCTATTTTAAAAATATCCATTATATCCAAAATGATTCATCTCATTATTCAAGAATTTTTTCTTAATGTTTAATTTATTTCTCTCTGTCCTTAGTTACTACTTGGTAATTTGTTACTACCTTCAACCTTAATATTTTAAATTATTCTACCCTTTTTTTTCAATGCTATTACACATCAAGTATTTCTACACAGTCATCATGGCTCAACTAATCACTGCTGCACTTTCTGAGCCTGCAATTGGTAAATTCCTGTAATCTCTCTTCATAAATTATACTTAATACTTCTTCCTCATTTATTTCCTTCTGGATCACCTCCAAATTTCTAATAGAAAAAGCAGGCCAAAATGCTCTCATTTCTCACAGACCTCCTTATCATACCAAAGGTGCCAAGTCTGGGGCAGACACTAAGGGCTCTGTGACAGTTCACTTTATTTTCCAATTGTCTGTGCTCAGTATCCAGCTGAAAATTTCCAGTTTCTGGTTAAAAGAACCCAACAGGTCCAGTGGCACAGCTTCTTTAGTTGGCTCACTCACCAGTTGTGTCAGAAATTTATCTTCTACACACTCCAGGAACATCCAGGGCTGTTTGCTCTTGGCTGTGTTGTATTTCCAGCAGACACTTGGTTAAATTGAATTCCTCCATGGGGACAAAGGCCAGTGATCATGAGGCTTCTCCCAGGTATTTCTAGAGCAATTTATCCATCTCTTCATCCTGGCTGGGTGGTCTATAACAGATTCCCACCAGGATTTCTGTCTGCTTTGCTGCCTTCCCCATTAGCCTCACCCATAAACACTCAGCCCTATTGACACAAGGGTTACTCCACTGCCTCTCCTCCCTTGCTGTCCCTTCTGGAGAGTTTACAGAGATCCATTGCAGAACTCTGGCTGTGTGAGCCATCCCACCCCATTTCCAGTCAGTTTTCCAGGGGCACAATTGGCTTCCAGCTCCTCCTGTTTGTTGCTCATGCTGTGGGCATTGGAGCTCTTATGTTTGCAGAAACAGTACAATACCAGCTGCTGTCTGCCACCCCAAATCCAGAAATCTTGTGCTCGTTCTCAGATCAAAATTGTGGATTGCAATTCCATCCAGTAATTAAAATGATGGGTCTGAACAACAAGCAGCTCGCTCTCTGATCAAAGGATATATAATTCAAACAATTAATCATCCATTTTACTTTGACAGTTTTGCTTATGTGTCACTGGCAGATGGGGGAGATGCTTCCAGAGAACAAAGTCTGGGTTATTTTCATCTCTAGAGGAAGGAGGAATTATTTATAGTGTAGAGTTGGTGAATTATAGGTTGATGTCTTCTACATTTACTGCTCAGCAATTTGCCCTGGCTCACTTCAGAGTCAATGGGGAGCCAACACTGGGATTGTGGAGCTCAGATTAAGGGTGAGGCATTTTCAAACTGTCTGGGACTCATAAATACTAAGGTGAAATGTTTGGAAAAATAGTGAGACAACTTTAGAGCTGTAAACTGAAAATTCATGGGGAATCAGAAGAGAGGAAAGAGAGTGAGCAATGCAAAATCCAAAAGTCTGGGAATTAGAGGCCAGATATCTTCATGCCAGCCCTGTGCTGCCCCAGCTGTACAGATGATGGGGGAAATAATCCAATGTATGATTTGTTGAACAAAACACATCAGGAGAATGAGCAGCAAGAAGTGTGCATTTGTCAAAGGTTACCTGGTGCCTTTCTAGGACAGGGCAACACCTGAGGATGGAGAAAAGCAGCAGATCAAAAATACACAAGTAGAGCAAATGAAGTCTAGGTGAAAACACTGTAAAAGTAGCTCAGATATCACAGGATAAAACTATTTTTTCATCAGTAAATGCTCTTTGGTAATGGACTGGAAGGATGCATGGAAAGGATTTCAGCATCACAAAGTTCAATGAGGACAAATACAAGGCTCTGCTCCCAGACTGGGACAATCCCCAGAATCTGAACAGACTGGGAGATGGAATGGGAGAAGTCTTGCAGAAAAGGATGTGGGAAAAACTGGTGGATGAAAAGCTGACATGAGCTGGCCATTTGCACTCAAAGCCCAGAAATCCACCCATGTCCTGGGCTGCATCAAAACCAGAGGGAGCAGCAGCTGAGGGAGGGGATTTTATCATACCCTGAGTTCATGTGGTCTTCCTGGATCCAGGGCTAACCAATATTTCTCAGGAATGGGCAGAAGATATGATTAGAATTCAAAGGGATCTTGTTAAAATGGGGAAACACTGTAAGGAAAAAGGATGAAGCCAAATAACAAAAATATAAAGTTCTACAGTTAGACATAAAGAATAGTAGGCAATTTCCTGGGCAGAAGTCCTCAAAAGAGAAATAAACAAACAAGAAAAGGTGCTGAGGGGTGCTGGGGACAAAGATAGCGTTTTTGAGATGAAACATTGTGTTCAATTTTGAGCAACAAATCTCAGGGGCGACCACCTGGAGACAGCTCAGAGAGAAGCCATAGGAATGATCAAAAGTGTTAGAAACACAGCCTGATAGGAAAAAAAATAAGAATTATTGTGATTTTTAATGTAGAAAAAGCAGGATGTGTGCAGTTGGAGAGGTGGAGGGGACACAACAGATGTGATAATGCTTTTCTGACAAGTGGAACTGTTGCAAATAGGAAGGGAATAACCTGTTCTCCACATTCCCCCTCCACATGACAGAAATTCATGGACTGAAACTGCAGCAGGAGACATCTATATAAGAAGTTAATGATTCAGGTTGTTGATCCTGTCTTAGAGCTGAGGAAAAGATTTGATGATGTTTAAAGATTGCTCCTTACTCCACTTGTCTAATATTCAATGCAATCAATACAAGCCCTGGAAGTCAGAAAGAGAGAGGGACTGCTTCAGAATGCAGCCACAAACTCCCCATCAGCTCCAGTCACTAAACTGATTAAATCATGCCCCTCTCCCTCAGCCTCTCCAAGTTAAGACAAATTCAGCAAATCTCTGCTCTGTTAAACATCCTCGTGCACAAAAAAACAAAAGGTGAAGCTCAATAAGCTTTAACCAACTTATCAATAGCCACAAAGACACTTTCTGCCATTAAATAGCAGCAGATAACAATCAGATAACAGCAAGGAACAGCAGCATCTGCAGCAGGGAATCCTGACAACAGTGTGCCATCTATCAGCTGTGTGTGACAACAAACCAGAGCCAGCCCCTGTCCCAGGGGCTGCATTTAGAAACCCTCGAGCACATCTACAGTGACAGCGCAGATACTCCTGCTCTTACAAACCCACCAGTCACTCAGCAGAGAAGTGAGTTATCCTGCCTTCCTTCCCACCTGCATTGCCCCTTCCCCAAGGAAATGCTAATTTAGGAGAATTTGGATTCAGCTCTCCAGTTTATTAGAAAGTTTTAAGCATTTATATTCAATCACACTCAGCTTGTGCTCCCTGAGTTCAGATTAGCTTTCAATGGGCTATTTTAATTTTGTTTTAATTTGCAAATGAGGCAGGTGAGAGTCTAGACTTGAAGGGGGGATGGCTCAGCTCATTCCCAGCACACACTGGTGTCTCTGGCTCCAAGAATGAAGCATTGGAAAAGCTGGATGGATCTAGGGGGGGTGGGGTGAGAACTGGAGGAACTGGGGAGCTGCTTTCAGCCTGAACATACCTTGAAAAGGCTGCTGCTTACTGTCAACACTGCAGGTAATTCATTGCTTTTTCCATTCAAGGAATTTCAGATTGGCAAAAGAAATAATTGTCCAGCACAGAGGACTTTAGACCTGTCATACCTCATGTTATGATTTATCATAGAGTATGACACAGAATCATAGAATCTTTAAGGCTGGGAAAAAACAAAGACCATCAAGTCCAATCCTCGACCAAACACCACCATGTCCCCAAAACCATACCATGAAATGCCCCATCTGTTCATTCTTTGAACACTTCCAGGGATGGTGACTCCATTACTTCTCTAGAAAGCTTGTTCCAATGTCTGGTGATTCATTCATTGAAGAATATTTTCCTAATATCCAACCTGAACTTCCCCTGGTGCAACTTGAGGCCACATATATATTTGTAGAGAGAGACCACATATACATTTTTTTAAATGCTCAGTAATATCAAAATACTTTTATCAAGCCTTAATGAACAATGCTGAAAAGTCACTGAAGTAGTTCAAACACTTCTAAAAGCAAGAGGAAAAACCATTTGTTGGGGTTTGGGCTGGTGACAGGAAGTTCTCACTGTTTGGACTCTTTGGCAAATTCATGGGTTTTCCTCTCTGTCCAGTCCTTACCAACCACAACTGCAGCATTTCTTAAGTTGGCAATATGAGGGGCAATTTAGAACAGAAATGGAATAAAGTTTCAGTTACCATAACCAAACCCAAAAAATATAGAATAATAGAACATGCTGAGTTGGAAGGGGCCCATCAGGATCATGAATCCAACTCCTGGCTCTGTACAGGACAGGCCCAAAAGTCACACCATGAGCCTGAGAGCACTGCCCAAAGGTTCCTTGATCCTTTAAATTTGGGCCACCATCGTGTCCAGCCAGTCTCAGCTCAGCAGAAAACTGAACTAACATCCCTTTGCATATTTTGCCCATGAAAAACCCCAAGCCTTGCCTGCAGGGTGGCTCCTGCCTTTGCAAAGTGTGAAATGTCAGGAACCAGCCTCCCCTCCTCAGCATCATCACACCCTGCCACATTTTGATTTATTGGGCTCTCAAAATGGTTTATTACAGGAGAGTGTTCCTGCCCTGATTCCCACCTTTACACAGGCACTGAACCCTCACCTCTGCCTGAAGCCTCTCTGAGTTTAGGTTTGTATCTCTTCATTGTGGCTTTTTTTTTTTTAACAGAAAATAGATTGCCATAAATTTTGCCCTTTCAAGTGTTTAGTGACAGAGTGGAGTTGCCCTCAGTCACATCTGTTTATCCTGGTAAGCACATTTATAAAGTGATTTCCCATCCTCGTTATTCTGTCAATGGCATTTCACACTGCAGCTGCTTTAATGCAGCATTTTATCACTTGTCCTGAGGGCTGCTGACAGCTGCCAATTTCAAGGCTTCATTCCAATCTTAATTTTCTTCTTTTCCTTTTCTTTGCCCTCACTCCCTTTCCCTATCTTGTCCTTTATTTCCAGAAGAAAAGGGAGTTAGATGAGTGCAACGAACGCTGAGGATTTCCTCTCCCCTTTAACACAGAGACATTATAATCCCATAATAATACTATAATGTGAAGTGTGTTAGCAAGGAAAAGTAAAAATTCAGGAGAGTTCAGCTACATTTCACTTGACTATTGGACTTTTCATCTTTTTTTTTCTGACAAATTCTCCTTTAATGCTCCTGGGATAAAATTTCCCTGCTCCCTTGCTATGCAGAAATTGGACTGTTCATCTCCCAGGGAAAGTACTTTGTGTTCTTGATTGTGTGATCCTCCTGCCATCCAGAAATACCTAAATCAAACCAGAATAGGATGCAATCCAGATCAAACCACAGGAGGAGAGAAATTTTACTCAAGGAATGTTTTTTTATACCGCCTTGAGACATCTCCCTTCTTGCCACAACACTTGTATTTCATAAAACCATAGAATCATTTAGGATAAAAAAGACCTTTAAGACCATTAAGTCCAACCATTAACCCAGCATTTCCAAGTCCACCACTAAACCCAAGTCCCCAAGTGCCACATCAACAAATTTTTTAACAGCTCCAGGAATGGTGACACAACCCCTTCCCTGTTCCAGTGCTTGATAACCCCTCTGTGAAGATTTTTATTTCCTGATATCTGATCTAAACTCCCCCTGGCACAGCTTGAGGCCATCTCCTCTTGTTCATTTGTTCCTTTGGAGAAGAGACTGACCCCCACATCAGTCTATCCATGACCATCCAAGGAAAATTTTCAGGGTCTCAGTCTGAGTTTGCTCAATGGTTTTGCTCAGTGTTCTATCAAGGAGACTTTTACATAGCAAGAAAACTTCACAGGAGCTTTTTCCAGTGCCCAACCACTCTCTAGGGGAGGAACCTTTTGCTAATATCCAACCCAAAGCTTCCCTGACACCATTTCAGGCCATTCCCTCAGGTCCTGTCACTGTCAGCAGAGAAGAGATCAGTGCCTGCTCCTCCTCTTCCCCTCACAAGGGAATTATAACTACAGTGAGGTCTCCCCTCAGTCTCCTCCAGGGGTGAACAACCTGCCTCAGCCTCTCCTTGTATGGCTTCCCCCTCTTGAGCAAAAGTAACGTTTTGCCAGCACCAGAAATGTTGGCCTGGGTCAAGACACTGTCACTGGTTTGCCAGGTCCTATCAAAGTGGGTCTTGCATCATTCTGCAAGACCAAAAAAAAAAAATTTCATTTTTATATGGGCCAACCATTCTCTTTCATAAAACCATAGAATCATTTAGGATAAAAAAAAGACCTTTAAGACCATTAAGTCCAACCATTAACCCAGCACTTCCAAGTCCACCACTAAACCCAAGTCCCCAAGTGCCACATCAACAAATTTTTAACAGCTCCAGGAATGGTGACACAACCCCTTCCCTGTTCCAGTGCTTGATAACCCCTCTGTGAAGAGTTTTATTTCCTGATATCTGATCTAAACTCCCCCTGGCACAGCTTGAGGCCATCTCCTCTTGTTCATTTGTTCCTTTGGAGAAGAGACTGACTCCCACATCAGTCTATCCATGACCATCCAAGGAAAAATTTCAGGGTCTCAGTCTGAGTTTGCTCAATGGTTTTGCTCGGTGTTCTATCAAGGAGACTTTTACATAGCAAGAAAACTTCACAGGAGCTTGTTCCAGTGCCCAACCACTCTCTAGGGGAGGAACCTTTTGCTAATATCCAACCCAAAGCTTCCCTGACACCATTTCAGGCCATTCCCTCAGGTCCTGTCACTGTCAGCAGAGAAGAGATCAGTGCCTGCTCCTCCTCTTCCCCTCACAAGGGAATTATAACTACAGTGAGGTCTCCCCTCAGTCTCCTCCAGGGTGAACAACCTGCCTCAGCCTCTCCTTGTATGGCTTCCCCTCTAGAGCAAAAGTAACGTTTTGCCAGCACCAGAAATGTTGGCCTGGGTCAAGACACTGTCACTGGTTTGCCAGGTCCTATCAAAGTGGGTCTTGCATCATTCTGCAAGACCAAAAGAAAAAAATTTCATTTTTATATGGGCCAACCATTCTCTTACTCAAATTTTTACTTGGTTTTATGAAATAATAAAAACAATTTTCTTCTTCTGAGCTGCAATTAACATGAGATTCAATTACTGGGATTTTATTCCAATGTGATCGATTTTTTGCCCATATTGTTGCTGGAATGTACAGTCACATTGGTGGAAAAGGGCAATGTGCCAGAATAATACTTAGATAACCCTGGCATGCTTAAATGGAAGGCTTTTCATCTGTTCAATTAAAAGTACACATCAAAATCAGGACATTGTTTTTCTCTGATTTCATTATCCAGACTGATGGCTTATAAATGCATTTACTCACGGGATCATCAGTCTGTGATTATCAGAACTGAATCACAGAAAGATTTGGGTTAGAAGCCACCCTAGAAACCATCTGGTTCTGCCATACTTTGAAGAGGAAGCACAAAACAAGTAGGACAAGAATGGTCTCTGAAAAAACAAATACTTGTTATTCCTTTGAATATTTCCAGAGGTGACCCATCCCTGGAATTATTCAGGTTTAGGTTGAAGAGGGCTCTAAGAAACCTGGTCTAGTGGGTGGCATTCTTCTAGGGGCAGGGAGGTTGGAATTTAAGGATCTTTAAGGTGCCTTCCAACTCAAACTTTTCTATTATTCTCTGATTTTTATGATTCTATAGGTGCAAGTTGAAATTTAAAAAAAAAATCAGGCGACAAAAATCTTCTCAACTTAGACAAAAAGGGAGGAAGTGCTCTAAGACATGAGGGTGACAGAAACTGGGATGCATCACTGCCACTCAAAGAAAAAGAAAAAAAATCCACAAAATAGTTTTTTGTCCAAACAGTCTGGTGAAGAAGCAGCCTACAGGTATCACTGATTATGGATGTATGTTTGAGCTTTTGAGATAACAGGAAATTCTATACAGTACATTAAGAGAAAGATGCTGATCATGGGTCAGCTCATGATAGAACAGATGTCTAAAATCACAGGGGATGAGCTATGTTCTAAAAGTGTATTTTCATAGATTATTTTAAGATCTTAAAGTCAGGCAGAGACATCTACACCCTGGAAACCTCCATTATGGGAAAAGTACCTCGCAATGGGTGACAAAAAGTCCTAATGAGCTGCAGAATCCCCCTGAGCTGCTAACAGGAACATCTAATCCCTGTTTAGGAGCAAGCCCTGTTGCAGATTGCCAGTTACAAACAACTGAGCTTTACAAAAAGTCCTGCCTGTTTGAATGATGAATAGAGTAATAAAACCTTACACATCGTGGTGAAATGGCTAAAACAGAGCAAAACAACAAAGCACATGCAAGGCTGGTCCTTGTAAGGAAAATCACAGCTCACTCAGCCCTCACAATTCTTTAAACAAGTCGATAACTCAGTGGAAATGAAAAAGAAAGTGTAAACCAGCTGCTTTAGTTTTTTTTTTTCAGATTATAGAGGTCTGTGATGTTGTCACTCCTCAGGTGACTACAGAAGGTAACTACCATGGAGAGAGGTACAAAGCAATGTCAAATGCAAAAGCAGGTCAGAAGAAGAAAGGGGGGAAAAAGAGAAGTAATAAAAAGCAAACAAAAGAACAACCCAAAATTAAAAGTAGGTCAGTTTTCATCCTGACAAAAGGTTAACAGCCCCCTTCCTCTAGGCATTTTGCTGGATGCCACATTGTTAAATATATATATATATATATATATATATATATATATGGAAGGTGAATCTGTGGTTGGAAGAGGCAACAAAAAAAAAATCCCAAAAAATAAGACCAAAAACCTCTCAATCATGATAATCCTGCAAATTCTATGCTAACATGGAAGCTCAGTTCAGGTGCAGGAGACTCTAACTTTTGGTGAGCTCCCTTGGGGCAGAATTGGATGCAGAATCATGAACAAAGACAGGACCACCTGAACAATCTCACCTGGGGGCTACACAGGTGCAGCAGACACAGTTATTCAGGGGTTACAGGTAAAGCCAAAATCTCCAGGCAAGCCTTGAGACTGGAGAATGGAAAAACCTGCCAGGACAAATGGAACATGGAGCTGAGTCTGGCTGCCTGGTGGGAAGCATGGTGTCCCCAAAACCTAGGGAGGACCTGGCTGAACATCACCAGGTCTCAAAATGCCCTAAGAGGTGCCTGAATCCAACCAGACTGAATTCGGGCAGCTGAGTTTGGACCTTGTAGGATGTGCCAGGTTAATGCCAGGCTGCCTCCAGAGCAATGCCCAGTGTGCAGGGCATTGGAGGACATTGTCTGGAATGGATGGAATTATGAAGTGCATGGACTTGGTGTCACTGTCATATTTTCTGGAAAAAAAATCTCTTTGCCCAGGATTCTTCTCCTGGGAAGCTGAGAAACCTCAGACAAAACTGAAAATCATAGTTATCTGATTGCTTCTCTAGTGTTTTGCTGCTTTGGAACGTGGTTGGAGATTGTTTATCCAACAGGTGGTTGTTTGATTGGTTTCATGTGAATTGTTTTCACTTAATGACCAATCACAGTCAGGCTGTGTCGGGACTTTGGAAGCAGTCACAAGTTTTTCATTACTATTTTGTTAAGTCTTCTGTAAGTATCCTTTCTCTGTTCTTTAGTATACTTTTAATATAGTAACATAAAATAATAAATTAGCCTTCTAAGAATATGGAGTCAGATTCATCCATTCCTCCTTTGTCCTGGGGACCCCAAAAATACCACAGACTTGGTACACAAAAGATGTAGAAGACAGTGCCTGGGGGCAATCACAGGGCAGAACCAGACTACATTTCTGTAGTTAGGCTCATGAAGACTGGACAAGGATTTTGCAAACATCAGAAGGTGCTCAGCACTTTCAATAATGCAACTGTGAATGATGTCCAACACTGATGAATGCAAGTGTGAGAGGGGGAAATGAAAATTCCTCCTGCAGTGTTGAAAAAGTCTCTGGGACAAGGTGAGAGATGAGAATTGACTCCAAGTTCTCAGAAGGCTGATTTATTATATTATGATATTATATTAAAAGAAAAGGATATACTAAAACTATACTAAACTATAGAGAAAGGAACACATCAGAAGGCTAGACAAGAATGATAATAAAAACCCATGACAGACTCAGAGAGTCTGACACAGCTGGCTGTGATTGGTCATTATTTAAAAACAATTCACATAGAACAATCAAAGATGCGCCTGTTGCTAAGCAACCTCCAGACCACATCCCAAGCAATCAGATAATTATTGTTTACATTTCTTTTCTGAGGCTTCTCAGCTTCTCAGGAGAAAAATCCTGCCGAAGGGATTTTTCATAAAATATCACAATGACACTTCAGCTCCTGAGACTCCACATTTGGCACACAGGTCCAGCAGAGAGGCTTGAGCAGCCTAAGGAAAACCATTCCTTGATGCACTGGTGCCTTCAAGACAGCAAACCAGGTATGAGGACACACAATGGCACTAAATGACACAGGGCTGGCAGCACTTCCCAGCTCCAGCCTCACTCAGGAGGAGGAGAGGATTCATTTCTCCCTGTGCTAAAGCAACACAGCCAGCAAGTGTCAGAACCCTGGTGGCCAACAGGAACAACGTGGCCAAGGTGATGGATGCCACATTGTTGAATATATATATATATATATATATATATATATATATATACACAAAAGATCCAGGAATTTGAATCAGTGGTGGAGAGAGGCTAGAAAAAAAAAGAAAAAGAAAAGCCAATTCAGTGGCACTCCTGACCCCAGATCTCAGAGTTAGGCTCCTGCCTCACCTTGTTTGGAGTCACCAAGCATCAGAGAGCCTTCAGTACAAAGCCATCTGCTCAGCCACCCACTCAACCCACTCCATGTCTTGACACCTACAGAGAGAACCCATCTGGGAAACAAAGTGCTGGTTCCTCACAGCTCCTCCCAAGCTATTGTGGCAGCCTGTTTGATGGCACACAACAATAGGTGCTCTAACTCCATAGGGATTGGGAGAAAAAGAACAGCAAGAGGTATTTATGTAATAGTCTCTGACCCAAACCTCACAGCTCCCACACAGAGTGCTGCAAAATTCATCAACACCAGGTTCAGGGGGTGTGGAGGGATGGAGAAGAAGAAAAGAGAGGACAGATGGAGCTAGATTTGAAGCCTAGACTGTTTCCCATGGTGTAACAACCACATGGGCTTGTTGGGGATGAACTGGTGCCCTGGGGAATCAGAGCAGTAAAAACTCCTGATATGGCACTGTGCCCAGTTAGGAGATGATGGTGCTACTGTGATATTGGAGATTTTCATCTTGCCCCTCAGCCTGCTCCAGACCTTCTCTGGGTTTCACAGATTCCAGCCCTAAAATCCTTCTGCACTGCCCTCTGCCTGCAGCAATGATGGTGGTTGCTCGTGATCCCATAAGGTCTTCTCAGCTCTGGGAGCACACAGCAGCAAGGAATCCTAAAAATATTCCATCTGTCTGCTTCCCACCACCCCAGCAAAGGTCCAGGGTGAACAGGAATGAACCACTGCACCCTGAGATTCCCCAAAAATTCCCCAAAAATAATCCCCCAAAATT